>MU223745.1:722793-803605 GCA_018584345.1 Thuja plicata
GCATCTTTAATTTAAGTTTTCTGAAGACTTTGTGCTTCAGGGAATTGAGATTACTATAGAAATTAGTGGCTGAGATAATCCAAGGACTGAAGACTTTGAGCTTCAGTATTGGATAAATAGATTAGATGACTGATTCGAGGTGAGGACGGGAGACTTTGAGCTCATTGTGTCACCTCGTCTTTAGATAAATCAACCGCTGCCTCGTTTGATTGTTCTTACGTCAATCATCGAGTCACCGGCATTACTGTTGCAAGGCGAACTGTATGTGCTACAGTTCAGNNNNACTTGAAGCCACCTGCGGTAAGAAGGGAGCCTCCCCTATTGCTGAGAGGAGAGAGAAATCTCACATACTGCTGCCTAAAGTACACATTTTGTAAGTTGTAGTTTAGTGACTTACAAAATATTTAGCCAACAAAACCGCATCAATTTTTGGAGGCAAAAATGTTTTGAAAGACTCCAACCTTTCCTTGCTGAGTTATCGCAGCCTATGGTGAAGTTTGAACGTTTTAACTAAAACGCTATGCACATACAAAAAGGAAAAAACACCACGCATACATTCTGTTTTGACGTGATCTTTGAAGAAAAACACATGGTTTAATGCAACACCCGATAACATAAAGTTATCCACGGCTTTATTTAATGAAATAACATATGCATTTAGCATATGTATTCAAAAGCACAAATTAAAACATTGCCGCGGGCTTATAATTAACGCACGGGTCTATTTTAAGTATTCCAAATGATATGTAATGACATTTAAAATTTAACGCCATGTGACTTTCAATGAGAACCGGCGTCTTAGTTGATAGGACCGCGTCATTTCATTAACACATATCATATGTTATTTTAATAAAAATCGATGCCATGTAACAAGCTGGTTTTAACGGGCTTTTGCAAAGATTATCGCACATGCATGTGAGTGGAAAATCACCGCCCGATAACAATGAGGGAACTTACGGTTTCAATAAAGGCATATGCGTATGAAGATGAAACGATATGTTTCTTCAATATAAATCGACGCCTTATTCCAATGAAACCGTGGGTCCTATTTTAATAACATATGCCATGTTTAATATAAATCAACGTCTTCAGTTAATGAAATCGTCGCTTTAATATAAAACTTGTGGGTTATATCATAATATATGCTGAGTTAGATACTCCCAATCGCAATTTTTAACAGACACATAATTTATATAAAACGTTATGTTATAAGATTTAAAACCTTAAGACATAAAGAATTATATAAAATGACTACACATCGTATTCCTTGCATATATTAAAAACATATTACTTAAAAGTAATATTAATTTTTTTTTAAATAATGCTTATTTTATAAAGCCGTATATATATATTTTTTTTTTAAAAAAAACATATTACAATACTTTGAATTTAAAATCGTATCATCATATGTTATTAAAAACATATGTTTATACGTCTTTAAATTCAATTTCTCGTTTAGACTTTTGAATAAAACATTATTTTAAAACATATGCAAAGTAGATCATCATTAGAGTGGAAATTCAAAAATTTATAAATAAACTTGAAATTTATTTATAAATCTCATCTTTATCTTGTCATCGTTTTATGCAACTGACAGGAAAAAGGCCATTCTTTGACAATCTTAGAAGGACGTGCAAATTGCCCGAAAATGAACTGGAAGACAAAGACCACAAAACTACGACCAGAACGAGACCAAAATCCAAACACAGACTCGTCTTGAAGAGTTTAACCTACAAAATTTTCGTAGGGTTGCCCCAATTTTGCGAATACAAAATTGAGGACAACAATTTTATAATTTTTGTATTTACTAGCCATGATAGAAGCTAAATAGTCAACTAAAAGACCAAATAAACATTATTTTCATATTGGTAAATATGTACATTTTGATTGAATGAATTAAACATTAATTCAATATTTTTGGGTTGTCTAATTCCTCTGCATTTTATTGTCAATAGTTTCTACATTTCGTTCCCAAGTCTGACATTGAGGAAATGAAAATACTTTCATTTTCATTTCCCTTTTTTACCAATTCCTCACTATGGTAAGACAAACTTAACTGAAAGAAAATGATAGGGTAAAGCGTTTCCACATGCTGCCTATGTGTCATGTATCTCTCTACTCTCACATGCTTTAACCTCACTTTCATGCACCAAAAAGCATATATTGCAAGGACAAGCTTATTCCATGTACCAAAAAGCATATCAGAAAGGAAATCATATCAAGATTTTGGTATATCAATCTGGTTGTAATAGAAAAAAAACTATTGTAGTGATAAGGAACCAATCAATCTCCATTTGACAACAAAAGTCATTTGGTGTTGCGAATTTTACTGTCTTCAAGCATTGTTGGTGGAACTTGACTCAAATGTGTGTATAATATTTGTAATCATGTACATATCATACTCCAACAACATGTTGTCTTTGCAAATTAATGTCAGTAATAAAAAACAAGCAAAGATAATATCAAAATATTGGTGTCAATCAAACCTTTGTTTAAGCAGTTTTGTAACTAAGAAAAGATGATGTGGCAAGAAATCAACAAGATGCAAGACCAATCACAAGATCAAACACCCAACACCTCACTAGAAAAGACAAATGATGTCAAAAGTGATGTTCCTTCTTCCACCAATTCAGCTCAAAATGTGGATGAAGACAACAAGTACTTGAAGAAAAGTGATAAGCCCCCTCATAAGCCTAAATCCAAATATGTGTTGTCAAAATCCATCAAGGATACATACCTATCAATCCTCCCACTATGTGATCACTTGAAGGAAAGAGCTAATCTTGTTAGAGAAACACAATCCTAAGGGTTTTTGGAGAGAGTTGCAGCAGGCTAGAAAACAAGTGGAAAACAGCATTACAGACACTCAATGATTAGATTATGCAAAGTTATTATATGAGAGACCAAATGAAGTGGCTCCACTGCTATACCTAACAATAACACAGAGTTATTTTCTATTGAGGACATTAAAGTAGGTATAAAGAGGCTCGCAAGTGGAAAAGCCCAGGATATTGATGGGCTACAAGCAGAATTTTTAAAGTGGGGGGTAGATCTCTTGGCTCCACACATCAAGAATATTTTCAACAAGGTCACACAGGGCTGCTTTCCTATTGATTGGACTACTAGTGTGGTTATCCCCCTACACAAGGGTGGGGACATCAATAATCCCTCCAATTACCGTACCATAATGGTGAACCCTCTATTGGGCAAACTCTTTGGGAGTATGTTAGAGCGTAGAATCAGCGATTGGGCAGAAAAAGAGAAGAAAAGAGCAAAAGGTCAGGCTGGGTTCAGACCAAAACATTCCACAATTGATCATTGCATCACACTAAGACACCTCACTGAAAGTGTGTGGAAAAAGCAAGGGGAAGAGGCTTTTAGCTATTTTGTGGATTTTAAGAAGGCTTTTGATATTGTTCCTAGGGATAAACTATGGCACAGAATGGAAGAACTGGATGTCCCAGAAGAGTACAGGGTTGTTGTTCATAAATTGTATGAACGGGTTCAAGCAAAAATCAGAACTAAAGAGGGCATGTCAGAATGTTTTGGGAGTGACATTGGGGTCAAACAAGGGTGCCCTTTGTCGCCTACTCTCTTTGGCCTATACATCGATAAATTGGAAGAGTGGCTAAACAAAGCCAATGGGGGAGGTGTGCAACTGTCATGTTATGTGATAAAATTACTCCTCTATGCTGATGACCCTATACTAATTGCAAAGAGTGCGCAAGATTTGAGAGAGCATTTGAAAAATCTTGAATCCTTTTGTTCATAGGTTGGGATGGAAGTCAATATTACTAAATCTAAAATCATGATCTTCTCTTTGAAAAAAAAAAACACACTTTCTTATTCAAGGGCAGCCCTTTAGCAATGGTGGAAGAGTACAAATATCTCGGAATTGACTTTCATTCTAGACTCAGTTGGGAAACATGCAAGTCAAAACGGATTCAGGGGGGATGGAAGGCCTCCCACCTTCTTCAAAATAGATGCAGGAAAGCGGAACTTTGGGACTAGAAAACTAGGAAGACCCTCTTTGGTCTTTTAGTGGTTCCGGTTATTCTTTATGGATGCGAGGTTTAGGGGAGCAACGTATCAAATCATAAATGGAGACAAATAGAAAGAATCCAGAAGCATCTCATTACTACTAACCTCAAGGTTACTACTAACCTCAAGGTCAAGGCAACGGTTCCTTACGAGATCCTTTTGGCGGAGGCGGGTATGTTTCCAATTGAGGCCTCAACAATTATCCGACTACTAGGTTATCTGAAAAAAGTGGGAAGTGTGGATAAGCATCGCTGGCCTAAATTGGTGATTGAAGAGGAGTTAACATGTAGGAAAAGAACGTGGAAGGAACAAAACAACAAATGGTTGAACAAATGGAACATTACCCTTCAGGAGTGTCCAAACACTAATCTGGAAATAAAGAAATGGGTGTTAGAAAAATTCAGAACTGCCATGTGGACGAATCTGATAGGAAGAAAAAAGGCCTACTATGTTAAGGAATTTAATCACACATGGGATCATGGGGACAAAGCCTATTTAGGGTCCACAATTAAAGGAAAGGCCAAAATTCTAATTGCTCAGTTAAGGACTAGCTCCCACCATTTACGATGTGAGACTGGTAGATGGATGGTCCCTAAAGAGAGGTAGGAGGAGAGAATTTGTGCTTTCTGCAGGAAAGGATTGGTAGAAACAGAATGGCATTTCATTAAGGACTGTGGGGCTTATGAGGATATTCGCAGCAAGTATAGGGATTGCCTACAGGTGAGCAGCATGAAGGAACTTTTCGAAGAGGCAAGATTACACAAGACAGCAAGCTTCCTAATCCGGATCCACAACAAAAGGAACAACTTGGAGAAATCACAGCAGGATGCCTAACTTGCTCTTGAGTCCCTTAGACCGGTGGTCTCGTGGACGTCACTAAAAATGTTTCATTTCACTTCACTATTGAATCTTCACCTATCGTGTGTGTATCAGAGATAATAGAACCCAGAAAACATCATATTGGTCTAGGGGATACATGTGTTGTGATTTTTCATGCACAAGAATATTAAAAAGCTATCAAATGTGTCCAATGGAATTCAAAACAAAAATCAATTTAAGTCTTCATCTGTCAATCAACCATGTGAAATTGACAAGTTGTCATGTCAATCAAAATCAACTTGCACTAAAATGCATCAAGTCACAACATATTGTCATTGTGGACATCAAAGACATACATGTGATTACTATTTTGATCTATATCATTGTCTATCAGGTTGTCAACACATTCTATAAAACAATTTTATGTCAAATATCCACCTCCAAAATAAATGAGGCATATGCATTTTAAAAGGATAAATCATTCTAGAGAGCAAACTGAGGCTCGCCTTTTGTCAAAATCCTATAGGAGAGTTTCGTCCACCATTTCAACTGATTACTCATCTACTCCCAACGTGGATGTTGTTGTCAATCCAAATGATAATGAGTTCAGCATTACAGATATTGTTGAGCATTGGTATGAAAGATTGTCGAGCTTGTCTACCCATGATGCAAATGGTGTAAAAAAATCGTCAAAAAACCAACAAACCCGTGACAAAAGAAACCATGATTTTTGGGAAAAAATAAAGCAAAACCCTTTTACATTAAAAAAATCATGATTTTTGGGAAAAAATAATGAAAAAACCCTCCACTGGTCACGGAAACCATTTGTGTGATACAACACTGCAAAAACCCAACGCACGAACAAAAGACCTTCCTTTGCACTAGAAAATAAACCCACGATTTTTGAAAAAAAAATCACAAAAAACCTTTGCTAGTTTAAAAAGAAATATGCAAAAGCCATGATTTTTGTTCTTAAAAAATCGCCAAAAACTGAAAACCCTTGATTTTATTAAAAACCACAATTTTTTTTCTATTAAAAAATCCCACAAATTTTGTTTGCAAAAATTGGGCAAAAAACTTCTAGAAATTTCCTCGAATTTTCTAGTAATTAAACCACGAATTTTATTGGGAAAATTTACCAAAAACTAACCTCTAGTTTGATACCATGAAATGATAATCAATTGATGTTCAATATTAAACAAAGGAGATGAATACTCCTTAAATAAGCAATTACAAGAAGATCTTTCCATAACAGAAACGATTGAGAACTAAAGACAGAATAGAATATTACTAAACAACTTAAAGAACAAAAAGTTACTATAAACTGACTGACTGACTGACTTACAAGAAAGTTATTTACATGGACATTGTACTAAATATTATAATATTACTTTAATAGTGAGT
This sequence comes from Thuja plicata, assembly GCA_018584345.1. Taxonomy (NCBI): domain Eukaryota; kingdom Viridiplantae; phylum Streptophyta; class Pinopsida; order Cupressales; family Cupressaceae; genus Thuja; species Thuja plicata. The sequence continues at coordinate 729,058 of MU223745.1, forward strand.
GATTACTTATTTGGACAAAGATTTATGCTTATGGATGTGCTCATTTGTGACTATGGATATGTAATGAATCAAAGAAAAATAAGCACTATAAAACGATTACTATTGCTTCAAGGACAATGGGTTGGTTGTTTATCCACTTCAAGCCAAGCTGGTGGTTGGGGAGGATACGCTTCTTTCGATGTGAGATTTTATATCACCTTCCTATTAAATAGTTGAATCTTTGTATACAATTGTATGGTACTTGGAGTATCATCACATTAGATTTGGATACTTAAAGATTATTGACCACTATTACATGTGTGGGTTGTTTGAGCATGTTGCCTATGTTACTATAAATTATTCATTGATTGTAAGTTTGACTCAATTGTAGTATGATCCTATTTAAGATCTTTTCTTCAGCTCGCTTTAGGCCATTGTCCTTAAGTTTAGAAAGTGAGATGTGCAGAAAAAACAGAAAATGAACTTGACTACTAAATTGGATAAGATAGATAATATAAAGCTTGTGCTAAGAAAAAGAAATACAAAAATATTAATAGATAGTAATAAATAATTCATAAATAACAGAACCTTATACAAAAATAATAAATACATGGATAGATCGTAATAGAGTTGGATCTTGATATAAAATCTAAACAAAAAATATTGAATTTTGAAATGAACTCTATTTATTTGCACTCTAATTACGAGATCAAGGAACAAAACATATTACTTAAAAAATACAGACAAGATTAAAAACTCTGCAAACTTGGGCTAGAGTGTTTAAAGACATACCTATAAATTTATTATTTAAGAAACTAGTGTGCTCCACTATAAAATAACTTAAATATGCAAAACGTCCTTGATAATATATATCATCCAAGTAAATCCTTAAGCATTGCCTGACAAATCATCCTTACCTTTGACAAGTTCGTGCCCATATATCGATGGACAGATTGAATGCAAAATCTGGCGAAACATGTCTGATCCATGCTCTTCTGCAAACTTAGCTATAAATTCCAAGTCCCTTGAAGTGAATGCTTGTAGGCTTCGTAGTGATGCAGCTCTTGCATTGGAATTGCCAACATCTTGTGAACCTTCACATACAGATTGTAATTTTGAGCTTGTAACAGAAACAGCCTCAATATATAGGTAAAATAATCCTTGGTTTTTGCCTTTTGATTTACCTACGCAAGAAGAAACAGAAATTAGAAAACTAGTTCTACCGAGAAATGCTTTTGACATTTCAGATTCTTCTTCCAAGAACGAAAGAAAAGAAGTTTGGCTTTACTCAATTTTAGAGAAATGCATATTATATTACTTCAGAGAACAATGAGTTACATCAATCTAACAAGAAGTTACAAGGGAAGCCTCTCCTTAAAAAAGCAACCAAAGCTGATATCTAAGCATATTCCCAAAAAAGCATTAACTCAACATATTTATGCAGGCACTTGAATTTAACATTGACAAACAGAACCAAAATCCTTGGAAATCCTCAAATCACTAAAATTGGGAGGGAAAAGGTCTTCATTGAATGTAACCTTACACCTTGAAATTCACAGGGATCCAATAGAAATCAATCATTGAAAATTTGTTGCTTTCTCTGATCATCCATGTGTACCTAATAAGAGGGCATCTCTGAAAACCAAGGCACTAATCACAAAAGTATATTCGGCATAAAACCATGACAAAAGGACTTGGCTACATGGCATATCCAAAAGACATAAGCATCATTTCTTCTCTTCAACACAATCTACATAAAGGATGTATAAAACTAGTGCTTGAAAGCAGCTCACGAATTATAGTTATAAGGACACATCCTTTTCAATTCACCACCCACCTCTTCCAATTATAAAGCAAGAGATGATATGCGTCTCCCTAAATCATTAAGACACTCTTTTACATTACCATAGAAGGCCTTCCCGTTACTTAATTTTCAATCTCTACCAATTACCATAGATCTTTAAGGGTTGAATTGTTTAAAGGTAATTATTAGGATCATTCTACAAAGGTCCTCACAGGCAGCACTACTCCTAGAATTGAGCCTTTGTTTTCAATTAAAATCATGTCAATATGCCATTGGAGGCTATGATTCCAACTGTTCCCAATATGTTTTTCTTATTTAATCTTTTGCTAGCAAATATAGGCAAGATACTAGTCTACCCTCTTCGCAATAAATTATCTATATAGATCTTGAAACTAAACCCCAAGCATTGTCACCCCTTAATGTAATAATAAAGAAACCCAGATAAACTTCCAACCATCCCACACTCTTTTAATCCAAGTTAAACCTGAAGGCCTGAAATTCTTGGCATTAACAATAATTTCATAGAGCTAAAGACAGCTCTATTACCCCCAATATGTTATGAAACTTTAGTAGGTGATTAAGGGATCAAAGAGGTTGGCATCCCAATTGATGGAGTTACCAATTAAAAGAAGCAAAACTAGCAAGGGGTGACTTTCTATCAAGCTTGATTATGAGGTCAAATCCTAGTAGGTACAAAAATTGAATGATATATAAAATATGAATTGGAAGACTACTCACATTCATGAAAAAGCAAACTTGTACGAACAAAAGGTGTCTTTAACCTGAGCTTTTTGTTATTGATATTATTGTCAAAGATGTATTGACCATTTTCCAAGTCATGTGTGCAAGTAGGAGACGCAAGAAGCTAAGTGACAAAAGGAGGTGTTTTTAGGCATACCTATGAGGGCATAGCTGGTCTAAAAGCTGATTTGAGACAAAAATTCAAGAGTGTCAACCTTCTTTTGCCTAAAATAGAAAAATACTTAAAATCAAATGCCTTTTCCTATTTATGTGATCGAACTAAACATCTCTTTAGATGACCTCATTGTGGTATGGAGAGCTAAAGCAAGCACCTACCAATGTTTTAAGTGGCATAGTAACTCAAATAGGCACTTCAACAATAACAACTCAACCTTCAACTCGTAGATGTACCTCATATGAGCACTCAACAGATAGAGAATGAAGTTTAGTGATGAGAGAAGAAAAGGGCACCTAGGCATAGCATGAACGAAAAGGTGGGTAAAATAGGCACCTGCACAACCTAAACAAACATTAAAGTGGCATATATGAATGAAATAGGCACCTCGATGTGCTTTAAGATGACTTTGAGGGCATAAACATCAAAAATAAATGTGTCGCTAACATTTTTTTTTTAACTTTCATAATGAACAATGCATGCAACCTTAACCACTGCCATGGGGAGTCTCTTGTGTGTGTTGTGTTATCTGCCATCGCAACATTGTCTACCTTCATGTGTGTGTGTTTTGCTTGCACACCTTTTTTCAATTGCAAATACTATCTTTTGCATGTTTTGATAATGTCTCTTCTCCTTCATGCACTACACTCTGACACAGTTTCTATGGACCTATCATACTTCTCTCTTGTCAATGTTATGGGGGGTCTTATATTATAGTGCTAATGCTACCTTGGTTTTGATTTGAAGTGAGCTATGTATCAAGTTTTTTGTTTCTATGTAATAGGCGAATGCAACAATTAGTTACACATGCATTTCAGTGAGATGGGACACATACCATGTTGGAACAACCAAGATAAACTTGCAAAAAAAAAAACTCTCTACAAGAAGTAATGTGCAAATTGATAACTATCATAAGCATCCAGTAGAAAATGTACAAAGGAGCCTTATTTATAAAGTAAACCAAGAAGAGTTGTGAAGGTAAGAGTGAAACTCTGACTACCCCTCCAAGTATGTAACAAGGGTAGGACTCTATGGACAAGTGTTGGGACACTTGGTGAGTCTACATGAGGTGAGACAAAAGTCTAACTAACCTTAAGTGAGTTGAAGCATTGTGTGAATAGGACTTAACTATGTAGGCTAAAAGAAAACTGGTTGGACAAAATCTATTTTCACACTAACACTCCCCTTTAAGCGATATTGAGGGTGTAAGTTAATCGCTGAAAAAATGAGTCTCAGCAACATGGCCTAATAAGGTACTTGTGTACAAATGAAGATCTCTCATAAAAAGAGAAAAGGAGAAAACCATGTGGGAACAAAACACCCCTCTGAAAGAGAAAGAGAAGGATAAGACCTCCTACAAAGATGTCCATGTGAAGATGAACGTGATGATAACAGATTCGTGAAGCATGTCAATAACACTTTGCCGAAAGATGAACTAGTGTGGACCTCCATATTACTAAATTAACATAATCCATAAAATATACATAACTAAACATTAATTAAAGCAACTTGCTAAAATATACAAAATAATAGACGTGAAATTACATTTCGACAAATATTGAGTCATGAGCCAATAACAAGGCAAAACATAAGGAAACAATTCCTTCACATTAGACCACAAGGTCAAATACACGCAATACAAAAGTACAAATCATGAAGACAACCCTGACAGGAACTCCCAACATCTGTCTCCCTCGAGCACACCGCATATGAGAACGATGTCAAAGCACTTTTCCACCCAATCACAAAGCTTTGCACTTCCCCAAAATTCTTCCTAACATGAAGAACACCCAACCCTACACAAGGATACCCAACAATCCTAATTTGAAAGGAGTAATGGCATTCGTGTAGCATGATATATCTAGGATACACACACAGAGAAAAAGCTATGCATCTAATATCATATTATGACAGCAAGTTAGAAACACAATCATCTAACAAATGATTTCAAAAGCTTTGGCCAAAGGATCTTTGTAAGTCATTTGTTGGCAGATAGATATAGGGTGAAAATCTATCCTTTTTTGTTCCTCCATATTCTGCACCATCCATGAACAATCTATGAATTTAAAAGCATACAAGCACTCATAGGCAACAGAAGCAGCAGCAAGCAATATCTTCTTAATATAATTCTTGCATGAAAATACATTTCAAGCATATTATTAAGAAAACTAATCACAAATGTTTATATAACATGCATATACCTGACATACCTCTTTTAAGACAAGCACATTTCAATCTCACAAACATTTATGCACCAATACATAATCAAACACGATTATCAACACACGCATATTAATTCAAAAGTAAACTAATGAAATCATCCAATTTTATAAAGAGAACTAACAAAAACCATTACCAACAAAATGGAGGATTTTGGCACATTTCTCAATTAGGAACTATCATATCATGTTATCAAATACTCAAATCTTCACGATTCAAGACAAAGCCCATCCTTGACTAAAAGGTTGAAAGATCAGGATGCACATTGTTAAGGAATATGGATCAGAAGTAATATTAATTTTTATTTCTTATATTTATATATATTGACTCTTTGTAGACTGATATAGTTCTTTTAAATTCAATAGATATATTGAGAAGCACCGCACTTGTACTAACACTGTTGTATTTCTGTATGTTTCAAATGCAGGCCTCTCATTAAATATATATATATATGAGAAGACATGTCTCGTGTAGAGACATGTCTCTACATGAGACATGTCTTACCATTTCACAGCAGTACCGTTTCATAACACACTGATTATTATTCAAAATTCATATTAACGCAGACCAAGTAATGATCGTGCATCGTTTTATGTAATATGTATGAGGCTTTAAACACTTGTGATACATATTATGTATCGCGGCACACAGTAACTATGTGTGTCGATACATATTTGTGCCGATACATAATCTGTATCGGGCCACACAGTGACTGTGCCACGATACACATATGTATCCTTCTCAATATTACAGTGCCGTAAGCACTAAGAATGTTCTTCAATATTATCGTGGGCATCGGTTATAACTTATTATATTAAATCAATTATATTCAATACTTCAGATAAGTATAATATAATCACATTTGCATATATATAATTATAAATATATATGTGTGTGTGTATTTATATATATATAATTATATATATATATATATAAATGAATAATTATTAATCACAATTAATATTTTATTTCATTCTCATTAAACAAATTGATCTCTAATCTGACTGACGCTATAACATTAACACACGTAGACTAATATCATTATAAGTATGTGTGTGGTCTAGTTATGATAAGTGAATAACTAAGGTCAAGTCTTACACTAGTTACTCATTTCTAAGAGCAAGCTTGAATATCATATCTTATGATACTAACATGTTCTATGTCATTACAATCATTTATAGTAACCCAAAAGAGATATCTTTTATACAAGCCATCATATTCTTCTTAATACCCTAACTCAAGTGTGCCTACCTAATATGAATATAATATTCTAGTCCCCAATAATCTTGAGATTCCAAAATAAAGATAATATGTTATGATATACGTAAGTATGAAAAGAGCCTTATAACACAATATTATCACCCCACCTTTAATGAACATTAAAATAATAATAGATTATTATTAATTTACTTGTTAATTTTAATGATAAAGAAATGTTGAGCCATACTATCATATAATAACATCTTATGATAATTACCTCTTTATAAAAGAATTGTGTCAACTAGAATATTTATACTCTTTTCTATCAAAAGTTGGTATTTAAGATTCTCTATGAATCATGTGATAAACTACAAGGGTTCCTTTCTAATATCGAATTGGAACCCTGGGATCACATGGGTTTGCAGTTCAGTATTTATGATTGAGGGAGCCAGTGTTGGCTTACCAGAGTTTACCCTTATGGTGCATAGGGTTGGTTCTTTTGGAGAGCGGACCTCTAAGGAGTTGATTGAGCTTACGTAATATTTGATTGCTCTTCTTGCAATAGGTTTTTAGGAGGTTCCTTATGCTGGTATCTTCTAGACAGTATTTTTAGTAGATGGTTATTGACTTTGTAGATAACACTTTGCCAAAAGATGAACTTGTATCATTCTCAACTTCTCTATCAGTGCAGTTGTCGCTGACTTTCTGGGTTTGTGCCTACATGTTCAGAGAGGTGATTTGATGCTACCAATGAGCTCAGATGTTTTAAAGGAGTCATATGACGTTTTTAGATGTTATTTCCAATTTCCGCTTTGGATTCCAAGATTCTTGAATGGAGCGTATATTTTTAGTAAGTCACCCAATATAACCCATTTATCATCTTTAATCCTCAAGATCACTCCTACGCAGTCATATTTCAATTCTAATGCATTTCGACCATTGTCGCTAATCGGGTGTATTATTGAAATTTGAGTTATATTTAATTATTTTCACTAAGGATCCCTTTTTAATTAAATATATTATTGGGCACCTTAGTGTTATAGCTCATTGGAAAGAGAATGGAAAGCTTTAAATGATGGGAGACTTAAAAGTGACGTTAAGAGCCAAAAATGCTTTAAAAGGATATTTAAATCACTTTTTGGAGTTAAAAGGCTTAATAAATTAATAAAGCGATTTTAAAAGGGAATTTCTAGAAAGTTCCCTGAAAAGCTTATAAAATGGGAGATTCAAAGCTCATTTGGGTGTTGAGTTTATTATCGTTGATATTTCTCTCTGAAAAAATCCTGTCATTCTGGAGTTGTACTTGGTTCAACTTAGAGTTTGTAAGGACAAAATCCCTTACAAGCAATATTCTCTACATTGTTGAAAGACACAATCTGGAGAATACCTCGGTGATTTTGCACAAAGATCACAGCTGGGTTTTAATGGTGTTTTGATATCCTCTTCCTCAGTTCTCAGAGCTTCATATTTGCAGAGATTATTCATAATGGCTGATTAAGAGGATTTTCAGAGTTTATTGCATATCTCTTGGTCTGATTTTTGCTGGCCGTACCATTTAAGGTTGGCCGTACCATTCAAGGAGGAAGGTGTTTGTTGGAAGAGGAGGGCGCTAGGGTTCGGAGCTCATTTGATAACTTCATGAGTGGCATTTGGAGTGTTCTCAGCTATATCTATTCACCACGCAACCCTAGGAGGGTTTCTTGAAGTTTGGTATCCATTTCTATAGTGTCACTTTGCATATTTTGTGAACAGCTCAAGCCATTTCATAGCTGCATTCTGTGGGTATGCTGGAAATACATATGTAATGATATTTTATGAACTTGGTTGCTCATCCTTTGGAGAAACTTTTTATATTCAGATCAGAAATTAAAACTAGAATTTCCAGCTTTGTTATTACTTATTTCTAAGTTTTGTCAATATTGTGAGTTCTTAATTTGCTGCAAATTACTTTATTATCTACACTTTATTTGTCAATCCAAAACTATTGCAAAAAAACTTCTCAAACTAAAAAACACAAGGCAAACAAGAAAGCATATTACAAAGACTTGCAGCTCTGATATCACTATAATATCCCCAAATAGGGATAGTGAAAAAACAACAATATCTCTAAAAATATACAATAGAAAAATTTGAAATTTCATTTGCAAATAGATAAACCTTCAAAAAACTCAGATCTAGACTCAGAATAGTTTTCTGGTTTTGTAAATTTATAGAAATTTTTAAATATGTTTGAATGTTAAAAAGTTATAGAAAACACACTAAAATTGTCCAAAAGTTTTAGAAATAGCTCACATTATTTTTCTGAAATGAAAGTAATCAGCAGCATACTGGTTGATGGCCAAATACCTCAGAATATGTCTTCAAAATCCTAGCCGCCCTTGGCAAACCCCTCAAAAATATCAATGTTGGGTCTCACCAAGACGAAACACTTGTACTTGTTGATGTTAGCTTCAATGATGCTCTAAAACATGCATAAATATCGTTGTAGATTATCCAAATCTGAATCTGATTCCTTTCAATCCCTCCTCCAAAATGGTCTCCAAAACCTGATAAAAATAGGCAACTCTGAAAATGATGCACTAGGGCATCACAAACTAAATCTCTTCCACTAAAACACACCCTACTAACTAGGAGGGCCTCGTATGTCTCTCCAAAATCAAGGTTACTCAGTGGTTTCAAATGTCAAGACAAGAGATTGTAGCAGCAATAGAGAAAAGTTTGATCACATAATAATAAGCTCCAAGAGAACACTAATATGTTATATAATGACTCCCAAAAGAATGATATAATCTCAGCCATGGGCTCAGTGCAAGCCCTATCCAATGCTCCTATTGAAACCCTCCAAATAAGCCAATAGGCTCCATATTTTCCAACGCCCCCTTGACCTTTTGATGAGCACACGGTTATACTAAGAGGGGAGGGTGAATCGGCATAATAATATTCATTTTAACCTTCTTAAAACTTATTTAAATCCTTTATGATTTAATATTAAATTAGCACATATGAGAAAACAATAAGCAACACAAAAACAACAAAGTTTACGTGGAAACCCTCGAGAGAAAAAACCACAGCAAAAATACTGCTTGTATTAATTTGCTTGTTACAAATCTCGAAGCACGAACCCCTCATTCGCTTCATGAGCACCAACTCGCTAGAGGCACCAACCCCTCATTGAAATTGTCTTCACAAGAGCTATAACTCTATTTTTCAATCTGCAATAATTCCTTTCTTAATTATGCTATAAATTGATCATAAATCTGCCATAAAATGATCGCAATCTCCTCTTGAAATTCTGATATAAACTCCTTTTACTCTTTCTCATTAAATATGCAAATTATCTTCACCAATGGATCCTCATAAATCTGGTGTATATAACTGATTATGTTTACAACACACAACACACACTTCCCCTTCATTTTCAGTCTCTATTTGTACGAAGATATTTCTATGAAGGGAGATATCCCTTTGGAAAGTGACATCTTTATTCAAGAAGACATACCTTTTAGTTTAAAATAATCTTTATTCTTCTAACTAATTGCTGCTTTCTAATTGTCCATAATCATTTCCTTCTGTTGGTATTAATAATCATAAGCCTTTTATAGATCACTTCCTTTAATAAGCCTCCAATGTTGTTATTGTTGTCTTAAATGATATAATCGCTGCTCATGTAAATAGCTGTAGTATTGATTGCTCATTTTATTTATCAATCAACAGAAGTAAACTCTAATCACAGCTTGTTTTTGTTTTCATATAAATTGTTGGCTTTCACCATAGTTTTCTGCCTTCTTAAAGTTGTTTTATGTTATGAATGGCCATGTTATATCATCATAAAGTAGTCAGCCAGGTATCTGTGGAATGCATATACATTATGGATCACTGTATTATGGATTAGTGTATATTGGAGACTATACTAAATTGCTGTCTTCAACCACTCCTTAATTCCTTCTTAGTAGAGTCTCTTGCCGTGGATGATGATCGGCCTTTATCAATTTCTGTCTTTGTCACAAACATTCAACTTTAAGTTGACATTAATGACAATTTTCCAACACTTGTTGGCACATGTTTAATAAAAATCACTTAAAGTGCATGTCACTTAAGTCATTAAACTCGGAAGGGGGAAATTAAGTCTTTCGACTTAAGAGTCACTAAAATTGCATAAAAAGATTTGCCCACAACTTGAAATCACCGTAAGTTGCATAAAAAGACGTGCCCACAACTTAGGACTAGTGTGATGACCCTATTTTTAGCAGGTTGTGGCAGTGACTTGGTCAGCTCATCATCGCGACCCTCGTGAGCTGATGCAGGGTTTTGAGGGTCCCAGTTGGCAGACTTGTTATTTTTAGTAAGTCTGGACTTACTATTTTTAGTAAGTCAATTGGTCAGTTTCTATTTCTGACAGGGCAGTATCGGCAGTGGTCAATTCTCCAAATGATATTCAGTTGTGCAGTTTCTTGGGCTGGGGGCTTACTATTTATAGTAAGTCTATTTTTGGCAGTGCAGTGATGAGCATGTTGGTCAGTCAGTATGGCAGGTGTTGCAGGAATTATCATCAGAATTATATTTGATAATTGATTGTATTAATTAATAACAATATGTTATTAATTAATAAGGCGATATTATAATAATAATAATACTTTATTAGTATTATAATGATTTAGAAGTTTATATTATGAAGAGCTGTTAACTGATGATGGTTTTTGGAAACTATGGAGACCAAGGAATTATAAATACAGGCTCATTTGTGAAGCAAAGGATGGAATATTGCTTATTGAAAATTGTTCTTGGGAATTGTTCCTAATCTTCTGAGCCCTAGCTGAAGGGTCAAATTAGTTCTCGAAGACTGATTCTTCTTGAGCTAATCTCTAATTGATCGCTAATGTATGATCAATTCGTCTTCATCGTGTTGTTGTATACGATTGAAGAATTTTGATCTTTGAACTGAGGACCTGCACAAGAGGTCTAAATTATTGGCTTCATCGAATTGAATTGGAGCCAAACTTATGTATTGCTGGACGTGGATGATTAGAGGCGCAATCTTCTCACACTTCAGCGCCACTGGAAATTTGTATGCACACAAAGGCATTGCGGTAGAATCTGAGTCTGGACTGTAAGCTGGAACCCGTGCTTAAGGGGTTGCATAACATTGCATGCTGCGGTTTCATCTAGTGCTGCGGGTGATGAAGGCAGTGATAGCTGCGATGGCTATCATGTGGAGGAGACTGGAGTAAGAGTGGCGTCAGCCACTGTTAATAGTATTGTTGTCACAGGAGATAGGGGAATGGGAAGCAAGTGGCGCTAGCCACTGCAGCATTGCTGCCGTGTGTGGATAGAGTGGCATCAGCCACCGCAGTTACAGTCCTGCGTGGAGTCCAGTGGTGTAGCCACTGCGAATACTACTATCGCATGGAGTATAAGTGGCGCAGCCACTACTTACATTGGTTGCTACCAGGGAAAGAGGGATTGAACAACCAGCTGCAGATTTAGATAATGTGCTGATTCCACTTCCACGCCACTATTGTGATCAAGGAAACACAAATCGGTATGTTCAGTTTGTTTTGCATACTTTGATAGTTTGGTTACGGCATTTGAATAAGCATTTCCAGAATTCTGAGGATAAATAAAAATTTGTTATAACTCCCCTGCTGGAGAAGTGTTGTTATTAATAAAATAGTAGCAACTGTATACATGTTGGCTGAATGGTCTTGCAATTTAGGGGAAGATATCCCGGCAAACATTATTTTATCCGACTGGCAAAAACAATAAATTGTTAAATAAATTGAGAAGCATTGTTATTTCACGGATAATGTTCTACATTGATGTATTTGAGACTTTCAAAAGGATTATCTAATTGTTTATTTTCAAAGAGAAATCTAGCTTATCTTATTTTTGAAGTGGAATTGAGTCTTTTGCGAGAGGGGCCAAGTCAGGCTCTTTACAAGTAGAATAGAGAACAAGCCAAAGAATCTAACACTTACCCAATGATGCTCTAAGTCCTCTTCTTCTTTGGTAATTCAAGGAAAAGACGGCCAATGCATAGTTAAGCCTCATGGCTTGAGTTGGGAACATTACAGTGTGCGCATAAAATTACCAATTGCAAAAAGATATATTTCGATCAAATCAAGAAAATGAACAAATGGCAATCTAAAGCTATGTGATTTCAACAAATAGAAGAGTTCTTAACATAAAGATTCAGTATTATACCTCCACCAACATCAATATCAGTGTTAATTACTTTTACAATCCCACAAACTGTAATCACATCACCAGGTATGCATGCATCTACCAGGTCTTCAGTTAATTCACACTCTACAGTTCGCGGCATTCTGCCCTCTTCATGATTTTCAGCCTGCAAGAGCTCCTGTATTCTGCACACATCAACACTTGTATCTTCAGAATTTCATGCAATGAAAATTTATTTTTTACTTAAGAATATTCTATAAAATAGGTCAACCACTAGTTATTGCCGATCATTAAAAGCCTGAAAACAAACCTGATTTTCTGAAAATCGAGCGTCTGTGCAGTAGATCTGACAGGAAGAAACATTTTGCTTTTGCAACCATGAAGAATGCAACTTGTTGGTGGGGAGTATTTCCCGTCAAAAAAACGACGTGAGATGGTTGATCCACATTTTGTGCACAAAAAATTAATTTGTACCACCAAAGGTTTCACTACGCTCATTCTTACAACTGTGCCACGCACTGATACAAGTCTTCCTACAGATTTCTTTTGAAAGTGAAACTCATTGTGCATAATTGAGGTATATATAAATATTGGAAAACATTGAAAACTTTAATTCAAATAAGCAATCCAGAAAAATAACATAAAAGAAAAAGTTACCAATAAAGGCAGCTTTCAAGTTCTTAAGTGCCAGCATGGAATCAGGATGATTATATAATCTAATGTTAATTTTTCCATGGTAATCCCTTTGCTTGTCTCCACATGATAATACCTGTTTGACAAAATGAAGCATTTTGAAATATGAATTGAGATGCTAAAAAATGTTAAACTTTCTAATTGATTAGAATCGATTTATTTCCTTGCATTGAAATTTGTAAAATATACACAGATAAAAAACAACATAAAAAAGAACTCTCTAAAACAAAAACAAAATCTGAAATTTCAAAAACTAACAACAAATCAATGATGGAATACCTCATGGACAGCTGCTGCCATGCACAATAGAGCCTCTTTAGGAACAATCTCAAGTGCTGCATAAAATTCCTTAAGTGTGCACTTTTTCTGAAAGTGTAAGAAATCTACAGGTAAGAAGCATAAGCCATCTTCATGTCTTACCTGTTACAGGTCAATAGAAACTCTTCATGTCTCATCAATTCCTATTAAGCAGCATATTTCTTAGTGACACGTCAAATAACTTCAATCGCGACAAATAAAAAATACTTTATTGTAGGCATACCTTTCATTAGTATTTTATTGTTTTAAGCACTCAATATATAGCAGTTATTTTGAATTTTCATTAAGACCTGTCACACCCCAAATTTTGATCTGCAATTGTTTTTAACCTTTATGTTAAATATGTGCTTAATTATGCATGAATGGATGATTTTACTTCGAATTGATGCCTAGATGAAAGCATGATGAAATATGAATATTTTCATTAAAGGATCAGAGAATAGTGATAATTATTATTTTTTATTAATGATTATCATTTTATGGCTATTAAGGGACTAACCATTGTGATGGCCTTCTAAGTTGAATGCAGGAACAGTCTTGCCCTCCCATATGTAAAGGGAGAGCGTCACTAGAGAGAAGCGTCTAGACATTGTGAACGAACGGGTGATTGCCATTTTGAGTCAAACTCACACTCACGTAGGTCATGCATCAAAATCCGGTATGTTGTTAAGTTCTCCAATTTTGTTGAAGAGTTAACTTTGTGACTTGAATTGTCTGGTCTTAATGTAAGTCTATGCCGAAACTGAACTCATCCTATGGCCTAGTAACGAGCAATTGTTGAGAGGAGATACCAATAGTCACGGTGTCATTCTTGTTTATATGTTCATTATCAAGGTTGATCTTATTATTACTCAAGTATTTAATAATTAAATGAATATATTTATTTTTAAAAAGGCATTACTGCCAAACATTAAATGTTTCAAGATTTTCTTTTTGCAAGCCGAAAGGGAGTCCAACCTGGACAAACACCCCCTATATGCAACACGCATAACTTACCTCATATTATTATGTTTCTGTTTTAGAAGTGGCAGTTATCATGCCATAAAATGTAATATCCCCTTTCATCCAAGTGATCACCTGGAGGAGATTATTAGTCGTCGGCTAATTGGATTTATTTAAGGGAATAAATTAATTAATTAAATGTTAAATAGTCCTATATCCTATGGGATTACTTAAATTTAATTAATTAGCAGTTGGACATGTTTTATTTTATAAAGTGACTTTATAATAATGTCAATGACAAATTATAATGTAAAGTCACTTTTGAGGGGAAAAAAAGTAAATTAAAAGAGAAATCAAATAAAGTATTACTTTTGAAAAGGAAAAGCATTATAAAAGGAGGAAAAGGTGAAATGAGAATGGATTCTTGACTTGTTATTTTCAAAGAAACTTTTCCTTGAGAGCTTGAGAGCTTCAGCTTGAAGATTCAATAAACCCTAGGACAGAAACCCTAAAGGTTTTGGCTTTTTGGACGAAAACCCAAATCAGCCCACTTGGTGAATTCATCTCAAGATTCACTGTTGCACACCATTGGTCAATTTCATGGAGATTTGTTGATCTATCTTGCAAAACTTTAGAGGGTTTGTTATCTTATGTATGGAGGCATTTTGAGTACGTGTTACTATTATCAATCAGGATTGCACCCTTAGCAATTATAAAATTAACTATCCTGTTGAAACATGAAAACACTCTCGGATTGTGGGTAACCTATGGTAAGAGTGAATCTCCGGAGAAGGCCGACTTCCTGAGTACTTCACCTAACTTATGGTTTTGCAAAGGAAAAGGGTAAGAAAGAAACATGCAATGAAATTCTAATCCTAACTGGGGATGCACCAAAACTTTACTAAACATGCATAAAAAAAATCCTTAATAATCTGATTCGCAAACCCACTTTCACATACACAACTCAAAACACATATGTTTCTGCATTAACAACTCATGAGGAGATTAAAGGAAAACAAAGTCTTAGGAGGAAGAGTTAGGATTTCTCCACAACTTCAAACCCTGCAGCTTGATAACACAACCCACAATCTGCAAAAAATGCATGTATCTCTGCAAAATGGTGCTTTCTAACAAACATAACATTAAGGAAAAGAGAATGATTTCACAAGATGCCTTGCATAAAAGAATCTGCACACAATACAACAAGGAAATGAGAAGGCCCAAAAAGCTTTATTGATCTTCAAAACATAAACTTTGTCATACATCTCAGTATCTCAGTTACAGACTCAAGATAACTCCTGCCAAGAACTTCTGAAAGTTAAAAAGCATGAAGCCAAAATGGTAAGAACTCTCTACAATGAAAACTCTCTACAATATATATCCCAATGTGATTTTCGGATTCACCAAAAACACCTAAAAAATAGACCCAAAAATCCATCCAATCCATAATAGAAAGAAAGAAAAATTGCCCTCGAAGCAAGCTTATCCCTTAAACACCTCAAAATCAGGCTCAAACTGGAAAAAAACCCTCCAGATCTTCCAAAATTAAGAAAAAACAAAAAACCCCCCTCTAGGCAATTCTTTTTCCCAATTTTTTGCATTTATTGTTTAATATTTATTATATAATAAATACTAATAACAAATTTTAATGCAAAAAGAAAAAGACATCTATTTTTTATCAATAATATTTAATAAATAACATAGTTTATATGTTATTTAATAAATATTATTAATAAAAACAATTCACCAATATTCAAAATGTATATTGCATAAAATATATAATAAAGTAATTGATGAAATATTACTTTATTAAATATTTTATACAATATACATTCCAAAGTGAAGTTTTAATGTGACATATACTTCACTACCATAAAAATGAAAATGAATATAAACATCTCTCTATTCGATAAACTTAGGGAATAAAACCCTAGAACAACTCAATGCTATTTTCCACTTTCATTTTTTATTTTCAATGTTCTTTGCTAGTAGCCACCATGGATGAGTTTCTAGATATTCTTGCATGAATCTTGGCATTTAATGGAGATTTTCAGTAGTTCGAAGCCTTTTCTTGGAGGTCTTTGTGTTGTCTTGAAGATTTCTCTGCTCAGACCAGGCCTTTATTGTTCTTCAAAGCTTTTATTCAATCGCACAGGTATGCTTGTTGTTGCAAAACGAGAGAATACTCTAAAAATGCTTGACTTTCTCTGCATCTGATTCGCGAGTTATGGGTTTCATCATTTCCTTCGGTTCTTTGTTGGCAAACTTGTGAATGTGGGGTTTATGTATCAGCTATTTTTAAACCAAACAATTGGTTACCATTCCTTTGCCGCGGCTTCTACTGACTTGAAATATTTGAAATCCTTATACTAATACCCGAGGGTTTATGGTTTTATTGGAGATGCTGGTCATAAATATGAATACATCTTTTTTTTGTTACATGTAGCTCTATGCAAAATAATGAAAGCATTATATTTCTTTCATTTGGTGGTTTCATCTCTGGTAGCAGATATATTTAAATTTTGTAGACACCATGAAAATCTATCCTCTCTTAACAGGTTGTGAGGCTTTCTGGAAGATCTTGAGCTGCTCTTATAATGAATATGGTGTTTCCTTTTGAAGAACTAAAATGAGGTTTTGATCATTTGCAAATCTGATCTTTACTAAATCTGAAACTCATCGTGCTTACCCTTGTCAAAAAAAAATGCATCCTCCATGAGTGTGACAGGGCTCTTCTACCTTCTTTAAGGTATGTTCTGTCAAAGCTATGCCTTTTTTTTGTCTTCATAAAAAATCAGCATTAGCACTCATTGCTGTCATCAAAATTTCTGTAGCGATCTGATAATGGTTTCTCCTAAAATACGAACTGGGTTCTTACAAAATTTATTAGGGTTTTCCGTTTTGATGCTTTCTAATTTCAATCCAAATTTCACAAAAACTCAGTTCACGGTTTTCAAGTTATGGCAAAAACATGACTGGCTTCTCTAAAACATTGGATGTTCTGCACTATTCTTTCAAACTGTGACAACATTATCATTCATTGTTTACATCATGTAGCTGAATTTTACGATGATGTTGTCATTGTGATAGTATACTATTGTTTACTTTATCATGCTCTCTTTTTGCTTAGCACTGATTATGATGCTCATGTAATTACTTTATCATTGATGGCTTATGATGCTCTATGTCACTATTATTCAGTTTGCTGCTCCTGTAGCTGAATATGGCACCATTTCGTGATGAATGCATCTTTTAGCGATAAAAACCATTGTCTTTCCCTTTTAAGATCACTCTTTATGATCATTTGCTATGATTGTTGCACCTTGATTGCTCATTGTGATTGTATCCTCTCAGTGTTGTTGTAACTATTCCATATTATCATGTAGTATGTCGGGCTCAACCCTTGTGGGAGCCCATTTTTCCCCACATGCCTAATTTAATAAATGTACCTGTACCTGCACAAGAAACAAACTTTGTTAGATTAAAACATGAATTTCAATACCTCTCTTGATATTGCATTCTCGGCCTTCTTGCACATGCTTGATACTTTTTCCTCTAATCCAATGTACTGCATGAATTATCTTGTGTTTCTGCTGATATGCATATGTTAAGTTTCATATCCGGAGCTCTAACAAATTTTCTTCAACTCTCTGCAGGTTCATCCGAAGGCTAGGAGCGAGGAAGATCAAGTGGCCATGAAGATCAACCCGAAGTCTCCTAAGGCAATGATGGATATGCCTCTCCTCTTTATGCTCTTTCTTTGTTTTCAGTAGAAACATAGTATATTTCTTGCATGGTGTTGGATTAGCTATCCCCACGGCTTGTGTGGGTCCTTTGATTTTTTTATTTCCTCTTCAATGAATGGCATTTGCAATTCAATGTATATTCATTTTTGCAATAAAAGAGACCTTGTGAAATCTTTTGCAAAACAAATGATCAATCTCTTTCTTTTTTGTATATCTTTACATCTATTACAAAACATTAATGGCAAACTGAATGCTTGTCCCTTATGAAACACATTGCACCATAAAAATGATTTTTTCCTTTTAACTCCATCAAATGCAATGGTTTAAACAAACAGAAATAACTAGAACATTTCACCTCAAAATAAACATAAGCTGAACCAGCTCTACCAATTTGAGTTGTAGGTGAAAATTGGTAACAGTTACATGATGGCATTGTGCATTTCCTTATTTGTAACAACAACAGGTGTTTGTAAACAACAATAGATTTCTATATCACAAGAATACCCATTGGCTAACTTTGATTCTCTGTATTTCATCAAATTAATTTCCTTGATAATCTATATCGTTTTTCTTGAATGTTCAATCTGCATGTTTGCATGTTGCAATATTACATTATGATGAAGTAAAACATGAGCAAAAATCAAAATCTAACTCAGATTTGAAGCATTATCAGAGTCTGCGATATTTCAGTGGCATCAAAGCTGGTGATCTTGCTAGCATGTTAGGGTTTCAGTAGTGCATGTCAGATTTTGCAGTTGCATGTGTCGGATGTTATTGCATGGCAATTTGGTGAATATCCAGATGATTACACATTAGTTTAGGAGCAGTTTATGAAGAGGGTTACCATTGCATGTTATTTCCAAGCAGTCCTAGTTAGTGGATTTGTGTTGCATGACAGTTTGGTGGAAACCTAGACGGTTTGATGTTACTTTTAAATAAGTTTAATGAAGTGGGTTTTTTTTGCATGGCATTTTCAAGCAATACAAATTTTTGGATTTGATTGCATGATAGTTCTAATCAGTTCTAGAAGGTGAGTTTACTTTGCATGTTAGTATTTTGACTCATGCATGATAGTGAATGAGCTTAGAGGTATATTGCTAAGAACAGAGGAAAAAAATTCAGTATTTATTTCAGACATCTAAAACAGGGGTATAAAAGGTTACATCAATGGCTAAAATTAAAGATGGGAGATTGTTACCTACTTTCCTTCCTGCCTCACCACCTAAAGAAAGGGATAGAAAAAATAGTTAAAGTCCACAAAGAAATGATCAACATATGGAAAAACTTATGAATGGTGTGAATGACTTCTTTCAAGCATTTCAAAAATATCAATCAGATATGTCATTATTGTTAGAGAAATTGTTTTTGGAAGAAACTAAAAAGATGGATAAGAGGCATAACAACGATGAACACATTGAAGTCACTAATGATGGGCATATAGATCATCCCAATGCCAAAAATTCATTTGAAGAAGAAGCACATGAGACTTGTGGCAGCTATGGTAACGCTGCTGAAAGGGACGAAGCTAATTCTGACTTGGTTATGCATAATAATAGCGGTACATTAATTTTGCATGATCCATTACTTGAGAATGCATCTACATATGTTGAGGATATGAATAAAGAAGTGGAAACAATGGATCCCATTGAAGAATGTGAGGGTGAAAAACATAACTGATTCAGATTTGAGGAGGGACTTAACCAATCAAGGAGAACTCAAAGAGTCTATTTATGTTTTGACATCATACCATCATAATTCTTTGACTAGGCATAAAGTTGTCCAAGAGATTAAGGAAGCCACAAGTTCACTTCAGCCATGTGAGGGTTTAGGAAAAGAGGAATCACATATTGTTCAAAAGTCTGACTTGGGGTTTGCCAAACCAGCAATAACTGATCAGCTATGTGGAGGCAATTCAGAATTTTCAGTATGTAGTGAACCAGCACTTGTTGATGACCATCCACTCATGAAAGGAGAGGTGAATAAGATTTATGAAGACATCACACAAATGCATGAAGAAAGGATTGATTCCCTGATTTGGAACATCAGTCCCTTACCTATGCAAAATCCTGAGTTGGCAGCCCTTACACATGAAGATGATGGAATTGTTGAGTTTTCCAATGTTGGCACTCAACTTGAAGGTGTCAAACATGAAGTATATATTGTGGATTCAAGCCACAGAGGTTCTAATTTTGTACATCATACCATGGAATGTGTTAAAAGGGCACAAGATATGTGTGATGGGTGGTTACAATGAGCTAAGAAGGCAAAGATACTTTCTGCCCAAGCAAGACAGCACCTACAAGAGGTCAAGGAACGATGCAACCAGCTAGACAATGCAAGGGAATCATACATTAGATCATTATTTCTTCCAAGAGAAGAATGTATACAAGTTGAGCGTGCAAAGGAAGATCTTCTTGAGGTAAACAAACAAGAAGAACATGTTGATGTGTGTGAACAAGA
This sequence comes from Thuja plicata, assembly GCA_018584345.1. NCBI lineage: Eukaryota > Viridiplantae > Streptophyta > Pinopsida > Cupressales > Cupressaceae > Thuja > Thuja plicata. Next base: position 749,516 of record MU223745.1, read on the forward strand.
GAAGAGGTATGATTCTAAAAATTCAGTTTGGGCATTAAGTTTGCATCACGAGGTTCATGAGTTTCCTCTTTTAGAGAGTCCTTTGAAGGTTCAAAACTATAATGATTATGGACACTCACTTGGTGGACCAGCCACTAGTGTTATACCTATTTATGTAGAAGGAAACATTATTGATTCTGTTTTAGTTGAACATGCATCATGCATAATGGAAGAACATTTGCTAAGATCATATGAGGTATTTTGCCTTACAGAGCTGATTATAGAGGCTAAGAGATTGCCTAATAGGAAAAAGATTTTTCAATTTGATAATGTTTGGTTTGTTTTGCATACTACACCATGGAGTTGGTTAGTTATGAAAAACAGATCAGCTTTAGCAACTAGGAATCTATGTCACTTGCAGCAGGACACACATCATAGGCCAGCACTCATGGAGGAACAATCTTTCCTCAAGAAAGATACAAGAAAGAGCAATGAAGACATTTTGGAAAGGTATGAGCATAATTGTAGATTTTTGAGTTGGGACAGCAATCTTGTGACATCAAATGGACACAAATCCAAGGTGATGACAAGAAGTGTATCACGGTAGACATTCATGAGTGGATAGATAAGTATTTACTAAATTTTGAAACATCAATTCGCCAACAATTTGATTTTATACCAGCAGTTGAAGAAAGGCATGAATCAATTTGTGATGTTGATACCTTGAGGGACTATGATGATGGCATAGCTTCAAGACATGAAATGCTACAAGATAGGGCTGCCAAGTTTATGCAAGTGTACTCTAGCATTGAAGATTTCAAAGGCATCGAAAGTAAAGGTACAATCCGTTCTAAATCTCTGATTAAGGACAGCAGCATTATATCTCTTTATACTCATGAGTTATCTGTCTATTCTCATGAAAAAGTAAGTGCTATTGACTCTCCAATTAATGGTGTACAAGATGCAAAGGTTAGACAATATTTGTGATAATGCATCCTACAAGAGGACTGAAATTGTAAACTTTGGGACAATAACATCAAATCAGTTCCAAAGAATGAAATAGAGTTGGCTGGTGAAGGCAATGAATGCCAAGTTGATGATTCATCAGGCCAAGTTTCATCTTCATCAAGATTGTGATTCACATGACTCCATGGATGATGAGTAGCAAGAGCTCTCTAACATCCAAAATTCTGATTTTTCAATTGATGTTGACAATTTCATTGAGGTGAATCATGATTTTATGGGGGATACGTTTAGTGGATCAGCCACTCATGGTTTGACTTTGGGTATTAATGGAAACAACTACAATACAACTATGGATTTGTCACCTATTTCATATGCTTATGAAACTATTTATTGGCTGGGTTGTGACATAATTTTCATGGATTCATGGTTGACACATGGCTGTCTTACATGGTTATACATTGCATTTTCAGATTTATCTGGGTTTACATCTGTTTTTGGCTTGGATTGGAGTGTGTGGAGACACGTTCACTTGATAGGTAAGTAATATAATATGAGTTTCTTTCTTATGCATGGATATACAGACATCAGTGACTTCAATTTAGTTGTTGGCCTGATTTATAACAACAGCCTTGAGGTGGGAAGTCTAACAGGTCATGAGAGGAGTTTTTAGTATGTCACACACCTTGGGATAGCAGCCTATGATAGCATCTATGAAGGCAAACTTGGAAGGTACAAAATAAAGGTGGGTTTCATGTTGATGATCAGCCATCTCCCATCTTTACATGGTTTCATTCATCTTGTTGTTATGATAGAACATGTGATAAGAATTGAAGAACCACATTGCATGCAAGGTTTGACATTATGCCTTCATTTCATAACAATATCATTCCTTGATCACACTTGGAGAGTATAGTAGTACTTCATGTTTGAACCTTTCGGGTATGAGTTACATCACAAGGATAGAGGGCTGTTTTAGATTTCTGAGCATTAAATTTTCAGCCATTGTTCAGTGGGTTAGAGTTCTCACAATGGTGATAGATGGTTGTTTCACACTATTGATCACAAGTGCTTCAATTTGGTCCTTTAGGACAGCATCTGGTTGGAGGATTTGGAAAGATTGGGATCAATCTTTCTTTGTTGGAGGTTGGTACAGTGATGAGATTCCATCATCCTTTGTCATTGAAGGTACTTGTTGCATCATTTTGAGTGGGATTTCCAGCAGCATATGGTGGATTGACATGATTGATTGTGCACTTGTAATGATCATTTTTTAGGTCCAGTGGGGCTCTTTCAGATTTAGATGGACATATGGCGTTGGTGGCATGATAAAAGACATTTATTCCTCCACTTTTTGTTGGTGTGAGAGCGTGATGATATGGGATCCTGGAATTGGCATGTTTGGTGTACTACTTCATTGGGATCATGATGAGTTGCTTCACAACTTTAGGCATAATGATGTTTATATCAGAGTGGAGTAGCGGAAGCTTGAAGGAGATCACATGGGAAGGCATACCAAGATCATAGATTAATTTGGGATCCAGGTATTGATTGGAACATTTGAGCTTAACGCAAATCTGATACATGTGATTGCTTGAGGACAAGCAGTCTTAGGGTGGGAGGACTGTAATGTCCCCTTTTGTCCAAGTGATCACCTAGAGGAGATTATTAGTCGTAGGCTAATTGGATTTATTTAAGGTAATAAATTAATTAATTAAATATTAAATAGTCCTAAATCCTATGGAATTATTTAAATTTGATTAATTAGCAGTTGGACATGTTTTATTTTATAAAATGACTTTATAATAATGTCAATGACAAATTATAATGTGAAGTCACTTTTAAGGGGAAAAAAGTAAATTAAAAGAGAAATAAAATAAAGTATTACTTTCGAAAAGGAAAAGCATTATAAAAGAAGGAAAATGTGAAATGAGGATGGATTCTAGACTGTTATTTTCAAAAAAACTTTTCCTTGAGATCTTGAGAGCTTCAGCTTGCAAGTTCAGTAAACCCTAGGATGGAACCCTAGAGGTTTTGGCTTTTTGGACGAAAACCCAGATCAGCCGACTAGGTGAATTTATCTCAGGATTTACAGTTGCACACCATTGGTCATTTTTCAAGGAGATTCCTTGATCTATCTTGCAAGAATTGAGAGGGTTTGTTATATTATGTATGGCGGCATTATGGGTATGTATTACATGATGGCATTGTGCATTTTCTGATTTGTAACAGCAGTAGGTGTTTGTAAACAACAACACATTTCTATATCACAAGAATACCCATTGGCTAGCTTTGATTCTCTGTATTTCATCAAATTAATTTCCTTAAAAATCTATACCGTTTTTCTTGCAAGTTCAATCTGCGTGTTTGCATGCTGCAATATTACATTATGATGAAGCAAAACATGAGCAGAAATCAAAATCTAAATCAGATTTGAAGCATTATCAGAGTCTGGGATATTTTATAAGAACTTGAACAGAGGAATTCAAACTAGAGCTTTCTGTTTGGTTTTCTATGTGACATGTAGCTTATAAATTGGAGTATACTTTTGTTTGCTCACGTGGTTGACAACATGCTTATTCAATTACCAATATTCTTGGGCATGATCTACATTTGAAATGCCCTCTATTATGCAAATCAAACATCCAAGTTACCGGATGTTGCATTGATAAGAGGAGGTTTAATTTATGTTTTAACAACCTTTTATGACATACCATAGTGGTGGCTACGTAAGAGGAGGAAAGTTCGATGTTTTACTTTCTTTGTTATAAAAACAATGCAGGCGATGGGAAAAGGGAATATATTGTTTTAGTTTGTTTTTGGGTTAGGCAATCTGCTATGTGTGAGGAGATTGTTTTATCTGTCATTTGTCATCACGTGGAGGATAATAGAAGATTTATTTCCTGAGATTAAAGAGGAATGCATGCGCAAAGGGAAGGGTTTATGGTTGTTTGATGAATTAACATTGATGTGTTGTTGTTGCTACGCTATTGTGGTTGTGCAAGCCACTGTTGTTGCACAAGCAGATGCCATGCAAATCACTGTTGTTGTGCAAGTCTGCATTGTTGTGCAATTCAACATTTCTGCTAACATATTTCAGGCATGTTTATCTGATTTCTTTTCATTTTCCTGGTAATAGTATGATACGCAGTGAGAATTTTGCCAGAAAAGAAAGTGTATACAGAGGAATATATGTTTGTTCAAGAGAGAACAAATTTTGCTTCTATGCTTACCTTTGTATAAAATCATATGAAAATCTTATTCTTTTGTGATGCACAATTGAGAGAATGGATTTCAAGTTCAGGGAGGAACAGCTGTATATGATTTTATTGATTCATTTACCCTGCTGGTTTGAAATGAATAGAAATATTCTTATATATACATAAATATTTGATCTTTACATATATATACACACACACACATATACTGTATACATATACATACATATAGATATATAATTGTAGAGATGTGTGCGAATGTCGATCAAATATTTATGTGTATATGTATGTGTGTGTAGTCTATTATGGATACATTTGTAAATATGAATGAAAAGCTTGATGCCTAGTCTGGTTATTTTGGCAGCAAGTAATAGGATCATACTCTGAGCTTTTATTTATGACAGATTCCATAAATATGCTTATTCTTGTAAAAAGAATTAGTGTGGTGCCTTCATTGGTCATATAAATTATATTATTATATTCTTGAATAAAACCATAGAGAAAACATAGGAAAAACCAGAAATATATAATAAGTTATTTTGTTTAATCAATTTGAAGGAGGATAAAACTCTTAACTATATTTACAAGTTGTTCAGACCTTTCAATGATAGCCACAAAATCATAAGTCCGTGGTAGGAAGGTGACATTACCTGAAAGTGTTATAACCTATAAAAGAGTTAAAATGTCTTATGTTGTGAACTTAGGAGAGTATTATATTGGTGAATTAATCGTAAGGACATATGAACACATGGCAGTAGCCAAGATCCGTGAATTGCACGTACGCAAGCGAATGTTCGTTGTCAGAAGTATTATTTAGTAATTTAGTTGTTTACCAACGATAGAAAGAAATATATGCTTGGTCTTAATTTTACATGAAAAATTAGATGATCAATCAAGTGAGTCAATTGTGTTATAACTCGTAAGATGAATGTCGTATCGGTAGTCGGCATACAATGCCTTTGTTATGTTTGATAATGTGGGTTATCTGTCAATATATTAATTGTCTGTATTAAGTTGGTTGTCACTCTCAAGTAGTTGTAGTGTCAGTTGGTTGGCGGTTGTGTTCCTCTTGGCAACCGTCGGGTCCTTTAAATATGTTGTGTACTGCCAAGGAAGGGAGGATGGTATAGTCGGATGAATTGTAATCCTTGACTAACCATCTTTGGTCTTCTTCTCTGTAATGAATTCATGAGCGAATAAAGATATATTTTACTCCTATATTTGGTATCTACTGCCATCTATATTATTATTTCATTTATGTAATTTACCAGCATAGCAGTAAACATTTGGCGTCGTTGCCTTAAAAGAAATCGGGTCAGATTTGCGTGATTCATGCCCTTAAATCCCAATAAAGGCGAGAAGAGGCCAAAGGGTGGTCAAGACCAAGCGATTAGACAATCTTTAAGGATTGTAGAACAAAGAACGCGAAGGAGAAGATTATGAGAAACATTTGAGATGAATCCAGTCGAACAATTCCCAAGTCAGAGCCTTTCCGTACAGTCAGAGTGAACAAGGATATCTTGAACTGGTAGACATATTGCACGGCATTGAGAATCTATCCATCTCAGGAGAACCCGTAATTAGAGGATCAGAACCAAAGACCCTCAAACGAATGGAGTACAAGAATGAGTAAGAGCCTAAAAGAACCCAAGGTGTTCGGGACACTAGAGGTGGACATATAGAGGACGCACGAGTGGCCGAGAGAGAAAAGAAAGCACCGGAATGTAGCAATCGGTATAGTCCACCTAGGTTTGAGGTACAAGGAAGCTAGGGGGCGAGAAAGACGGTGACTCCTCCGAAAAGTCTAAATGTGGATGCACAAATTGTCAAAGCTCACGAGGAACAGGGTCAGAAGATCCTATGAGGCACTAGAAGACATACAAGACAATTGTTGTGAGGTTTCACGACACACCCCATTTTCCATCCACGAAATAGGGACCCAATGTTTAAATTTGTTTAATTAATGTTTTAGTAGGACATTTGGATGACGGAATATCCTCACTTACAGCAATCAGAAATCTTGGTTCTAGTGCCCTAGCAGAAAACGAAGACATCGCTTCAGGAAGCCAAATTATAAAAGGGTTTCGAACCATCACAAAACCCCGCCAATCAAGTGGGACCCGAAATGTTCAGATTATACTTACAAGCCTTGTTCCAACAAAGTTATGACTACAAAGAGCGGTTAACAAAAAAATAAAGGAGTTATCGTCTACTCACAATCTAATTGAGATATTGAAATCATCCCGTAGCCCGCTAAAGGAAGAAAATGATCATACCCAAGTGTGACAGTGAAAGTCTCGTGCTACTACACTTGGCATTCACAGTATAAGGTTGCGGAATTGCGACTGTCAGGCTTAGGGTAATAATAATTGTCATGTGTTAATTTAACCAAGCAACTCCAAGTTAAAAGTATAACCCTAACTGTCGTCGAATTTAGCAAGTCCCCTCTACTCATTTATCACAAAGAGTAATTAATGCGAGAAGGGTACATGTCAAGGTGGCAACGTGGGATTCTTTGCCTTTTTCAATATGCGCAGTACATCACAAAATTTGAAAATAACCCCATAATCATAAGGGTGCCTTAACCGGTTTTCATTTTTGGTTTAACCATTCTAGTCTCCACCTACACATTTTATTGTAAGGGTTAACAATAAGTGCAAGATAATCTCTGAATTGCCTCTATCATCAAGTTGTGACGATTGAAATCTCGCTCAAACTCATGAAGAAGAAGGGTGTGCGATCAGCTGGCACAAATCCATCACCCTCAAAAGGTAAATCATTGTCATTTACAAGCATGTATGACGAAACCCTATCTCCTGCTTTCATACGCATTCCTACAACTAAAGGTAGAAAAGATGAATGGATTATTCTCTGTGTTTTTAAAGTTAAGATGAGTAATTTGTGAAACGAGATGAGTGATATATGCTCAGTTAGGTTAGTAAAATAGAATATAACTTAGGTTAAACCTACAGACCAAGGCAGTTTCGCTAAACTACCTGAGCAAAGCATGACAAAACTGGCCAAATTTAAATGGGAATTTGAATTCGAGCATCCCCAGGTGCTCCCAGAAGACACAAAGTATATGCTAGACACACATATGGGAGAGTATAATCTTTATGACATGTGGAGCCGGATTCTTGAAGACATGGCACCTCAAGAGATGCAGGAAATTTCACAAAGCAGACTAGTCAAGGCCGCAAGGTTTCTGATGGCCGTGTCTACACATGATTTGGTTCAGGAATGTTTAGTCCATTATGATCTAAAAGCAAGGTACGTGGTTAAAAATGACAAGATCTACGCTGACTTAACGCTTGAGGGTCTAGCGGATACTTTCGGTATCTCTATCCCTAAGACAGCATCAAATGTGACTCTGGAATCATCGGCCAAACAATATGAGAAGTTAGAAAGCTCGTGCAAGAAGTTACTGAGAGAATAGTAGATGAAGAAGAAGAATGGTAAAGCGCCCACAAAAGTACCTAGATTAGTGGTTAGAGAAGACTTCTACACAGATGTTACATACATAATCACCTACCTTAGTAGGGCAATTGGGTTGGAAACTAGTGGGAGATTTGAAGGATGGATGTGGACATACATCCAAATGATCAAACAACAAAGGACAAACCTTCATTGGACCCAATTCGTCAGTGATGCAATCTACAGATATGCTATGCAACCTTCCCAAGTACATTCTACATGTCATCGTATGTGGTATACTCTTGTGCAGTACAAGCAAACGTACATGGATTGACTTTTGTAGGACAACTGAGAAGCAAGCCTAGTCAACTACTAGTATAAAGTCATCACCCATGGTTAATTCGAAAGATGGCTCAAAGCCAATTTAAAAAAATTAATGACAAGTTTATCATGCCTATTACAGAACAGGAAGGAAGGCCAGGGATTAGAATTACCAAGGAACCGCAAACATTGTTGAGATGGCACAAAGGATGGTACATGCAATTCCCCACATGGTCATATATCAGGATCCAAGGGTTCAAAGGAGAACCATTTATGTTGCCTAGATACCCTAGCAATTGGGTGATTTTAACAGAGTTTTGTAGACAAATTGTCCCATTCTATACAACTTGTCATTAATTGCATCGGAGGCTGGAGTATAAAGTTCTATTCAAATCAGAGGCTTTGAACGCCATGCCCTAGAAAATGCATGCAAAGCTGCAAAAGACTTAGAGGTGCACCAGTTATAACTTTACACATTTGCCAGAGTGAATTATGACCCATTGGGCCTAATGTAAGACCTGATTAATAAGAGCATCGTATATGTTGCCCACTTGGAAGATTATTGGCCTGACTGCGAAGATGACAAGGAGGTCCGTCGATGGAAATATCAACAGCTAACTCTAAAATAGATCAATACGATGGAATTATTTGATGTCCCGCCAGAAGTGGACGAAGATGATGAAGATGTGTTACGCTCTGATTACATATCGGGGAATATAGAGGATCAACCACTAGAAGAACCAAACTGGGAAGCCCCCAAAAGAATCTCAATCGATGTCAACAATGAGCCAGTAGTCAGGGCAAGTGCTTCCTAGTTAGGAAGGTACAAACAAGCATTGAAAGATAATGGAACCAACGTCACTTCATCCAGAAAGAGGAAAAGAAGCAAACTGGTCGATAAAGGGTATGATGACTTCTTTGCAAAAAAGAGAAGTCTAATGCTGCCAATGGAGGTAAACCCAGAGACACTCACCGAGGACAAGGAAGTATATACGGTGGGGGTCATGGTAATTGACATGGACCCAGATATGAAAATAACAGCGAGAAGCACTATAACTCAGCCTCGCAATATATCTACCAAAGAAGCATCTACTTCTGTAGTGCCAAGTGCAAAACCAATAAGTATCCTAGCGGAGCAGAAGGAAGGATTGGCAAGAGCCATACCTATAACGACAAGCTCATAGTCCGTTGCGGCCTTATTTGCCTCTTTGCCTTCAATGACAAACATAGTAATGCAAGAATCATAGGAAGGTCGCAAAGTAGTGACCTGTTGAAGAACGATGATCCGATGTTAAAGCGGGCCTGGGAATGAAGTACAGTTAGGCACTTAAACGATATCAGGAGGCCAAAGCTAAGGTGAAAAAAGAAGGGAAGACCCCAGTTAAAATAACGGAGGCTTCAATTCCTAAGGAAAGGATAAAGGAAGCAAGTCAACGAAGAATCCTCAAATCACAGACGTAGATCAATAAGGATCAACTTTCAAAGAAGAGAGGGGACACCCAAAACAGCATTCTCTGCCCAGTAGTCAAGATGATAAGACTACCATCGAAGAGGCGAATCGGACTACAGCAAGTGTATCCAACTATTGGAGAAGAGCCTCGTAGTGTCTAAAAGAAAGAAAGAAAACATGTCGACTAAATCCTCAAAGGGGACATCAAATGATATGAATGATAAGGAATAGCAAGGTACCAATACAAATTTAATCGATTACCCGGAGGATGAAGACACGCAAGAAAGTCCAATAGAAGACACCCATCAAGAAGAACATGAGTTGATCATGGGTGAAATTGGGCAAGGGGCGGTGGTATTCCAATCACTTCTGAAGGCCAAATGGAAGATGTTCAAGATAAGGCCAAAGAAAACTTAAACCAACTGACTTCTCAAAATAAAATAACTGAGCAAGGCAAGACACTTTAGGACATTCCCAGAACAGAAGGTGAATTTTCGTAATCAGCGGATAATTCTCAACCTATGGAAGTCAATGTTGAAGGATCGCATGAGAATAACAAAGGCAAAAGCCTAATGGTGGATACTCAACGAGATGAAGGAGAAAAGAGGGAAAAACAGATGCCAAGTTGGTTGTAGGCACAACTAAATCCGAATGCTCAGGTGGAAGTGGTTCCCTTGGACTTCAACAGTCTGTTGGCGAGAGTAGCGCCTACCAAAAAGGGGAAGGGCAAAAGCTCAGTTTGCCACAAGCATTAATGAAAAAGGAGAGGAGTTCCATTTAGCGATGCCCAGTACCAATAGGAGTTTGCAGGAGATGACTTCAGCACATTAAGAGATCATTACCACCAGAGTAGGGCAATTATCCAAATAGGTTTGTGTTGCATTGGCCAGACAAAGTGTTGAGGCAACGACAAAGCGTCTCCAAAGGGATGAAATAAAAATAGACACATTGAAAGGGAAAATTGCTCAAATGATGGAATTCATCCGAGCGGTAGTGTAGCCCAGACAATTAATTCAAGAACCACCCACAGATACAAAAATAATCTCCCCTGAAGAGGTACGCGATATTGCAATGGCTAAACATAAGGCAAAGGTATTAGAAGAATCGTTCAATGAAGTCATTGGGGAAGTTAAGGTTATACTCCAACTGGTATTATCCCAATTCTTGGACTTAGCACAAACACAGGGTAAGATAAGGGCACTTCAAGAACAAGTCGAGGATGGTCTGAATATAGCTAAGATAGAGCTACATAAGGCTGAAGTCTTGCAAAATATGCCTGCGGACGTGGTAATGGCAGAAGGAATTGTAAACAAAGAAGATTTGCTTAAAAGAGATGGATGGAAACTCCAACAAGAATGGCAAGTAGCCAGGTTGAGTGAATGTGCTCATGATACTGATGAAATGAAGGAAAAGTTAGCAGAATTAAGGGGACGAGATCAGCACTTGATTTGAATAGTGAGGAAAAGATTGATAGAAGAAGTCTTGGTGGACAATGAACACGACTTGGCAACAAAGTTTGCCAGACAGTGGACGGAAAAGATGGATAATCCAATGATTGGAATTAGCATCGAATTAATGAATGGACTGAGGATAATCAAGAATACCACGGAAGAATATAGAAGAAAGGCAGTCAAAAGGGATATAGAAGTAAATGAGATTAAACAACAATACAAGGCACAGATTGTCAATGCGACTTTGGCAGACTGCTTTGATAAAAGAGAAATGAAGATGTCACTTAATGCTTTTGACAAGTACCGAGAGAAGATAGAGTCATCATCCAAGGCACTCGCCGCTGAGAGTTAAATATCTACCTATCCATCAAGTAGTGTCCTAGCAAAGTATTGATGACCAGCTAGCATTGACTTAGTCAACACTCTGCAAAATGCGAGATTTCCTTTCTCTAATTTGTCTTTATGTTATGATGTTGTTAAAGGGTCTGAAGTTCTAGAAAAGGCCAAAACTCTCCTTTTTATCAGATTGAAAATTGTAGAACTTGTGTCAAGTCTTTGGATTTTGCATGTCAAAGTTCAATTTCTTTGTTTTCTTTCGCTCTAGAATTAGTGTTTGCATGCTTCTTTACACGATAAGTAGGAATCAAGATAGCTATAGTGGAAGTATGGATTAATGTTATGTTTGTTGGACATTTTGTCAAATTTTGAGGAATATATGAATGTTGTGCAGGAATTATGGTGTATTCTATCCCTTTCTTTGTTTGATGAATGTTTTAAATTCCTACAAATTACACAAGTATACGTTACAACATGAATTTTTGGTGGAATGTATGCATGTTTTATCTAGTTCCTACGTCCTCAGAACATGTTTGCATGAATCTCAATGCTCCGCAAAATGCGGGATTTCCTTTCTCTAATTTGTCTTTATGTTATGATGTTGTTAAATGGCCTGAAGCTCTATGAAAGGCCAAAACTCTTATTTTTATCAGATTGATTATTGTAGAGCTTGTGTCAAGTTTTTGGATTTTGCATTCCAAAGTTTGATTTCTTAGTTTTCTTGTACTCCAAAATAAGTGTCTGCATGTTTCTTTACACAATAAGTATGAATCAAGATAGCTATAGTGGAAGTATGGATTAATGTTATGTTTGTTGGACATTTTGTCAAATTTTGAGGAATATATGAATGTTGTGCAAGAATTTTGGTGTACACTATCCAGAGATCCAGAACTCGCCGCGAGTCAAGCGGGGACCCCGGTCAGCAAGTCAAGCCACCCTCGGCGGGTCAAAATGACCCTGACCCATGACTCGGCGGGCCAGACCATTTGACTCGCGTGACTCGTCGAGTCAGCGGGTCAGTGTCCGACTCGTCGAGTCCGTGGTCTTTGACCCGGCCGCAATGTTATATAATTTTGATCTTTAAGGCAATGTAATATAATTCTGATCTTTAAGGAAAAAACTTTAAGGCATGAGTTTTCCCCTAGGCGCGTGAAGCACTCAAAGTCTAGAGTGCACTTCAGTTTAATCGCCTAAATAAGTTTTCTTTTTCTGACATGGTAGCCTATTATTTTGGACAAACATCTTCTCACCGTGGCGTGAGGCTTTCCTTTATTTAGCACTTGCTTTCAGATTTTCTCTATGCTATTATGCACGATACATTTGATGTTAAGCACGCAACCTTCTTGTTCTCCTTGTCACTATAATTTTTTGTTGTTGGAACTGTTCAAAAAGGAAATGCAATTTCATAACTGTGAATGACTAAAAACAATTTACCCCTTTTATCAATTAAAGGAACCTTGCTGGGAGCATGGGAGTTACATTGGGTGATTCTTCCTACTGTGTAATGGCAATCAATCTAAGGGAGTTTAGGTTATTATGCACTCTAGAATTTGGAAGGCAAACATTAGTTATAAGGATGGGTTGAACAGTCGGAGAACTCTGCTTACAACGAATAAGAAAGGAGTAGTTTGAAAGTGTCTGGACCCGCTAGTGGCCATTTCTCTTGGATGTGTGTAATTTTTTATCTCACCATTGCTATTCTTAAAAGGTCAGGAAACTTATACATTCACTCCTGAAAATTATGTGCTTGAGGAACAGATAAACTTCTTTATATTCTTTTGAACTACCACATGTATTATTTCTCTTGCAATTTGAAAGATCAAAATTATATTACATTCAATAATGGGTGCATGAAACAAGTTTTAAATCATTAAAAATCTCTAAATTTCAAGGGTTTTTTCATTTTGCCGAGTCATGAGTCGAGTCGGCCTTGCCGAGTCTGAGTCTGGGAACTCTGACTCTATCCCTTTCTCTGTTTGATGAATGTTTTAAATTCCTAAAGATTGCACAAGTATACGTTAAAATGTGAATTTTTGGTGGAATGTATGCTTGTTTTATCTAGTTCCTACGTCGTCAGAACATGTTTGCATGAATCTCAATGCTCCGCAAAATGCGGGATTTCCTTTTTCTAATTTGTCTTTATGTTATGATGTTGTTAAAGGGCTTGAAGCTCTATGAAAGGCCAAAACTCTCATTTTTATCAGATTGAAAACTGTAGAACTTGTGTCGAGTCTTTGGATTTTGCATTCCAAAGTTTGATTTCTTAATTTTCTTTCGCTCCAGAATTAGTGTCTGCAAATTTCTTTACACAATAAGTAGGAATCAAGATAGCTATAGTGGAAGTATGGATTAATGTTATGTTTGTTTGACATTTTGTCAAATTTTGACGAATATATGAATATTGCGCAGGAATTATGGTGTAGTCTATCCCTTTCTTTGTTTGATGAATGTTTTAAATTCCTAAAGATTGCACAAGTATACGTTATAATGTGAATTTTTGGTGGAATGTATGTTTGTTTTATCTAGTTCCTATGTCTTCAGAACATGTTTGCATGAATCTATAAACTTAGAACTGGAATAGATCTTATTTTACAACTTTTGCTTTCTTTTCTTGAATTTCGTTGAAATAGTAAAAGATCTAAAGATTATGATATGGATTGTTAAGAATATATGATGCTTCGCTTCTGCAATATACTATCAATAGTAAGAAGTACCAATGCCCTTTGTGAAAACAGCTAAATAACGAACCTTTTGAGTTATCTTAGTACAGTCAAGACTTGCTCATCCTGAGCCTTGGAATCAATTCACGTGAGTGATTTTTCAAGATAGATAGGTTCTAGTTTAGAAATCTATCTAGTTTGAAGTGTGAGTAAAATCTACGTCAACAACTATATGCGTAGCAAGCAGTCAAGTTGACAAGGACTATTGCCTGAGAGCATTTCCAGCAACGCTACGAGGTACAGCCATCGACTAGTTCACAGAACTGGATGCTCCATCCATAGCTCTTGCGATGCGCTCAGGAGGGCGTTTGAGGTCGATTTTAAACTGCTACGAGACGACAATGAGATTGTCGTCAAAATTTATAATACCAAACAAGGGAAGAATGAGAATGTATGAGCTTACAATCGTAGACTCAAGGAATTGCTAGCCAAGTTGGAGAATCAACTAGCCAACGGGTTGAAGAAGAGTTGGTTCTGTTGATGTGAGTTTTGTGAGCACTTCAACATGCAAGATATAACACTTAGTATTCCAGGATGAAACACCAAATATCTAATCCTCTCTTGAATAAAGAAGCTTAGATGCTAAACAATGTATATAATTGTGTGATCAACTAAGACAAACTCAAGGTTCCTTCTAATCGTGGACTTAACTCAGTTTTGTATTGTGATATTTTGGTAATCACTTGGGGACTTACGTTGTTCATTCAATGGATATCCAATTTGGCAATGCGAATGATTTAACAATGTGGGCTCTTCAATTACTCTTAATGAAACAAAATGCAAATAGGATTAAGAATTTAGAAAGTCTAATCTAACTTCAACAATGTAAGACAATGTTGATCTTTTACCTCCTTGAATCAGACTTGTTTTGGGTGGAGAAACATGATTTATAATTTGAAATGCTCATATTTCAATGCAAGAAGTCATGTGGAGTTGGAATATCATCTAAATCAGAGGGTGGAATTTTGGGGGTCCTTGGACAAGCATGTCCAAGGTGAGGTCGGAATCCGACCTCCCCTTGGATACCACTATCCAAGGCCAGGTCGGACCGACCTTCCTTAGGACAGTGTCTCCAAAGGTAGTCACTTCAAAACTTGATCATTTCTCCCCCTTTTTCATTTGACACTTGCTTTATCTTTCTACTTTGTTGATTAATTCTGCCTCTTCAATGTATGGTTACATCATAGTTAACTCAGATTTAGTAGCTAATCACTTGGACTCCATGCTTGTTTGTTCAGATCTAATTGGAAAATGTTTAGGTTCGATTTCAAGTTCGCCACACCTTGGCTATGTCTTGGCCTTGGGAACTAGTTTTATGCCTTGTAAAGGGAGAGAGTCGCTTGTTTGGAGTGTGTCCAAGCCCTGGTCGGATTCCGACCAGGTCTTGGACAGGCCTATCCAAACCTAGATCGGATTCCAACCATGGGTTGGACAATCCTTGTTTAAGCCCTTTAGTCCAATTCTTAACTTTTGCACTTGTTAATGGCATTTTCTCCCTTCACTAACTTCCAATTCCCTTGCTCCTTCAATTGATTTCAAATTGTTCTCTTCCATTAACTTCAAATTGCTCCCCTCCAAAATTCAGATTGATCATCGACTTCATAATGCTGGTTAGCTTGGTGAAAATATAAGTCAAGGATATGCATCTTCATGTCAAACTTTATGCCAAACAAAATTTCGTGCTTCATCTACTTGTTGGAGATCACACGTAAGTTCCTTCTTCTTGCAACCTTTTATATATGCATACAAACTTCACACTTTTCATGGGTTGCAAGAATCTCCACCTGATGCAGAAAGTAGCTAAGTGTTGGGACCTCATATGGCAATTGAGAGACCTCATACTCTCCTATACTCCAACCTGACTCTAAGGGCACTCTAAGACTTGGCATCTAAGACCCCGAAAGCTGCTATACTGCCACTAAGACCACTAAACTACTAGCTGCTAAAACGAAAAAAGAGGGGGTTCCCATTTGCAATGGGGTGATGGTCTGAAAAGGTCACAACAAGTTCATTGAGGGGTTGATTCCATGTGTCGTCAATGAAAGTGGTGCCTCCATCCTCATACGTTGATGCCCACAATCAGGCAAGGGACATTGAGAATGAAAATAAGACATCCTCTCGAGGGAAGAGAAAGACGAATGATGATGATAGCACCAAGGGTAGTAGCGATTGGTGCACTGCTTTTTATAGAACGTGATGAGTTGCTTCACAACTCCAAGCATGGTGATGTTTACATCAGAGCAATGCAGCGGATTGGTGGAGCAATGTTCTGGAGGTTGATTGGGGATCCAGACATTCGGTTTTAGCATACAAGTGCGAATTGCTTGGGGGAAAGCAATCTCTGAGAAGGGAGAACTGTAATGTCCCCAATTTTGGCAAAGTAAATTAATTAATTTTAAAGTTATCCAAATAAATTAATATAAAAAGGGATGACTTTATTTTAATTAATTTAATTAATAAGTGACTCGAATAAAATAATAAAATATTATTATAAGTCACTTTATTTAATAATAAGTCGTCCAGCTTATTGCAAAAGCTACGCCATTCTAGAAGCTTCGCCAAATTCTTATAAATGGAGGGGTTTGCCATTCATTTGGGATGTTCAGATATTATTGAATTTGATGAATCTGTCTGGTGCATTTGCATTTGTTGAATTTCTAGAGATGAAACCCTTCATGAGTTGATTGAAGGTTGAACGGAAACCCAATCTTCTTAGGCAGCGGAGTCACTCAGAGTTGGCTATTGTGCTTATTTGCAAAGGTTTGGAATTTAAGAAAAGATATTTGTGGATCTCAGCTGAATAAAATATTGAATATTACTGGCAAATGATTATCTGAATATTCACATATCATGATGTGAGCTATTTTAGAGGTTGTATAAAAAAGAAGAGAAAAAGAAAGAAATTTTAACGTCCGCGAGGCTAAAGATAGCCTATGGGACAGACCGTCTCACACGCTGAAATCTTCATTTCCACCCTTTTCTTGTGAAGTTTGATGATGAGTGCCCCCAACTGCTCAACCGTCCCCTCATTGAAAAGATCAAACCACGAATTCTCGGTCAAAAGTGTGTTAAAACTGTCCCTACTGTCTTTGAAGGCATTATGGACAAATGAATCGAGGGTCCCGATTGCATTTGGGAAAAGTTTATAATTTATTCTGAAGAAGAATTGCCGTGAGAAGTATAAGGATGCGCATTGATATTTATCGGACCATTATAATTTAAGACTATTTTAAATAAAGCCCCGTATGTTATCAGCAGCCTCAAATATATTTGAGCGTATATATTATTGTGTGGCTTAATAGTCTTATAAAGATTGGAGTGATTGAAATATTTAGAGAACAAAATTCATAGCTGCTCATGAGTTAATCTGGTGCCGTCAATGATTATTTCTTTGCAAACCAGGAAATCATGGCTTTATATTTTAATACTTTGGTCTTCATTAATATTATTTGTGGAAACTTTATTCCCTGCCATGAGGAATATATTTGGAGCTGGACTAATGTTTTGAAGGCTAGATATTAACACATGAATCATTGGAGCCACACGGTGCTGGAGTTAAGGAGATACTACACATACCTGGGTGCAATAACATCAATAACAGCTCTCATCCTTAGCAATTACAGTCCAATACTTGCTGTCAAATTTGACAATTTGAAGCTGCAAATATTACTGAACCCAGGATTTAGGCGCACATATGGTGATGCCTTTCTATTACTGTGCTGTGGAGTGGTTTGTAACTTTGTTGTTTGGGAGCATTGAATTGTTGGGGTTAGTGCTATTCCTGTAGCTGTTCGTGGCTCCTCACTCAGAAGTTATTGACTGGCCTGATTCTTAACAGCTAAAGTATTGATGAAGACAGTTGTCTGGTCCAAAGCATGATGATCTATGTTTCCAGCCAAAACAGAGAGATTGTTTACTGTTCAATATGGTTTGATCAACACTGGGATATCTTTGTTATTCAAGGATGCAACATCAGGTCAGAATAAACTAATTGTTCTCAGTATTTTCAGCAACTATATTTATGAACTGGTTATTAGCAATAATGTTCAAATCGATGAATATGTTATTGTAGAGAAGTCATAGTAAAATCTCGACTCTGGAACAACCATTGTGATGGCAAAATTTCCTCCTGCGAATAAAAGTGTTCAAACCTGCAAGCCTTTGATCTCAGGATAAATGCAAACTGTTTGTTAAAATGTCTAATTGAGTACATGTGAACTGTTTGGCAAAAATAAATTTATATTTGAAGGACTATTTAAACAAATAATTGAGAAGGAGCAGTAGAAAATTGCTCTGATATCCTCAGGGGATCTTACAATTTAGCAGTGGTTTCACAGTGTTGTGCAGATATAGTAAAGGCTGGTATATTTGGTAATGGATAAGATTCGGTGATTATTTTCTTTTTGTGTTGGGGATTGAGAGGTTGCTCTTGTGAGGGATAATAATTTTATTATTGCCCACTTTGTTCCAAGTGAAAAGAGGAGAAATATTAAAGTTGGAATGTTGAAAAGAGACACACATGGATGACAAATGTGCCAAGAAAGAGTGAAAAGTAATTGAATTAAAAACAAGGGCATAATGGTTGCAGGGTAAAATGATTCACCAAGGGTGAATTCATTTTCATGTGAACATTAAGTAGAGGAGTAAATGATTTCACCAATGATATTAAGTGGTGGAAATGCGTGTGAAATTATCTGCAGAAGGGGAAGCATTTTTACTCCGGCATGGGATGGAAGATGACTATAGGTGAATTATGAAAATGATATGCAGCATGGTTTTTCTCATAAAGATCATATTCACAGAAACACAGGGTAGAGATAATGAAACAAACAAATTATCTTTAAGTTGCAAAAATTAACAAGGTAAGCTGCTGAGGTAAAAGGTTTCACACAGGTAATGATGGAGCCAAAATGCAATTTAAAGGTGCATGCCAAATGATTTCACCAATATGCAGAGCAAAAGTAGAAAAGGGGAGATTATTTTACCAATAGGGTGAAATCACAATCGGCAAAATTAATGTTTCTTCCTTGGAGGTGCAATATTTTTGTTCCATGGTAAAATATTTTACCAGAAGATGGCATTGCTCAGAAGAAGGCACTAACCATGTTAGTTTACAGATTTATACACATGAAAATTTTAACAGAAAAGAAGCAGATGGTAAAAGTCATGACAAAGCATGGTGAGGAGAGAATGACCATACATAAATTGTTTTTACTTGAGGTGGAAAGTTTGTTACAGAAGAGTAACACATGAGTAAATATGAAAAAATTGGTACATATGTGATTTTGTTAAGGTCAAATGTATGCAATTCTATCTTTCACTCAAGTGAGGTCTGTTCACGGGGATGCAGTGGTAAAGGGAAATTAGAAACCGAAAATCAAATGATTTCATTTACAACGCATAAAGATTAAAGAAGGGGAATATTTTTGGTTATAACCAAGGCAAATGCAGAGCTGTTGAAGAGTATCAGATATTTTCAGATCAAGTGCAGATCAGATATTTTTGTTCGAGAAATGAAGAAGAGAGGGACAGATGTCAGCTGCAAGAGGGAATGTGCCAAGTGTCAGATTGAGATTTAATTTCAAAACTCCTATATCTTTCCTTTCTCTTTCATTTGTACAGGTTACAAAATTTTGCTTTAGGCATGTAAATAGAGTCACGTCTTTAGTTTTAGGTTGCAGATAAGATATGTATTTTGTGATAGTCTGATTTCTATAAGCAAGTATTAGCCAATTAGTACAGTCATTATGTCACTGTCATAAAATTGTTTCATATTTTGTATTCAGAGTTATAAAAGTTCAATATGTCAAGGGCATTGGAATTTGAATTTACAGTGATCTTTGTACTTGTAATGTTTGTTCATGGGCCTCTTTCAAGGAGAGAGTTTAATACTTTGGGCAAGTATTTGTGGGTTTTGAAAACATAATCTGGGTTTTGTGCAGCAGTAGCATCATTGTCATGAAGTTTTCTCCATTGTTATACAATTTTGATCATATGAATTCAATATACTCATGCTGTTTGGATTTGTCATTGCAGTCTTGATTGTGATTGTGTTCTTAGGTCATCTCTTTAAAGTAAGGAGTTAATTACTTTGATCTAAAAACTGTGATCCAAGTGTATGAAATGGATTTATAAGAATGACTTAGTGAAAACTTGAGAGGGATTGTTAATGTCAGATATTAACATGTTTCAGATCCACTGGTTAAAGTCTAGTTTGCTGATAGGATCTCTTTTGCAATTTCTTGTTTGACTCTGTGGCCCATGACAAGGCATTGATCTATGAGGATCTTGATGTATTTTCAGAAACAAATCAACTTTACTTTCTAGTGTAGGAGTAGATTTAGTGCAGTTTTGTTCTCAGCAATGATTGAAGCTAAATGGGATTATGCTATGAGTTTGGTGTAACATGAACACCCATTACAGTAGATCTGAGAATCATCCACTTCAGAGGTATGTAGTTTTGTTGATTAGAGTGAATTTAGCATGCATACAGATCAGTAAGAGGAACACCCTCCTGAATTTGGTGGAGCTCAAAGTGAAAAAGGCTTGTTTAGCCTTGTTGAGTTACGTTTTCTTGTCTTCAATTAGTGAACAGGGTTGGATATGTTGTCTAAATTAACAATCCCATAGTCCAAGTCTTCTAATTTCACTTAGGATTGAAGGTAACAAGAAAAATCGCTAACAATGAACCCATTACATTAAATCTGAGAATCATCCACTTGAGAGGTCTGTAGTTTTGTTGTTTAGAGTGAATTTATCATGGATACAGATCAGTAAGATAGGAAAACCCTCCTGAGTTTGGTGGACCTCAAAGTGAAGAAGGCTTGTTTAGCCTTGTTGAGTTACGTTTCTTGTCTTCAATCAGTGAACAGGGTTGGATATGTTGTCTAAATTTACAATCCCATAGTCCAGGTCTTCTAATTTCACTTAGGATTGAAGGTAACAAGAAAAATTGCTAACAATGAACATGTTGCTTACTATCTTTATTTGAAATGACAATCATTGCCTTGACGGTGTTGATGGAGACATCATTCATCTTGGATTCTAACTTATCCTTATATCTCCTAATGTTACTAAGGGAAAATCATCTTGTTCATGAGACTTCACGACTTTCTAAATTCTTTATAATTCCAACTACCAACTTGCTATGTATACTTCTATTATCTTCTAACTAGCTATAGGTGCGCAAGGTCTGCCACTTCTTGATGACAAAAGTATTTTCTTGCTATTATGATATTAGTACAAGGATGGGGACACCACAGTGCTTCTCCTAAATCAAAACTCCTACTACACCCTCTCTTGAAGCATCACACTCCAACTCAAAAGGTTCGGTAAACTCAGGTATTGCCAATACTGCACATGTAGACATTACTTGTTTGAAGTTCTCAAAACACTTATATGTTGCATCAAACCACTCAAAGGCTCCCTTCTTAGTCAAATATGTAAGCGAGGTTGCGGTCTATGAAAAGTCTCTGACAAACCTCCTGTAGAATCCACAAAGTCCAAAGAATCTCTTAAGTTGTGTGAGATTCGTAGGAGTAGCCCACTCAACAATAGCCTTGATCTTCTCAGGGTCCACTCCCACTCCCTCTACATTGATCATGTGACACAAATAGAGAATTTCTATTACCTCAAAGTCACACTTGGATTCCTTAGCATATAGAGACTCACTCTCTAAAATGCTCAATACCTCCTCAAGATGTTGCATATGCTCCTCCCGAGTCTTATTGAATATTAGGATGTCATCAAAAAATATCAAAACAAATTTCCTCAATTGCTTTCTAAACACCCAATTCATACAACTTTGAAAAGGTGTTTGAGCGTTCGTCAATCCAAAGGCATTACCAAGAAATGCCTAAAGTGACATGGGAAAGCAAGTTTCTCAATATCCTCTTTCCTCATTCAAATCTAACGATAGTAGTGTCAGGGATTGTTTTGGTTTAATGTCAATGCATGGGTAACATTAAGATTGTGAGCGAGTGAAATTTTTTCATCCAAGTGCAACTTCAATGCCAAGTATCATGTTATTAGGAAAGGACGTTTTATCATAAGAGTATCTTAATTTTGTTCACATTCATTATCATAAACTTAACATAAGTCTTTCCCCTTGTTTTGCAAGGATACATGGAGGAGGAGGTGCAAGTAAAAGGTGGTCTTCAAGATGGAGATGACAAGCAAGGATGGTGTTCAAGGTTGAGCATTTCATGAACAAGGATGATTACAACATCAAGGTCAACATGAAAGCATCAACAAAGCAGTTGCAAGTCATTCATCAAGCAAACAAAGAAGGCATCACAGATACAATGATCAATGTTGTATATCCAAATTTGTTGGAAACCTCAACCAAGGGTGATGATCAAATAGCAAATATACACATCTCATGGAATAAGGAAAGATCAAGGTCAAGATATCAAGACAAGATCAATTTCAAGAACATGTCAATGAGAAGATTTACAAAGTGAGGAGGATGAAGAAGTAGAGTTCAAATGAAGTTTACAAGATAAACATGTTGAGGTGGCACCCACTCATCGCCAACCAATCAAAAAATTCCAACTTGACATGTCCAAGTTCATCCAATCAAATTCATCCACAGGCGACATGTGGAGTGCATTTAATGTATTCCCCCATTGAGTTTTCTCATTGGTCCATACTCAAAAGGATATGACTTCAAAGTAATGTAATTTTCTCATTTGCCAACATTTAATGCTTGTAAGTGGTAGTTGTAGTAAACCCTAATTAGGGTTATTTTAAATACTATTGGCCATTGATCTTGAATCAATCTAAGTCATCCATTGTACTTGAGGCCTCTATATAAGGCTTGCTAATTTCATTTGTAAAGGAGATTTTGGAGAAATTGTTGTTGATATACTGTCAAAGAAATCACAAATTCATTGTTGTTTCATGGTGAATTACTTGTGTTATTTTGGAGTGTTGCATGGTTTCCTACTTCTCACTTAGATAGGATTTTCTTCTGTTGAGTAGAAGTTGCTTATGATAAGTACTTGAATAGATAATGAAAGATATTATTGTTGATTCATGGTGAAACTTATGTTCATAACTTAAGGTGTACTTGTTGATTGCACGTAACAATTCAAGGTTAGACAGAACTCCATTGCAAAGCACTTAACTTCAATTGCTTCATGTTCATTGATTTGCATGCTTTATGGTTTTGATGTGCATAAGTGATTTGAAAATCATCCACGCATCCCTAGAAGATAGCACCCTCCTTTGCATAGTTGTTTAAGAAGCAAGGATTGGTTTTGTTTCACCTCATCATCAATAGTCTCTTGCATTGGTAGAGTTAGAGATAGAGTTAGCCTAGATTCCTAAACCCATATCTTTTTGCATTTTATTTGAAAATCCTCATTAAAAGTAGTTGAAACACTTGCATTGCCAAATCATTTGCATTTGAAAAAATGATAGATGTCCATGAATGAGCAACATAAGTCCCTTTGTGATTACCAACAAACCACATCATTAAACTGAGTTGTGTCCAACACTAAGTCACATGCACACATTGTAAACCTTAAGGTTACTTCACTTGATCACACGATTGTTACATTGTTTAGCAATTGGAGTTTCCTTGTTCAAGAGAGGGTGAGTACTTAGTATTATATCCTGCACGTTGGGGTGGTCACAAAACTCACATCAACAGTGCCCTAGGTGGAAAGGTAGGCATAAGAGTCCTTGAAGTGATGGTCCTAGTTTGCTGATTTGGAACTCCACCATGTACCGATCTTTTTCCTTGGCCATTATTGTCTCCACTGTTGCCTTCATTGTTGTCTCCATTATTATTTGCACCAATGTTTATCCCCATTTATCGAGCCATCATTTATGTTAATAGCTCCTAAGGTTGATTTTGTTATTGTGACCTTTGTTCTGCAGCTTGTTGCCCTCTAATCAGTGCATCTAACAAGTTCAAGAACCTCTCTTCTCCCTAGTTTTTGTCACCCATATTTTTGGTAGCTTGTTTTTTTGTTGCTCTATGTTCTTCTATTACCCTTTGTTCTTCTACAGTGAAATTTGTGTTTGATCTGTTTCTACATGTGTATAATGGTATAAAAATGTGGTTGTTTCAAACCTTGACATATCACTGTTTTCTCATTTTGTACCCTCCAATATGAGTTGGGAAAGTTGTAAGGTCTTGAATTGTCTCTCCACATTTGGAATGTTATTGACTCTTCATCGTATCTCTCGTATTGCTTATATTTCTAAAATTTGTTGGATGTATTCAAGGTTTTTGATAGTTGCAGGGGCAAAGCAAGGGTGAAGGGGCTAGAAACTTGTTGTAATGGCTCCATGTAGCCATTTAAGCTATGCAACATATGTATGTTGATTGAGATAGTAATAAGATGCTTGGATGCATAATCGTACATGTAGCCATTTAAGCTATGCAACATATGTATGTTGATTGAGATAGTAATAAGATGCTTGGATGCATACTCGTATATGGCATTTCATACATTCTTGTGATATGTTTGTGTCCTGTATTACATGTTTACATCGTGTCTGATGTTCTCGGGCATGCATTACTATTGTCTACATTTGGTTAAGTGGTAAATTACATTTTGAGAGTAGGTGTTGCTGAGAGTTAGCGCTAAAACCTATTAATTGGTGTTCAGAATGGTTATAATTCCAATGTTCGTAGATTATCCTTGTATAAAGACATATTTAGTTGTGAATGTTACGAACTTACATCTCTTCTAGTTGTGTGTGGTATAATTAAAGACAGCCTAGTGTTACCATTGAATAGTTTGCACAAAATGCTCAAGGATGCGCTGCAAAGTGAGGAATGGACATCAAAGAAAGGAGAGAATGAAGATAGGCAAGATGACTTGAAGAGCCAACCGCCAAGCAAATCCAAGTGGTATGTAAAAATCAAAGTGAGGGAATTGTTCCCTCTTCTTATTATTTCTGAAGATTTTGGGGAATAAAAGTCTCCCTATTGGTGATTGTGATTGGATGTTGATCGTTCATCGCCGTAAACTTCAGTTTGCTCAAACAAACAACTCGCCCATGGTTTGTATGACCAAAAAAAACTCAAGACTTGTCTCATTCACGCCTTGAAGGCAAGAAAACTAGATATACATAATATACAGAGTTTCACTTAGACATATCCCTCTTACAAAGAAATTCATCAGTTGACAAATTTGTTTAGTAAGTACCAGTAGGAAGTAGTGGCAAATTAGACAGATTTTTCCAGAAAAGATAAATTCACTTGATTAGATTCAATATGCTTGCAATTCTTGCTGATTTGGTCAAGATAATAATGGACAGCCCCAAAGTTGTCAATACTTTATCCATAGTAGCTTTCTCCGTGATATTCCTCGTACTTATCCCTCTTTTTATGTTTTATCACTCATTCACTGGCTCAACTTCTTAAAATGCAACTGCTATCATGATTACAGCACTAAGACTTAAAAGGAACAGCAATTCAATTGTATTACTATTCAATTTATACCGTTTCAAGCGTGTTAGGATTCGTGGATTGCCAATCCTAATTACGAACCGTATATGTTAATATCCCAAACCTCTTCTCTCACTTTTCCCATTGCTTTAAGTGCGTCATTAAATTCGTTAGCAAAGACACGGAGCTATTATAATTAACAGGACTATTCTTTACAGATGCCCCCGAAACCAAAAATATCCTAAACTAAACGCTCATAGGAAACGTCCAGGTTCAAATCCTGTACCAGCCAAAACACAAAGCCCTGAAACTAAAACGCATGGAAATAAACTTCACTGCAGAGGCTTTTAAGTCAGAGAAAGAAATTTAACAAAAGAAGAAATTCCAGACGGAAGATAATTAAGAAAAATAAAGCTCAGTGAAAATTAAATTTTCAGGGAAGAAGAGGACAATAAAAAGAGAAGCGTTACCTGATGGAGAAGATAATCACCGTATGAATTAATACATTCAATGAGAGATCCAATGAGTTTAACCCTGCGGTCTGTTTCAGTAAGATCTTCGTCCGGAAAGTAAACGGACCAAGCGCTATCTACTTCAACATCGTCCGTGAAGAACGCGGGTGTTGCGGCATCCATTGAAGTCGAATTCAACCTTACAGTAAAATCTATTCTTAAATATTGGACTCTGCTAGCATTTTAGCGTTCGATTTTCATGAATTATTCAGCAAAGACTGTTAGGAACTGTTTTGCAATTCCTTGAGTGTACAAATGCATTGCATAGAATGATAAAAATTGATGAAATATTACACAGTTTTTAAATGTAGTTGTAAACGATCGTGGATGTTTTTAGCGGGAACGACACAGAACGCTTATATAGTACTGTAGCATGCCAAGCACTTTAAACGGGGCAACTCAAATATGGCTTTCGATCTATTGGGAATTAATGAAATTCTAAACAAACAAAACGCAATGAATGAATGAGTAAAGAAGTTTAAGAGATCCAAGAACTAAATTAATAAGTAGTTTTCAAATTCTAAATTAGTTCTCAAGTTCTTTGCTATGTTGGTTCTTTTGTTATGAATCTTAATTAAAAAATAAGTTGTTTTTTAAGTCTTGTCTCTTAAAAAAGTTCATTCAAATTGTCCATCTTTAAGAAGTTATCAATCTAATTATGAATATTTTCATATGTTGCACACTCCTTGATGAAATGACATTCACTTTCCACCACCCCCTTGTTAAAGCAAATGCAAGTCCTCTCTTCCCAATCCTCTTTGGGCACCATTCATCTACCTATTTAACATCTTAGATGATGAGAGCTAGTCCTCAATTCCTCAATTGTGCAATTAAAATTTTAACATTTCCCTTGTAGATCTCAAATAAACTTGTTTATCATGTATCAACATAGAGTTAAATTTCTTGAAATAGGATAAATAACTAATTTCTTTGTCATGTTCTTGTTGGGCATTATCATCTGAATTATTAGGTATTCAATGACCCCTATAGGTTGAATGGTTGAGCTATTTGCTAATTGGAGTATAAAGGGGAATGGTGAAAGATTAAATAATTGAAGATTGGGCATAGTCTTGTTAGTCATTACATTAATAAAGCTTGCCTAAGCCAATCAAACTATTGCATAGCAAGATGTCATTAATAGACACATCTACAATTGGACTACCTAGATCTTTATATTTTGGGACAATCACTTTTTCTAACATATTTTTTGCTAGTTGTCCCAAAACATGGATAGTTTGAGGATCTTTTCTTTTTCTTCTTGGTTTCTTTAAGAACGATTCCTTTATTAGTTTGCTATAGATCGAAACATTTTTAATAGCCTCAAATAAGATAATTTTCATACAAATATTCTTCAATTAAACAAGAAGTCAAATTCATATTTTTTGGTATCTAATCTCTTTAGAAAATGAGGATCTTTACTAGTGACTGTGTCTTGTTCAAGGTGTTGATTTATTTAATTTAGCTCTTAAATTGCATCACTTGCAGAATCCTTAGATGGAATTTTCATGATTAATGTGATATGGTAGTAGATAAAGTTTTACCTAAGTGGAGATACACTCAACAGTGTACATGTAGAATATTAAACAACATCATCATCATTACTAATTGTTAGGAAGTGTTGTTTGGGCTAGTAAGTATGTGGTCCTTGGTGGATAGGGAGTAGGATTAGTAGGATTTGGAAGAATAGTTGGTTGTGGAGCTAATGTTTGTTGTTACAAGTAATCGATATTAGGGTTAAAGCGGGGTTGGTTACCCCATCATTGGCATTGTTTCCATATAGGTGAGGGGACTATAGATGTTGGCTTTGGCCTTGTGATTGGTATTCTTGCTATGGCTAGACTCCTTATGAAGATGCCCATCTAGGTGGCCCATATTTGACCAAGCGGATGGAGGTTGATTAAACTATGTGGAAAATTGTTTGAAAAGGAATTTGAGAAAGGAGCAATATAGGATAATAGATCCTAACAAGTACCTTGTTATTGATTTCATGATTTTCATTGGGCCAGGTAGAATGCTTGGCTATCTTCACCCTTTAATGTCTTGAAGCCTAGTCATTCACGTGTGTATTCAATATTTTTGACTCGTTTGCACTTGTAATCTCTTTTCTTCTGACAGTTGTGTGGATACTATTTTGCTAAAGCTACTTTTTAATCTTCTTATTTCTTTCTAGCATGAAATGTATCTAGTTGAATTGTCATGTGATTGATGATGTCTTGTTTCATGTCCTTTAACATGTTACTAAGCTCCATCCTTGAGACACCTACAAATTTCTTTATAATCATTGCCCTTACACTATGTGTTGTCTTTATTGTGGTCCATTAATAGTTTCTATAGAAATGACAAATATCCTCCCATGGTACCTAAGATAAGTCTCTTTATCCAATGAGTTCCAAAGCATCCAAGCATTCTTCATTAACTTCTTGTAAGAAAATTAATTTCAAAGAGTCTCATGTACATCGGTTGTGTTTGGATTTGTATAGACGAAACAAGAATCTCTCAACATAATCTTCTAGAGGTTCATCTTCATTCTAAGCCATATATTCACACTCATAAGTACAATAAACTTTATATTTTTTAAGGAACAATTGGTTCATGGTGTTCTACTCAACCATTGTATTTCTTCCAGACCTTGTGAACCATCTTAATACTGAATATTTCAAGGTGGTTGAAAATAATTTCAATCTACGTGCATCTATAGTGTAATCACAAATTCTAAATTTAGGATATTAAACTCAAAGAGAATGTGGCAAGATCCTTTATCATCAAACAATAGAAGTTTGGAAGAGTTTAGAGAGATATATTCTTAATGTCAACATTTTTTTCTTGACCAGCTATAGGAAAGTGGAAGATAGCAATTCAAATATATCTTGTTTTGTTCATCCTCGTCTCCTCCAATATCCCCCATTTTTTCATGTGAAATAATAATTCATGGGTAAAATGGAACAGTGTGCTAGATTTAAAACTAGATATAGGGTTTTAAGGTAGGAGATTAAGGTGGATTGTTTTCAAGTTGTTGTAACCCATTCGTTTGTCCTACTCCCGCCTCTACCGCTACTGTAGATATGTCCTTTCTGGGGGTATAAATTTTTTATTTTTTTTAAATGTATTCTCTACATGCAACACTTGTATGTCATTTCCCACCTTGCCTGCTTGGTGCTTATAGAATGTTGGTATTTGATATAATATTTATTTATCCTAAGTGTTGAAAAAAAAAGTTATATTATCTATGAAAATTAAAAAAAACTTTTAAAAACCTAGATATTCTAATAGTTTGACACCATTCCTGAAAATGATGCCAAAAATAGATGGTTTCCAATAGCAACTAATGATTTGGAGCAGTATGTTCATGCACTCTACTTAAAGTACATAGGTATCCTACATCAAGTGACCATTAGTGATCATAGGATACATTAAATTTCCATCCAAGGACATAAACTTGAGATAAAGCATGTACTATATGAACATTAGGAAGTTCACTAGACATTCTAAACATTATTTTAAGAATTAAAAAATAATTAATTATAAAAAAAAATGTTCCTAAATTGAAATATGCATGCATACATACAAACAAACACACACACACACACACACACACACACACACACACACACACATGCACATATCTGTGTGTGTGTGTGTGTGTGTGTGTGTGTGTGTGTGTGTGTGTGTGTGTGTGTGTGTGTGTGTGTGTGTGTGTGTGTGAGAGAGAGAGAGAGAGAGAGAGAGAGAGAGAGATGTTTATATTTACTAGAAAACTAGAAGCTAGACCTATTTCCTTCTTTATTATAATGAGAGTCAATTCACTTGGCTCGACTGCAAATCTAATTGAAAATGATTGGGTACAAGGTGGAGCCAAAAGTCCTTGATTGAGTTGAAAATGATATATTGAAATATATGAATTGAAAGCTAGATCTAGGGCCACATGTATATGTATATGTATATGTATATGTATATGTATATGTATATGTATATGTATATGTGTATGTGTATGTGTATGTGTATGTGTATGTATATGTATATGTATATGTTGGAAATAATGGGAAGTGTGTACTGAGAGGGGAGGGGTGAATCAGTACCTCTAAAACTTTTAGTTAATTAACCTTTAACCTTATGTCATCAAATCTTTGCTTTAACGATCATATATGTTGTTCTTTCTTTATGCATGTGATATCAATTCATAATCTTAATTGTATGTAGACATTCATAGAAAAATTCATGAAAGCAGTAACACATAACACAAGATATGGTAAAGCAGAAAACTCCTGTTAGAAGGTAAAAACTGCGGTGGGGATGGCGCCCACAAAAACTTCACTATCTGCGGATTGGAAGGGGTCAGTTAAGGCTTACAATTTGATCACTTATGATGATCTACCTTGTTAGGAGTATCATGTGGAGACTGGTTAAGGTCTAATCTGTTAAGAGCTTTAGCAACACTGTTTAGTGTGCGCTCGGTTAAGAGATTTACAATAGGATTGTTAAATCCACCTTTCTTGAAAGGATTTATTCTATTTGATACACTTGTTAGAATGTAGACAAAAATACTCATTGACCTAATTGTATGTAATCTTCAATTACAGATTACAGATCCATTAAATTTTACATGTACAATCTATCACCTAATGTGATTGATTAATACCTTTGTTGCTCAATAGCCTTGGTTCTTGATTCTTGATAACCAAATTCATCTTTTGTTGTTCTGCTTCTTGAAACTCTCATTCTAATCCATAGATGTTCTCGTTGGCTACATTCATCCTCTCATCCATCTCAAATGAATGATTACAACATCTATTTATACAATAGATTTGACCTTTTTAGTTTCACGTATTACAAACTTAACTCTATGATCAAAGGTTTACAACTTGACCTTGATCTCCTAGTTTGCATGTTTTTAATCAGTTAGACTGATTAAAACAATTACAATTACGTTTCTTGTTCCTCAAGAAATGGTTTTAAAACAAATCTAAACTCTAAATATAAAGCATGACTTTTTTATTTGACGTGGAAGTCAAATCCACTTTTCTCGGGATATAACTGACTTTCGGTGTCTAATGCTTGGTTTGCTCTGAAATTAGTTTGTCTATCTTACGGTGTTTCTTTGTTGAATTGTCTATCGAGTTCCCTTGCTATCAGGTTCCCTTGCTTTGTCGGATTCCTCTATTTTTTCTCTTTCGGTTTGTAGTGTAACCTGCTTGTCGGGTTTCTCTTTACTTAGCACTTTTCGGTCTGAACTGAAACCTTTCTTTTGGTGTAGTGTAACCGACGACTTAAACAACTATTTTCTCTTTGCATACTAATGGAAAAACTTATGCCATCAATCTCCCCCTTTGACATTAGTATCAAAAAATGATATGTGCATAATACTAAAAAAAAATTATAGTATGTACACCATGTATATTACTTAGTCATTTCATGACTCCCCCTATGCATATGTCGGTATAGTCTAGTATATGTGTATGTACACTTTACTTTATACTATTTCTTCCTTTTTACCTTGTCTTTTCTCTTTGTGCTATATGTACTGTACAACATATCATTTTCCTTTTCCCCCTTTTTTGATAGTAAGGGGAAAGGTGTATACCTATAACTGATAAAAAATATGAGAGTGAGATGTCTTCATTTCCTCCGTCATCTTCTCCCATTTCTATTTTAGATGCTCAAGAGCCATATGCTCTAGTGTAATCCTAGCATGCATGTTGTAGACGTTGTCTGCTATAGACATCTCGGGGGTGGCAATTAGTTGTCTTGCCGAACTTATGTGATGTTGCAGAAGTGTGAGGTTCGGTAAAAGTTGACACTGTATCTCCGTAACCTCTTCTCAAAACTGTGATTCTGCTTCCCAAAGTTCTTGTCTTAATCATTTGATTTCAATTATCTTCTCATAATGTAATTTGATTGCATTGCCTTCTGTGGTTAGACTTTGAGAACTTGCATTTAGATCGGAATTGATCTTTGCAATCTTATCATTATTATCCTTTGTGAATTTCTCCAAAGTCCATAGCTTTTGAATTAAGGAAACAACTTCAATAATGATTGGATCAAATTCATTTGTTAGTTATGAAAGCTTTACCTTATTTTCTGCCACTTCTTGGTTGATCTTTTCTGTCAATCTGAATTGGAACTTTTGTTCTTCTCATTCCTCAATTGCCTTTTCTCCATCCACTTTTTGTGTTGTGATGGCGTCAGTGAGAACAGCAAGTTGATACAGAATGAGGGCATTGTGATCAACATCAATGTTAGGAACTATCTGTTGTAAGATATCTCTTGTATTTTGTAGTACTAGAGAATCTTTGTGTTCTTTTCTAAGCTTTTCCTGCATTTCTTTTCTTTGACATATCTCTCCATATTCAATAAGAGATTCATAGTACAATGTGGTTGGATCACACTTTGGTATTTCAATGATTTCATCAAGTGTGACCTCCAACTTACTCTTCTTGGTTTTCTTCTTCTTCTTTTGTGATGCACCTGTATGCAAAACCATAGCAAGTTTTTCTGCTTGGTCTTATGTGCTATAGGAAGGATTCTGTGGTGTTGTACTTTTTTCCTATTTCTTGGGGTTTGCCTTTCGGTTGTCTAAGGATGTCTCCTTATTTACCTTCGGTGTATCTGCAGCTTCACCTTTGGCGTCCTTAAGCATGGTATCAACTGTATTATCTTGTTCGCCTTTCTCTTTTTGCACTTCATCTGTATCTTTTATTTGTGCATCTTTTGTGGTGTGATATACATATTTTTGTTCTCCGCCGATGACTACTTGTTCATCGGTTGTATCCTTCTTTTCATCAGATGTATATTTTTGTTCATCATTACCCTTACTCTCGGGTATGCTTGTTTCCTTCTTAGGTAACTTCTCCTTTTCCAAGATAATGTTGATAGCTTGTATCAACAGTGGTATATGTCCTAGTGTGTCTACCTATGATGATTTTGTTGTAGTGTCATGTTCGTCAGTTTGGTCCTTGACAACAGTGACGTCTTCATCTTTCGGTATCTCATCTGCACGATCTCCTCCAGTAATATCAATGATTATATTATTCGGCCATGTTTCATCTGCAATGTCCACATGTGTGTTGCCTCTTGTGTTCAATGATTCTTAATTAACATCTTCATCAATGATAATAATATGTTTGGGGCTTTGTTTATCCTGATCATCTTTGTTATGTTGCTTGTCGATAAGAGTAATTTGTGGCTCGGGACTTGTCTCCTTTTTAGGTATATAAAGTATCTTTCTCCATTCAGCCTCACTCTTCCTGTCTAGTTCAAGTAGATGTCATTGAAGCACTTGATAGGCTCTTAACTTTGGTGAGAACCTTTTGGAGTGGTTCTTCATCATTTCCTCAATTTCCTCCATTTTAGATTTGGGAGGCATGACCGAAACTAGGGCTCTTTCCCTAGTCTCTTTCTCGGAGTGTAATGCAAATGTCCATCTTGCTGACAATCTATTCTGAAGTTCTTTTGGCATATTATCTGCCAATTGTATTGGAACATATTTGAATATACACGTCATTTTGATAATTGCCTCTTCTATTTTATTTTGATCCTCAGGATCCAATGTTACCCATTTCTTAATCTTGCGATCATTGACTATTCCTAATTTTATAATTGAAGCACATACCTCATCAATACTTTTAGGAATCTTACTATTTTCTTTTTGGACAGATTCATCCTCCTGAGTATCTTCGATATCTTCCTTGGTTAGGATTAATTTCATTCTCCTCTTTGGTGCTTTGGTCTATTTGGTTTGAGGTTTTCTTTTGCAGGTCCTTGCTTGACCTTTCTTGATCGGTGAAGGACTTGCATCCTTTGTTGTCTAACTCCTGGTCCTAGTTGCAATAGTGGTCCTTGGCTTCTTTTTTGGTGGAGGTAAATGTGTATCTGACTCTGTGGATTCTGAGTCACTCTCCTTCTCAGCTTCACCGATGGGTGACTGACCCTTGGTTTCTTCTTTCTGTTCAGTTTCCTCTTCATTCACCGATAGCTTTTTCTTCAAGTTCTTAACCATCTTATCTTTCTTCCTGTCAATCTTTTTCACAACTAAGCCAGTTTTTATCCTTCCCTTGGCTTCTTCATAAGTTCCAAACTTAGGTTGCAATTTATCTAATGGTTTATTTATCAATGCCTCAATAGCATTTGATGCTTGATCTATGTTTACCTCATAATCAAGTGGAGCCAGCCATGTTGTTCTTGGTACAACTGGCTTGATGTAGGTGTAGTTAGTGTCTACCATAAAAAAAAATGTCAGTCTTGAACTTTTCTATTAACTGTTCTGGAATCCTTACTCTCTTCTACATTCTTTCTTTGAATCCAACAAAATATTCATCCATGACTGATTCAAAATTGTCTCATATTGATTTGATGAACTCACTAATCTGTATGGTCATTGGTCTTGTAGTGTCCCATTTGACATTTCCTATGGATGGGAAGGATTCTTGGAAATAGAAAAATATGCACATGATGAGTGAACCAAACTTACATGAGTTAGAATTTGCATTTCTTATAGCCTTCATGTTCTCATCCAATTGTCTTAGCATAATTTTTGACAGATCCAACTGTAGTCCCTTCTTGACAATCTTGTATGTTGTATCCACTACTTCGGATGCAATATTGTTCATCCTACTAGCTTGAAAGAACTTGTATCCTAAGACACATGCTCCAAATTTCATTTCATCATCTTTGATGGTGGATATCTTTAATCCTCTTCCATCCCATGTTGCTCATGTATTCTTCTTAATGTCAGCTTTAGGCAGTTTTTTTAGTGGCTTTACCTTATCGGTTATTGGATAACCGGTAACGATGTGTATAACATCCTTGGTTATCGATTTAGGCTCATCCAACCATAATTTTTGGTCATGTATCATGCTTAGTACTAACCGAATCCATTCGGTCTTGAACTCCTTCGAGAACCATAGGGAATTTGTGAGCCCTTTTACCTTAATATGCTTGTTTTATTCCTTAATAGTGCCATCATCATTGCAAAGCTTCTTGAAACCTTGTTCAACTTCCAAGTCTCCTATTTCTGCAATCTTACAGTGTATATACGTTCGCACGTCTTTGACAAGAAAAACCCTAACTGGTATACTGGAGAATGCACTAGCATTGTCAGGTTGTGAAGCAACCTCGGGACACATCTTGTAATGAGGTTTCTCACAGGTTGAATTCTTGATTAGGTTGACCT
Source organism: Thuja plicata (assembly GCA_018584345.1). Lineage (NCBI taxonomy): Eukaryota > Viridiplantae > Streptophyta > Pinopsida > Cupressales > Cupressaceae > Thuja > Thuja plicata. Next base: position 784,453 of record MU223745.1, read on the forward strand.
TATTCTTCTTATCATTCTCGAGCTTGGAGGTTCTTGACGTAGTTGCCATTGATTCTAAAATTAGGGCTTTTTTCCATAAATGAAAGTAGAGTTCTTGGTTATCTCTGTTACTTACTTCAACCTCTGTAGCTGTTAGGAATCTATTTGGTGTGCAAGGAGTCAAGTTGTAGGCGCTCTGCAATCAGGTCACTTCGTGCTCTGGTTTTTCTCTATCTCTTCACTCTAATCGCTTGGTGAAAAATGAAACCCTTATGTCGTCTATTTATAGACTTTGCCCTAAGTTGATTCAATAATTCTCAACTACTTCTCGGTGTGTGAAGACGGAGTTGTCAGGTGATACACAATAATATTTTTGGTGAGAACACGATGTTTCGGGGCAGCAGTCAACTTGTTACGTTCACCGACGGATTTTAGTGTATGGCGAAGACAACATTGTCAATTCACATGATTACCGACAGATCTCAGTTTACACTAGTGACTTAGCCTTTATGTGTTAACCGACGATTATCAGTAAGTATAGACAACTTAGCTTTGTATGTACACCGATGAATTTCAGTATGCATTGACTGACGAGATTGTTTTCACAGAGTTATAACAAGTAATACCATAGTGCATCTTTAATCATGTTGATTTGGTATTTTAATTATGTATAATGGAACTGATGCAAAATATAACTTGGTATAATGTAGTTCCATACTTACTTGTTCTGCTTAGGTGGGGATGGTGTTGTCACAAGATCCATTGGATAAGGTTTTACCAATTGCATTGCTCAGTCTAGCTTCATCAGTGTTTTTAGCTTTCCTCCACATTTTGTTTCTCATCTTCCTGATGTCTTCAATGGTGTTTCCATTGGAAAAGGTCTTGGTCTCTATCATTTGGTCTCTGCAATCTTTCTTCAAATGACCAACTTTATGACAGTGTAGACATGTCATTCCGGGGTTATTCCAGCTCCTAGACTTTCTTGTCTATTGTCTCATACAGTTTGCAGCTATGTGACCAAATCTTCCACATGATGTATAGTTTGCCTATGTTGTAATCCTAAACATATTGGTTACCGACTCTTTTCGATTGATAGGCAATTTCATTTTCTTTAGGCTTCCATACTTGCCTTTTCTTCTTCCAGCATTCAAGAGATGTGTGTCCATGCATTTTGCAAGTAGGACAGTATTTGTCCATGTAGGTTTCCTTTTTTGGTTGTTTCACCTCAGATTTACGTTCATATGCTTTATGTTCTTTCTTGTTACATTTATAACAAATTCCTATGAATGAAGGTGTGGATTTAGGAATACCTTTCATTTTGCTCTTGCAAACATTTGATGTGTGGCATGACCTTCCACAATGATTGCATGTTAGCTTTCTTTGTCTTGGATTTGCATAGACATTCTTTGGATCAGCTTGGTTGGGTGATTCTCCATTCTCGGTATAGCCTAGTCCGGTGTTGTTGTTGACTCTTCTTTATCCATCAAGAAAATCATCCATCCTTTTGTTGCTTTCTTCAGCTCTCTTGATTATGTCATTATGTTGCTGCTGAATTCTCACTTCATGTTTCAGCTTTTCATTTTCTTCTCTTAGCTTGTTGATAACTTCTATTCTTTCAATGAGTTTTGTATTCATTCTATTTGCCTCTTGACTCATAAGAATAATTTGATTTCTGATCTCATGATGATGTTTTGTAAGTCTTTGTATTTTTTACTCTTTCTCTTGTAGCTTTTCAGTAATCTTCCTTCTATCATCAATAGCTAGTGTTCTCTCTTTCTCGGCTTGTCTAGCATTGTTTGTGACGTCAATCATTCTTACCATCTGTGTCTCTTGACCAATTTGCAGAGATTTCACTTGTCCAGGCAGATGTTGATTGATTTTATTCATACTTGTGATGCTTTCTTTAGATGTGTCTGATGCTTTGCTAGTTTTAGATCCTGAAGACTCAAATAGATCGGGTATCTCTTCTTCATGCTAATCTGTTTCATTACAATGAGATTCCATAATCTTTATTTCATCTAGCACCTATCTCATCTTGATTCTAGCTTCTTTATACTACTCATAGAAGATCTAAATTTCTAGCTTCTGATTCTCAATACTCTTGTCAAGCTTGTACTTCTCCATTGTATGATCTTTTCTCTTAAGTCTTTAAAATTTCCAAATAAGAGATCTAGCTCTTATACCAATTGTTGAAAATAATAGGAAGTGTGTATTGAGGGGGGAGGGGTGAATCAGTACCTCTAAAACTTTTAGTTAATTAACCTTTAACCTTATGTAATCAAATCTTTGCTTTGCCGATCATATATGTTGTTCTTCCTTTATGCATGTGATATCAATTCATAATCTTAATTGTATGTAGACATTCATAGAAACATTCATGAAAGAAATAACACATAACACAAGATATGGTAACACATAAAACCCCTGTTAGAAGGTAAAAACTGCGGTGGGGATGGCACCCACAAAAACTTCACTATCTACAGATTGGAAGGGGTCGGTTAAGGCTTACAATTTGAACACTTCAGATGATCTACCCTATTAGGAGTATCATGTGGAGACTGGTTAAGGTCTACTCTGTTAAGAGCTTTAGAAACATTGTTTAGTGTGCACTCAGTTAAGAGATTTACAATAGGATTGTTAAATCCACCTTTCTTAAAAGGATTTCTTCTATTTGCTACACTTGTTAGAATGTAGACAAAAATACTCATTGACATGAGTGTATGCAATATGCAATTGCTGATTACAGATCCATTAAAGTTTACATGTACAATGTATCACCTAATGTGATTTATTAATACCTATGTTGCTCGGTAGCCTTGGTTCTTGGTTCTTGATAACCAAATTCATCTTTTGTTGTTCTGCTTCTTGAAACTCTTAGTCTGATCCATAGATATGCTCATTGGCTACATTCATCCTCTCATCCATCTCAAATGAATGATTACAACATCTATTTATACAATATATTTGACCTTTTTAGTTTCTCATATTACAAACTTAACTCTATGATCAAAGGTTTACAACTTGACCTTGATCTCCTAGTTTGCATGTTTTTAATCAGTTGGAATGATTAAAACAATTATAATTATGTTTCTTGTTCCTCAAGAAATGGTTTTAAAACAAATCTAAACTCTAAATATAAATCATGACTGTTTTATCTGACGTGGAAGTCAGATTCACTTTTCTCGGGATATAACTAACTTTCGGTGTTTGATGCTCGGTTTGCTCTTAAATCAATTTGTTTGTATTTCGGTGTTCCTTTGTTGAACTGTCTATCGGGTTCCCTTGCTATGTCAGGTTCCTATGTTTCTGCTCTTTTGGTTTGTAGTGTAACCTGCTTGTTGGGTTTCTCTTTACTTAGCACTATTCTGTCTGAACTGAAACCTGTCTTTCAACGTAGTGTAACCGACGGTTTAAACAATTGTTTTCTCTTTGCATACTAATGGAAAGACTTATGTCATCAGTATATGTATATGTATATGTATATGTATATGTATATGTATATGTATATGTATATGTATATGTATATGTGTATGTATATGTATATCTACATAGATATCTATATATATACACCTACATACATATACATATGTATACATATATATACATACATATGTACATATATATACACATACTGATGACATTAATTTTCCATTAGTACGCAAACAACACTTTCAGTAAGCATACACTGAAAGATAGGACAAGAGCAAACCAAAGATCAGATAGAAAGAGATCACCGAAGATGACTAAGTGCAAAGAGAACCGATGACACAACTTAGTGTGTAAACCAAAAAAGCAAAGACAAAAAGATAAAGAGGAACCCGACAGAAGAACCTGACATGCAAGATACAGTGCTGACCGATGAGACAACTAAAGAGAAACTGACAAAACAAAACTGAGAGACAGTCAGAGCATAACCGACAGACAAAAACTGAAAGTTAGTTGCAGCCCGCAAAAAGCGGTTCTGACTTCCACGTCAGATAAAGCAAGCTTATTCTATTTATAGGATAATGATTTTTTTTTAAATCCATTTCTTTAGGGACAAGAAACATGAATGTAAGTGCTTTAATCAGTCTAACTGATTTAAAACACATAGACTAGGAGATCAAGGTACAAGTTGTATTCCGGATCTTAGAGTTAACATTGTTTTTCTCGAAACTTGATGATGTCAATCCATCTTATAAATAGATTATGCAATCATTCATTATACATGTATGAAAAAGGATGTGAATAGAGAGGAGAAGATGAATGAAGCCAACGAGCACATCTATGGATTAGATTGAGAGTTTCAAGAACCAGAACAACAAAAGGTGAATTTGGTTATCATAACCAAGAACAGAGGATACCGACAATCAAAGGTATTATTCAATCACAATTAGGTGACAATATTTTTCATGTAAACTAAATTGGATCTGTATCAACAATAGGATATTGCATTTACCAAGTCAATTTGTAATTTTCTATCACTCTAACAAGTGGAGCAAAGTGTAAAAATCCTTACAAGGAAGGTGGATTTAACAATCCAACTACAAATCTTTTAACCGAGTGCACACTCGATAATGTTGCTAAAGCTCCTAACAGAGTAGAATTTAACAGGTCTCCACCAATACTCTTAACAGGGTAGATCGTCAAAAGTGATCAAATTGTAAGCCTTAACTAGCCCCTTCCAATCTACAGATAGTGAAGATTTTGTGGGTGTCATCTCCACCGCAATTTTTACTTCCTAACATGAGTTTTCTGCGATATCATATCTTGTGTTATGTGTTAAAATAATTTCATGAATGTTCACATGTATGTTAATGTTATGAATTGATATAACTCACATCAAGATAGTATAGATCAGATTGAATGGATATACAATTGATTACAAAGGTTAATCGATTAAAAGATACAAAAAAAATTAGAGGTACTAATTCACCCCTCCCCTCTTAGTACATACTTCCCATTAATCCCAACAATTGGTATCAGAGTTAAGTCTCTTCTTGGAAAGCTTAAAGGCTTAAGAGAAATGATCATACAATGGAGAAGTACAGACTTGATAAAAATATTGAGAATAAAAGGCTTGAAATTCAGATGTTCTATGAACAGTATAAAGAATCCATAATCAACATGAGACAGCTGCGAGATGAAAGAAATAATATGGCACCTCATTGTAATGAGACAGATTATCATGAGGAAGAGATACCAGATTTCTTTGAGTCTTCAGGATCAGCTACAAGCAAAGCATCAGATACATCAGAAGAAAGCATCACAAGCCTAACTAAAATCAATCTACTTCTGGATGGACAAGTTAAATCTCTGCAAATCGGTCAAGAGACACAGATGGTAAGGATGATTGATGTCATGAACAATGCTAGACAAGCTAAGCAAGAAAGAACACTAGCTATTGACGATAGAAGAAAGATTACAGAAAAGCTACAAGAAAAAGAGTCTGAAATACAAAGACTTACAGAGCATCACCATGAGATTACAAATCAGATTATTCTTATGAGTCAAGAAGCAAACAAAATAAATGTTGAATTCATTGAAAGAATAGAAGCTATCGGTGAACTAAGGGATGAGAATGAAAAGCTAAAACATGAAATAAGAATTCAGCAGCAACATAATGAAATTATCAAGAAAGCTGAAGAAAGCAATAAAATAATGGATGATTTTGTTGAAGGACAACGAAGAGTCAACAACAATACCAGTCTAGGTTTTACCGAGAATAGAGAGTCATCAAATCAAATTGATTCAAAGAATTCCTATGAAAATCCAAGACCAAGAAAGCTGACATGCAATCACTGTGGAAAGCAAGGCCATACATCAAATGTATGCAGAGGCAAAATGAAAGATATTCCTAAATCTACATCTTCATTCATGGGATTTTGTTATAAATGTAACAAGAAAGGACATAAAGCATATGAATGTAAGTCTGAGATGAAACAACCAAAGAAGGAAACCTACATTGACAAATATTGTCTTACATGCAAAATGAATGGGTACACAACTCTTGAATGCTGGAAAAAGAAAAGACAAGCATGGAAGCCTAAAGGTCAAGAGACTCCCTATCAACCAAAAATAGTCGGTAACCAGTATGTATGGGATTACAATACTTGGACAAATTGTACAACATGTGGAAGATATGGTCACATTGCTGCAAAATGTATGAGATAGTGGACTAGAAAGTCTAGAGGCTGGACTAACCTCGGAATGACATGCTTACACTGTCATAAAGTTGGTGATATCAAGAAAGACTGAAGAGATCGAATGATAGAGACCAGCACATATCCCAATGGAAACACCATTGAAGACATCCGGAGAGCTAGAGACAAAATGTGGAGAAAATATTCAAACAATGATAAAGTTGGACTGCACAATGCAAATGGTGACACCCCATCCAATAGATCCGGTGACATCACCACCCCCGCCTAAGCAGAACAAGTAAGTATGGAAATGCATTACCCAAGTTATTATTTACATTATCTCCATAATATATATTGATTAAATGCCAAATTAGCATAAGAAATATGCATCATGGTATTACTTGTTAAAAATCTGTGATAACTATGCTATCAGGTATTCATACTGAAACCTATCGGTATACACTCAAAGATAATACTACCTACACTTACCGAGAAGCATCGGTTAAACTAAGAAAGCAAAATTGCTAAGTATAAACTGAGCCTCGTTGGTAACCAAGCAAAGTGAACAAGTGGTTTGCAAATACCCAAACCCGTCGGTAAAGGCAAAAGGAATAATGACTACTCTAAAATGTTATGATTGTTACCGAAGGAAAATGAAGTCTTCACCAAAAAAATCTATCTTTATACACTGAGGATTTGGTAAGCATTTATGAAACGCATTTTAGGGCAATAATTATAAATAGGGCAACAAAAAAACTCATTGTTCACAATGACCAGAGCAAAGAGACCAAGGCAATTTTTTAGCAGAAAGTGACTGAATCATAGAGAAACCACAACTCGATACACAACACTCCAAAGAACTTTAGAGATCTTTGAAAGAGTAAATAATAAGTTCTACAGAACCGACAACTCTATTTTTTGTGCATTTCACATAAAGCCCTAAATTTTAAAAATGGCTTCGACATCAAGAACCATGAAATCCAAGAACACAAAGAAGGATGAGTTCAAGCTCATCAAGAATTCAGCATGTGAGGACCCTAACTACAAGATTCATCCTGAGGTTGTCTTATAGCCTGACGATGCTGGAGCATTCTCACACATACCAGCTAGGGTTTTTCTCTTGGAAGATGTTCGATCTTTCATACACTACAAGATTGCAGAGATAGGAAATTAAAAAATTGAAGAAGCTTATAAGAAGTTATGTAACAAAGATGGAACACAAGCATATAGAAGTAAAAGGGCTCACCAATGCCCTAATGTTCCCAAAGGTTTTCAAGACCGAATGGATTTGGTTAGTACTAAGCCGAATGCATAACCACAAGCTATGGCTTGATGAACCAAAGGTGATAACTCGAGATGTTATCCATGTGGTCACCGATTACCCCATAACTGAGAAAGTAAAGGCACTAAAGCATCCACCTAAGGCCAAGACCAAGAAGATGATAGGAGCCAAATGGGATGGCAGAGGATTGAAAGTTTCCACCATAACCGATGATGAGATAAAGTTCAGTGCATGCATTCTAGGCTAAAAATTCTTCCAAGCCAGCAGGTTGAACAACACAGCATCAGGTGCAGTAGACACAACCTAAAAAATTATGAAGAAGGGAACACAATTAGACTTATCTGAACTACTGTAAAATAGGTTGAAAGACAATTTAAAGACTATCAAGAATGCAAATTCAAACACATGTAAGTTTGGCTCACTCATAATGTGTATTTTCTTCTACTTTCAAGAAACATTCCCATCGGTAGGAGATGTGAAATGGGACAACACCAAACTGGTCACCATGCAGATCAGTGAACATATAGCATCACTAGGAGATAATTTTGAGACAATAATGGATGAATACTTCAATGTATTCAAAGACTGGATGCAAAAGAGGGTAAGAATCCCCGAACAACTCATTGAGAAGTATAAAGATGAGATATGTTTTATGGTTGATACAGATAATACTTACAATAAGCCCGGTGTACCGAGGACAACATGGTTACAACCATTGGAGTATGAAATAAACATTGATCTTGTAACTAAGGCAATTGATGCCTTAATTAATGAACCGCTGGATAAGAAACAACCCAAGTTTGGAACATATGAGGAGGCCAAGACAAGAATAAAATCTGGCCTAGCTGTTAAGAAAATTGTCAGGAAAAAGGACAAGACGGTAAAGAATCTCAAGAAAATACTATCAACAATTGAAGAAGAAACTGAATAGGATGAGGAAGTTGAACATGAGCAAGAAACTGAAGAATAGTTATCTATCAATAAAACTGAGGAAAAGGATGACTCTAAGGAAACAGAGTTAGATTCACCACCTCCTCCACCAACTAAGAAGCCAAGGACAACAACTGCTTCTAGAAAAAGAAGCCAAATATCAAAGGATTCTACTCCTTCACCTTTGAAGAAAGGAAAGGTAAGAACATACAAGAGGAAAGCTTCCACATCGAAGAGAGGGAAAAAAAGAGAGGAAGGAATTTAATCAGAACCCGAGAGGATATTGAAGACACCGAGCAAGATGAAGCTATAGAGGCAGAAAGTATCAAGGTAAAAGATCCAAAATCTATTGATGACATTTGTAAATCTATTGCAAACTCAGGATCTATTACAGATTCAAAGAATAGAAGATGGATGAAATTAGATCTATAGGATCAGAACAAAGTTGAAGACACCATCATAGAAAAAATGTACAAGTTTAAATATGTACCAATTCAGTTTGAAGGCAATCACATACCAAGAGAACTATTAGATAGACTATACTCTAGATGGACATTTGCTTTGAATAATGAGAAGGAAATAAGAGAAAGAGTACTTGTTACTCTCATGCCACCTGAATCAAAGAAGGTAGAAATAGATGAAATGATGGAGAAATACAAAAATGAGTTCTGACCGAAGTTGAGAGCATATAAATTTCTTGAAGGAAAGCTTATAGAGCTTGAACAGGACTACCATAAGAAATGGTATAAAATTATGAACAGACCTACCGAGGAGGAAAGCCCTGACAAAGACCTACAACAACAAGGTGTTGACAAGGAAACTCAAGATGATATATCTGTTGATTTAGACAAGGAAGAAGATGTCACAACCGACAACAAGAATGCAGATGTTGCAGATGAATCATGGCCAGACACCACAAATGACAACATTGTGGATACTAACATCATTGACATCACCGATGACCCAGCAGAGGAAGTTAATAAATATGAAGATGTCACTGTTGCAAAGGACATAACTAATGAGAAGGGTACAATAGTTGATACTACACAAGTAAACATTCCAGGCAACATGCCAATATTGATACAAGCTATCAATATTCTACAAGAATCAAACTGTTACCCATTTTATTTTCATCTAGTAAAATTGGCTACAAGTGGAGTAAAATGAGGCTCCCACAAGGGTTGATCCCAGCCTATGAGAAAGACTTTAATTTTCTGGTCTTGGTTGTGTCCTCTGCTATCTTTTCAGTTCCTTGTTTTTTCCTTGTCTATGCAAAAATATTCTAAGTATGAAAACCCTATGCATTTCATGATATCAAACCTAGTTACCTGAGACTTGTTCTATTTTTTCATTACCTTTTCAGATAACTTAAGCTCCCTCTAAAGACATGTGCACAAATATAATGTCATTTAGTCTCCTAGTCACATAATGAAAACTGAATATCCCATATCATCTAGCGATCCTGAGATTGGCTCAGTCGTGTAGTCTCAATATGAAAGGGAATAGTCTCAAAGGATTAAGAGATCTAGCGACTAACCGTTAGATGTAAAGAAAAACTGAATCAACGGTGGTTGGGTTATCTCTAGATGACAGTTGAAAATTCAAATATATCGGGCGACTTAAAGACTTAGGGATCATTCACATGGTCTCATAGCAAACTCAGGGTTAAAGAATCAATCTAGCGACTCTGAGACTATGAAGGAAATGGTGACCCGAGGTCTTCTCAGGGTTAAAGTGAACAAAAAATCATGGTGTGACACATGGTAATGAGTGGACCTGAATTCAATGCATTCAGTCAGGTGATCACGTGATCCAGACAAAATATTCCATTTTCATTAAGCGACAACGAGATTTACTTTAGTCAGGTGGTCTCGTAATCAAAAAAGAATATTCTCTCAGGGTTCAGAGAATTGGTGACCACCGTCCAATTTAAAGAAGATCTAATGCTTGTTATGTGATCTCATGATGAATCCAGGGTTAGTGAAAAGATTGGGAGACTTAGCAACAAAGAGAAAAGGGTGACCTGAGGTTATGATGCAGTGCCTGGGTAGATAAAAGGATCCTATGGCTACGTTTTAAAATAAAATTAGATTTGAATCTCAGTCATCGATACAGATATCCATGCCACCTATGACCATTAGGGTTTAAATATTTAAAGGAAAATTCAAATATATGATCTTAGAAGTTATGATAGAAATGACTGACACAGGGAAGTAGATGGATCAGCCGAATTCTCAAAGCAGAGTTATGGTGATGGAAAAGATATTTAGACATATCAGATCAATCAGGGATATTTTTTATGGCCTTAAATAGCAGAATTGACAGAATTAGGGTTTATGATTATTCTATTGCCAATATAATAAAACCCTAATTTATGAATCAGATTGACTCCTGAGCCTGCGTGCTAGAGGAGGGTGTATATAAGTACTTTAGTTCTCCTTTTGGAGGGATTTTTTGGAGATTTGTTAGACTTTCTGTGGCATTTGTTCTACCCTCGGGTCTTTCATGTTTGTAATTTCTCATTAGAATCCAGATTATGTGAAGACTTTATGAGACATCTTCTCTGTCCTTGGGCCTTTTCTGATTTGTATTCTTCTTATCTGAAGTGTAATATATCGATAGTTTGTTAGAAAAATTGTGAGTTCTCTCAAGTTATTCTTTCTTTCTTGCATGATTGTGTACTATTGTGAATGATTTGATTTAGTTAGTCTTGCAGATTCAGTCCATCCCTGGCTTCCTTGTCTCATTTCTGTGCCTACATGCTAGAATGGATGTTTGTTTGCAGGTTATAGTCTGTGTCTACCCCATTGGCAATGCTATTGTTCGAGGAATTCTCTCTTCCCCTAAATAGCCTCTTTCCTCTTCAGGCCTCTCTATGAAACACTCTATTGCAGACCTATCTAAAGAAGGATACTTGTCTCCATTCATGGTTTCATGCTAATTCTCAGTCAATTTATTATGATTCATGTCTTTTGGTGTATCACATAGTAGGATAGTTTGCTTATCGGTCATCTCCCTTTCAGTATTCCTTCTATCCCTTTTCCTATCTAGTTTACTTTCAAGCACAAGAAGCAATTTTGGGTGATTATCCAAGAGGAACTAGCATAGAATCTAGAGGTTTCATTTCAGATAGCAAAGGTCACACACCTGGAAATGATTCCCATGTTATACTAGATTATCAAGACTACGAGAACTTGACTTAGGGTGCAAATTTAGTGTATAATAGTTCTGGCACGCCCAGTGGGACAACTACATAAAAGAAGTTGATCTTTCAAAGCTATGCATATTTTTGATATACTAATTGCATAGTACAGACCTGAGAAGAGGTTTCACTCTCAAAATATATCTGGCGACTCCATTGGTGTGAGGAACAGAAGATCCAGCCCTATTCAAAGTTTATGAGAAAGTTTAAGACAAGAAGCTCAAGTCATTCTAAATTCCTGCAGCTGCCTCTGAAAAGAAGTTACCGCAGGTCATCTAAAAGAACATCCCCTACAAGGAGGGTACAATCCACACTACCTAATTCACAGGAGAGACCTTGGAATTTTCACTATAGAAGGAGAGGGAGGTCTCTAACTAGAGAGCTACAAGAATATTTAGCTCCACTACCTGGCCCTAATACAACTCATTCAGTTGTTGCCCAACGAGTTACAATTCCTACCATGGCCAGAAAATTTTCCTTTGTGCCCTTCAATCAAGGAATTCCCTTGAACTTTGCTCAACACCATGATGTGCCCTTAGCAGCACTCAAAATTCTACCTGATTTCACAGGTGAAGGACAAACAACAGCTTGTAAGCACATAAGAGATGTAGCCACCATCTGTAGTGTACATCATATTACAGAAGAAGATGTGACTACTAAGCTTCTAGCAGCCTCTTTCAAAGGTAAGGCCTTAGAATGGTTCAAAACATTGGTTGTTGGTTCGATTGATTCATGGGATAGATTAGGAGAATCATTAAGCAAATTCTTTGAAGATAAATTAGATTATTTATCTCTAGTTGAGCAGCTAACAACCATTAAGAGGGCTCCTCTAGAGTAGATGATATATTTTAATAGTAGATTCCTTAAAACATGGAATAGGATCCCTATCTCTGTAAGACCTTCTGCAAACCATGCTTTCCTATATTTTTTGAAAAGCTTAAATAGAAATATTTCTGTCATGATGCAATCTATGGGAGGTACCTCATTACCTCAAGCTTTTGACATAGCAGTCAGGGCTGAAAATTGTTTAATCCAAGCAGGCATGATAGCCCCAAGGCCACCCATGCATATTTTTCCCAACATTCAGCCCAGTATGCCCTTGAAATTCCCCCATACACTCCCATGCCCACTATAGTAGCCCCTCAAGCAAGTACAAGCTATGGGGAATACAAAGAAACCCCTTATCAAGAGTTGCTTGATTTGACAAGCAGTCAACAAGAAATGCAAAATAATCAGTAAGAAATGACTAACTTACTGCAGACCCTAACCAAAGAGTTGACCAATTTAAAGAAGCAAAACTAGGGGAGTAGACCACCCTTTCAGTTGCAAAATCCAAGTCCCAACCAATAGTATCAAAATCAAGGACAACCTTACCAATAGAATAGGCTACCATATCAAGGAGGTTATCAACAAAAAAGGAAAAACTACAATCAAAGGTCATTCCAACCTTATAATCCAACGCCCCTTAATTCTGCAAATCCAATCAGGAATGTGGTCCCAAGTCAAAATAATCTTGCTGTAGATATAGAATGGTGTTATCCTTGTAATCAATCCCATAACTAGACAACATGCTTAAATGGAAGGGTGCATCAAGCACTCACGGTGCAGAACACCTGACTTACTCAATCAGAGGCTTCTTCTAGTGAGCCACCTCCGCATCAAGAGGCACAACATGATGAGACTGCTCTTTTCAATTGGGAGCAACAAGATTTCAATAAAGTTAATGGTGAAACCCCAATTTCTGCTAACACTAGGTCTAAAAGAAGAGCTCAAGACATGGAGCAAACATGAGATAGGGCTAAGGCTTCGACATCTGTAGAATCTTCACAACCATTTACTCCTATCATATTGAAGAAGGTCCCCATCATTCTAATCAAGGAAAATCAACCTTCAAAGGAGGTTGATCCTATCATAGTGAAGGCACACCAAAGAGTACACACAACAATGCCTTTCAACATTGTGGACAATATGAAGAAAGCAAATGTTACTATGTCTATGTGGGACTCTTTGGCTATTCCAGGGTAGCCTGAGATCTTGAAGAAGGCTATGGGTGAAGTGTCAACCCCTCAACCCACAAAAGATACAACAAAGCCAGTATTGGTCAACACTGATCAAGAAAAGGAGGCTCCAAGCAGCAACCCCAAAGCAGATACCATTTAAGGTAGGAACTTGAAACCACCTCCCTTTTATGTATCTTTAATTATTGGACATCTTTAGTGCATAATTATATGGTAGATAGTGGAGCTAATAGCACTGTCATGCCTAAGAAAGTGGATGACCAATTGGGACTGAAATATGAACCTTTCCAAAAGAGGGTTACCTAGCTTGATGGTTCCTCAGTAAACACAATAGGTGTAGCTAAGAATACCGGCCTAGTCCTCCATGCAAGCCCCAATTTCTCTATCGTACTTGACATATACATCATAGACCTTCCTGCCTTATTTTCCATATGCTTATCAAGGGAGTTCACAACCAAGATAGGAGGTTATCTTTCTTCTGACTGGTCTCACATGCTTTTCCATACAAGGTATGGAACTAAGGTCACTATCAAGTCTGAATCACTGGCAATGCACCATATAGAACCTTAGATGTCCAACGTAGTCAATACAAGTTGCCTTGCACTTGATGGTGATGACTTCCCAATAATCAGAGAAACAAACACCAAAATAGAAGGTATCCCAGATATCTATCTAGATGAATTGGAATCAGAGAGAGCTTCAAAGGCCCGAGTTAATGTCATTTGGGATGTTGGTTTGGGAAACTATTTGATACAAGAAGGTGGATTCATGGAACCAAATATTTCCAAGAAAGACATTGAGTTAGAAGACCAGAGCAACCAAGTATGGAAGCTATTCTTTGATGGTGCTAGAAGCACACACAGTTCTGGTGGTGGTGCTATGTTAATCTCTCCAAGAGAGGAAAAGTATTATACAACCCTTAGATTCAGTTTCTCCTCCACTAGCAACACTGTCGAATATGAAAGTCTAGTAAATGGATTGGAGTGGGCTAGGAAGAGAGGGATCAAAGCCCTAAAGGTTTATGGTGACAGTGAGCTAGTTGTCAGCCAAGTAAGAGGGATAAATGAAACCAAAAGTGATACAATGAGAACATACAAGCATCAAGTTTGGGATGCAATTGAAGATTTTTATGCTTTCAATATTGTTTCCTTTCCTAGAAAGTTAAATCAGAATGCATATAGATTAGCTGTTGTTGGATCCCAGTATGACATCCCTAATAGAATTTCAAGAGAAAAGGACCAACAACATATTAAAGTGATTTCCAGACCTTCTATCCCTGATAATAATATTAATTGGAAAGTGTTTGACAATGATGAACAAATTCTACAGTTCTTATTTGAAGAAGATGTTTTCTCAGATCATAACCAGGGTAGACTAATGCAGAACTATTGTGACCAAGTGGTGCAACTCAGATCAAATAAAATACCCAAAGGTCTTGTCACCTTAGAAGTTGTCTTTAACAAAGATGATCAAGTTAAAAGTAGTAAAGCTGGCCTGGTAGTCCAACAAGAACATTGTACTGAACTAGAGCTGGAGCCAGGTAAAAGTGTACAATTTGGGAAGGTAAATACTAATTTAGAAAAGCAGGCTTATACTCAGTTATTCAGAGAGTTCAGTGATATATTTGCATGGCAATATGAAGACCTCAAATGTTTTAACCCAACCCTTGCTTAGCATACCATTGAATTAGAGCCAAATTCCAAACCAGTAAGGCAAAAGCAAAGGTCTGTCAATCCCAAGCTTGAGCCACTCATGCATAAAGAAGTGCTAAAATTGATTGAGATTGGTATCATCTACTCCATTAAGCATACTAGTTGGGTTTCCAATCTTGTTCCTGTTAGGAAGAAGAATGGGGAACTCAGGCTATGTGTTGACTTCAGGGACCTTAATAGGGCATCCCTAAAAGATCACCATCCTCTGCCATCTATGGAGCAAATTCTGCAATGTGTTTCTGGATCTGAGATATTTTCATTATTGGATGGCTATTCAGGATATCATCAGATCCTGGTTCATGAAGAAGATAAATATAAGACTGCGTTTACAACCAAGTGGGGAATCATGGCTTATCAAAAGATGCCCTTTGGTTTGTCAAATGCAGGTGCTACCTTCCAAAAGGCAATGGATATGGCCTTTAAAAGCCTCATGTACAAATTTGTACTGGTCTACTTAGATGACATAACTGTTTATTCTAAACATGCAGTAGACCATATCAAACACTTGAGGAAAATATTTGAAAGGTGTAGATAAATTGGTATACCTCTTAATCTCAAGAAGTGTGTATTTGGAGTTCATAAAGGGAAACTATTGGGATATGTAGAATCCAAGAAAGGAATTACAGTGGCTCCTAAGAGGATTGTAGCTATCTTAGAGCTACCCCTCCCACATCACAAGAAAGGTATTCAATATTTCATAGGGAGGATTAACTTTGTTAGGTGTTTCTTGCCTAATATTGCAGATTTACTAAAGCCTTTAACAACTATGTTAAAGAAGAATTCAGCTTTTAGCTGGAGCAAAGAAGGGAAGGCTAATTTCCAAGTTATCAAAGAAGCCTTGACAGAAGCTCATGCCTTGTTGAACCCAAATTTTAGTAAGGATTTTATCCTTTATGCTTATGGAGGTTCTGATGCCATATCTGCAATGCTGACCCAACAAAATTCAGAAGGATTGGATAAACCTATTGCTTTCTTTAGCAAAGGCCCAGAAGAATATGAACAAAGATATTCTTTTGTGGAGAAACATGTACTTGTTGTGGTAAAAAGCCTTAAAAAGTTTGGATATCTATTGACCCATAGCAAGGTGCATTTAAAGGTTACTCATCCAAGTGTCAAAGAATTCTTGCTTTCTAAAGACCTAAATGAGAAATGGGATGGTTGGATTACTAGAGTGATGGAGTATGACATTGACATCCAAAATACCAAGCTATTTAGAGGAAGAGGTCTTTGCGAGTAGTTGACAGGGGATGAGGTTCCAAAGGATTCAGAGCAAATGAATGCATCCTTAATTGTGCATTCAACAGAAGAACATGCCAAGGCAGCAGGTTGGTTGCCTGACATGATTCATTACTTAAAAATAGGGGGATGCCCCAAAGATCTAGATTCAACAAAGAGAAGGTACTACAGACTACAGTCCATTCCCTTTGTGCTGATAGATGAAATTATTTTTAGAAAAGATCATAATGGTGTCCTTCTAAGATGCATTGATTCAAAAAAGATAGTAGATGTCCTATTTGAATTTCATGATGGACCTTCTGGAGGTCGTTTCTCTTCTAGGCCTACTACTTTTAAAATCACGAGGGTTGGATACTATTGGCCATCTATCTTCAAGGATGGTCATGATTATGTCAGAAAATGCATCAAATGTGCCACGCTCGCAGGAAAAGAAAAGCTTGTAGCTTTGCCCCTTCAGCCCATTAGAACAAAGCAACCTTTCATGAGATGGGGCATAGATTTAATTTGCATGCTTAATCCTCCATCTAGTGTAGGCCATAAGTGGATAATTACTGCAAAAGATTATTTCACTAGATGGACAGAGACAATTGCATTGAAGGAAGCAAATGAGAATGTTTTCCTAAGATTTTATAATGATATAACTCATAGATTTGGTGTCCCTGACTCCATTATTTTAGATAATTTATTATTATTTAAAGGCCTAAGAGTGACTGAATGGACAGTCAAACATGGTGTTTATTTGAACACAAGTTCAAACTACTACCCTCAGGGTAATGGTTTGGAAGAATCAACTAATAAGAACTTGATTAGGATAATCAAGAAGACATTACAATATAACCAAAGAAATTGGCACACCAAATTGAAATCTGCCTTGTGGTTAGATAGATTTACCCCAAAAAATATCATTGGGAATTCTCCCTACATGCTAGTATATGGAAAAGAAGCTAAGTTTTCTATTTTGACTGAATTGCCAGCCCTGGACTTAGCTACTCAATATGTCCTATTTGAAGAAAAGGATCCCTTGCAGATCAAATATGCTCAGATCATGGAATTAGAAGAACTCAGAGATAAATCCATGAAAGATATGGAATTCCATCAAATGCAAACAAAGAAGAGCTTTGATAAAAGGGCCATATTCGGGAGCTTCAAAGTTGGAGATGTAGTCCTCAAGTGGGATGAATTCAGATCAAAGCCAGGGAGACATTCTAAGTTTGATTTCTTCTGGGGTGGACCATTTGTAATCATAGAATGAAAGGAGCATAATGCTTTTTAGCTATCAACTCTTGGAGGAGATCCCTTGCCCATTTCTGTTAATGTGTTAATAATTATAGCGTCAATTAGATAAAATGTCGACCCCATTATAATAGACTAATTATGAAATATATATACATAAATATTAATAATTTAATTATTATTAATATCTATTTATATCTAATAGAATAATTATTATTATAATATAATAATGATAATAATAATTATAATGATAATATTAATTATCATTATTATAATATAATAATAATAATATTACTAAGTCAGTTTCATAATATCTATTATATTAATTCAGATTACATTCGACATATCATAAGGAATGATGGTCGATATATTAATACCGCCGAGACATATTAAATGGCGATTAAAATCCTAAGTCGACGGGTTTAGTCAAATGGTGAATGGCATTTTCTTTAAATCCCGCGTGTATAAGCCACTGCGCATGAAGTTAGGAAAAGTCACGCCTATGATAGGCGTGACTCCTTTAGGAGTCATGTCTATCATAGACGTGACCTTCCCTCTACTATCTTATATATGCTGTAAAGAATCTGACCACAAAACACACCGAAATCAATAAGTGTGATGTTCAGACTGCAACGTATCTAATATATATATTTTTATTTCAGCTAATTCAAAGACAAGATAATTGGTTGGCATACATTCTGAATTATTTCATAATAACACAAAATATTCATAGATTATTTCTGGGATAAATATATAGTTCTAAAATTGCTGCCTTAACACAGAGATATTATATTTCAGCAAAGGTACAAATACTTAATAATATCATTTTTCTCATATATAATTAAATCTAAATTTAGATCCAATTGCATTTACATGGTATCAGAGCCAAGTTAGGAAGTATCCTAGCAATTGAAATTGACAAATTCAGAATTCAGAATTATAAATATCACATTTCCATGGCAAGCGCTATAAGATTTGAAGATAGGCTTGAAGGAGGAAACAATTTATCATCATGGAAATTCAGAATCAAAATGATTCTAAGAGAAAGTAAAGTTGAGTCCGTCATAAAAGAAGAGAAAGAAGTGCCAGAAAGTGACCCAGATAAATCAAATTGGATTGAAGAAAATGAAAAGGCTATGAAGATCATAGTTGATGGCGTTCGAGATCACATAGTGCCGATTCTAACGAAATATGAAACTGCCTACCATTTAAATCACTTGAAAGACAATACGAGATAAACAATGCAAGCAAAACCCTAGCACTAAAAAGGGAAATTAATCATATAAGCATGAATAAAGGAGAATCTATAAAAGCTTACTTTATGAGAATTTCCACTCTAAGAGATGAACTAACGATACTTGGATATACTATTCAGAGCAAAGAACTGACACTTATTGCACTAGATGGTCTTCCAAATACTTGGGAAACTTTTGTCCAAG
>MU223745.1:814616-824650 GCA_018584345.1 Thuja plicata
AATAATGAAGCTATGATATTCAATAGATATGCAATTGTATTTCGAATGTAAACAAGTATGTAAATATGAAAGCTTGGACTCAATATTAGAAACCATAAACCTCCATGATTGTATGCTTGGAATCCACATTGAAGAGAGAATGAATGAATCTTGAGGATGTACAAAGGATCTTGAAGGAAGATCACACCACCACGATGGATAGATCTAGGGCTTAAATGATTAATCTTTAATGCTTGAACCAAATCCCTTCAAAGGATTGAAAGCTTGAATCCTTGATCTTCAATGGAGAACTTGAATGCTTGAGAGGAAGACTTGAACACTTTGAAATATTGAAAACATGTAGAACAATGGATGCTTGAACTTTTTGCTTGATGATGGTTTTTCACTTAGTGAGTCTTAGTGCTTCTTGGATAGTTAGCTTTTCGTACTTAGATAAAATGAGATGAGAAGGCTTCCTTGTTAGTAATAACTGAGAGGGGGGGTGAATCAGTGGCCTCAAAAATTTATCCTTTAATTTTTAACCACCAATCAATACACCTCAGATTATTAAGTCCCAACAAGATGCATGCCATCAAATACTTATAATAATTAACTGTCTGTCGGTTTACCTTGTCTATCCTTATTCTCCTTGATAGCCGATAAGCAGTAAAACTATTTACCGATATTCAGTAAATATGCAGAGTATAGCAATCAATCCAGAAATGCATATGTGAAATGTAAAACAATAAAGTAATAAACCATACACACATAACACATGGATTTTAACATGGAAAGCCTGTTAAGGGAAAAACCACTGTAACCGGTGCCCCAAATTTTCACTCTTATGAAGTGAGCCCTATTAGGAGCCAACCCTATTTAAGGTTACAAACACGCTGTTAGGTGTGACCTTGTTAGAGGATTTTATACATATAGGTTGTCACTTAGTATCTGGCATCTATTTTGCTATCATCCTTGAATCAACCTCCTTCTTAGACTGTCAATAGGCTTTAGGCAAATCTTGCTACCATCCTTGAATCAACCTTCTTCTTAGGCTGTCAATAGGCTTTATGAAAATTCAATGCTACTTTCGTGAATCAACCTTTTTTCAATCTATTAGGATATACCTCAATTATAGAAGACGGTTAAGTCTTGCTCTGTTAAGAAACTTGATGCTTCAATGGTTAAATTGAAACATTATGACCTGTTTCTAATGCAACTTGAATTGCAGGTTTTCAGATCTATTTAAGTACAATACCTCTCTGATTAATGTATCAATTCAATTCTTTGTGCTCCACACTTTTTTCTCTGTGATGCTGTGCTTCACTATTTATCGGTGTCTGCAGAATTCTTTAGCTCTCCTTTAGCTTGATTGATCAGGACTGTATGAAGTTATCCTTCACCAGTTTCTCTTCAGCATCCTCTTTCTATTCACTCCCCTTCC
The DNA here is from genome assembly GCA_018584345.1 of Thuja plicata. NCBI lineage: Eukaryota > Viridiplantae > Streptophyta > Pinopsida > Cupressales > Cupressaceae > Thuja > Thuja plicata. The sequence continues at coordinate 816,037 of MU223745.1, forward strand.
GTGTATTTAATTTCTTGTTATTTTGGAAATGAATTATGCTTTTCTCTTATATAGACATGATGTTCCTTAATTCTTGATTCTTGATTCTTGAATCTTGGCGTGAAAAACAATCCAGCCAATCTGATTTACAACTTTAACTCCTAATTTATCTCGTAGTTATCTTCTTTCCAACTGTACAAATCTTATTTAAATCAATTACTTAACTCTGGGTGAATAAAACAAATAAAACAACTAGTTAAGTCTATCCTTAAGCTCTGCCAGCTAGATATTTTGTCATTTTATGAACTCTTTATTCTGTCGGTCAACTCTACAGTTAGTCGTCGGTGACAACTGCCAGTTCTGTCAGTGCAACTCTAGTTAGCTTCAGGATCTCCGTCTGTCAGGCATTATAAGATTTTTCTTCATGGAGAAACACTGTCATCTTCTCGTCAGGCATCACTGTGACTTTTTCTTTGCCTTTACCGATGGTGTGCACTCCGTTGGTGTTGTCTGTCACTTAGTGAATACTCAACTTTTATGCATTGCTAAAATCATAATCCCTGTTCCATTGATTCTTTGAAGTCTTTTGCATTATGTACATGACCATACAAATTATATCAAGTTGACATCATTGACAATACAAACCATTAACTGATTTAATATCTTGCATCATCTTCAACTTAACATTATCAAACATTCAATCAGTTACATGTCATCATTCCTTATATATGAATCTAGGGAAAAATATTCTAGAGAGGCCTACATAGGAGAATTAAATTCCAATTACACCTATACCCCTAGAAGAGTACCTATATTAAATATAATTTAAGAATTATCGCTTCGAAACCCAAAATAGTCGACCCGAAAGCGGGAAATAAACTTTTGATGACCTCCGACAGCCGAAAAAATTTTAAATTGGAAAGGGGGACCCAGGTCAAAGTTGAGGTCATCCTTGACTAGGTCAAGGTCGAGGTTGACCTTGACCCAGGGAGTTAGAACCCTTGGAAAATGTGCCAGATTGGATGGATGGTGCTCGGAGAGGCCCAATCAGGGTCCTAAATAGGCACATAAGTAGGAGAGGATGAAAAAATGAGGGGACAATATGATGGTGGTAAAAAACACCCCCTAAGGAGGTCTAAACATTATTAACATGGAAGTTCTTCCATTTTAAGATGATACATTAAGCCCCCACTTTAGTAGGAGTATGGAAGTCAAACATACTCGCGGTAAAGGTAGAAGAAAGACTCTAGTGGATTGCAACAAGGTAGAACATCAATTAGTCAAGGAAATGAGCCCCCATACCAAGGATTATAACTCAACATACATGCACAAAGATATGAAATCAAAGAGCAATTAATCATAGAGAACATACATGACTACATAAGCAAGACAAGAGCAACACTATAGATAACATAGCTTCATGATCTAATCCTACTAGCATGAAAGCGAAAGAGAGAAAAGAGAAAGTGATTACCTCACCTAGTAAGATGCACACCTTACCATGAATCACCAAGGAGGGAGAGCCCAATAGGTTCACCCATAAAACTGTGCTTTGTAATTGTAATGCGTCTTCTGACAACTTTTGAAATATCCATAGATCCACATTCTTGTATCACTATAAAATATAAAATGCGTGTCTTTTCAGGATTTAGAAACTTATGTGCGTTACCTTCCAAGGATTTAGCATATTGTAAAATGTGTATCTCTTCAGGATTTAGCAACTTATGTGCGTTACCTTCTGAGAATTCAGCAAAAATAAAAAATAAAAATAAAAATGTGTGTCTCTTTAGGATTTAGCAACTTATGTGTGTTACCTTCCGAGGATTTAGCATGTTGTGAAATGTAAACTATAGTATGGAGACCCTATATATTCCCCCCTCCTTATCATGAATACCCACCAAGTAGGATAAGGAAGAGAAAGAGGATACCTACTTCACAAGGTAAGGAGATATCCAGCTTAAATAAAATATATGCTATATCCTTAGCAAAGAGTATTGATCCTTACTTCTAAGAGCATTGATAATAGTGAAATGGATATGTCACATATGGAAAAAGGATCCTCAAAGAGGAAGAGATCTTATCATAAAGACCCCCATCACAGAGGAATGCTTAGGATAAAATTTCATCTTCTAAAGAAAAGAGGGACCAAAGATTCAATCATCAAGCCCCCTGTGATCAAGAGGAAGATGAATCTCGGAATGAAGGAATCAAAATCTAACCCAAAGCAAAGGCACAAGTTTATAAAGAATATAATTTTCAAAATAAAGAATAGATGATGACCTAGGATAATCACCTCTCATATAAGAGGGTATCCATAGCCAAAAACATAAATCTTTATAAGGAAATAATGTTGTATGATAAACAAATGCCACTAAGCTAAGGAAAGTAGATACTTAGATAGAGGAAGAAATAAAATACCTTTCCCCCCAGGGATGAAAGCAAGGGATATATCAAGAGATGTTGTAGCAAAGATATATCTTTACAAAACAAATTTCCTAGAAAAGATATCATGAATGATTATGAGTGAAGGAAGTATGTACCATAATAGAAAATTATAGGGATAGAATATAGAAATAATAACCGATTAAACTCATAAAAAAATACATGCTAAGATAATAATGGATCCTAGAAGATTGGAAGGAAATACCTCTTGCCCCCAGTTAAGAGACAAGAGGAGAAAAAATATCTAATTTATAGAAGAATGAGGGGAATGTCCTATATCAAAATTATGAAGAAATTGTAATACCGCATGTGAATGAGATATAATTCCTAAGGCAACTCTTTCTCTAACATATAACTTGAAATGCACACAATCAGCAAGTAAATGTGTATTACTATAATGAAAAGGACTTTTGTATTTAGAGAGAGAATTTTTTGGCATGGGTTTAAAGATTTATTTCTTAGAATTCATTAACTGGACATACACTTTCTTAGCCACATCTTGAAGAGTACCAGGGTGATCTAAGGAAGGTGTTGGAAGAAGAACATGAAGAGGAGGATGATAGTTAGGGTCAACCACCTTGAATTGAGAAGGCATGAAACCTATACCATGCATATCTTGTTTAGGGGATGAATGAATTGGATTTTTTAAAGCCATGTTCATTAACACCAAGCCCTAAATCCTTATAGCCTTGTTTATCCACCATAGTGTATCCGGTAGTGTGCATATCTTGAAAATATTCCAAAAGAGATGATTGATTATGGTGTTCATGAGAAAATGTTGTGTATGGTGGAATGATAGGTTTAGAAGAGGTTTATTTGTTTTTTGCTTTAATATCATCATGGATCGGATAAGAAGGGGAATATAAATGAAAGAATTCTTGAACATCGGTATCATGAACCTTAGCTTGAGCCCCATCATAAGTGCGGGAAGAACTAGGGATAGAAGATGGAGAAATAGAAATAGGAATATTTGGAATTGGATTAGGATTGATAGGATGAGGATTAGGAGGATTAAGAAATAGATTAGGAATTATGGGATTAGGATTAGGAAGATTAGTAAATGGGGTATCATCTACCTATTATATTATGGTGACTGACCAGGAAAGTGATTTACCTTTCTACAAGGCGTGGGGTTCGAGGGTGAAGCCCCCGAGAAATTCTTTTTGAGTCTTATTTTTGGCCAATTTCTTGACCGACATGTTCTAACCCTAAAGCGGCATAGATTTTGTATAAATTGGCTTAGGGTTAGGGTTTCATTATTATGTTGTATGTTTTACAATGGTATTGAGATGTAAGGGATCTACGCATTGCGATCTGATTGTAATCACTAGATAAGAATAATATTGGACTTTGCTGTTTGGTAAACGTAGCCCAGGGTTTGGGTGAGCCACATTAAATCTTTGTGTCTTGTGTTCTCTTCTGGTTTGGTTTATTATCCTTTGATATATGTTATATTTCTGCATGTAATTGTTATTTATGCCTTGTTAATCCTAACAAGTGGTATTAGAGCTGTGGTTGTTTTCAGTTATCCTCTACAGGAAGATCTCATGGTTGAGTGGGAGTCTCATGGTCAAGTGGGAGTTATGGCAGGCGAGGGTAGGCTGAAGGTTGACAAGTTTAATGGGAAGAACTTTCAGTTATGAAAAATTTAGATGGAGGACTATCTCTATCAGAAGGATTTATGGCGACCTTTGGGAGGAGTGTCTAAGAAAGATCCAACTATGTCTCAGGAGGACTGGAACATTCTGGATAGAAAGGCATTGGGCAACATTCACTTATGCCTAGCTCAATCAGTGCTATTTAATATTATGAAATCAATGACAACTGAAGAGCTGATGGAATCCCTAGCAAAGTTGTATGAAAAGCCTTCCGCTTTGAATAAGGTATTTCTTATGAAGCGCTTATTTAATATGAAGATGGTAGAGGGTGGGTCAGTGGCTAATCATTTAAATGAGTTTAATACAATTACTAGTCAATTATCCTCTATGAATATTAATTTTGATGAATAAATTAGGGTTCTCTTGATTCTGTGTTCTTTGCCAGAAAGCTAGAATAGCTTGATAATGGCCGTTAGTAACTCAGTTTCTAATACAAACACCCTAAAATTTGATGATGTTATTGGTGTTATTCTAAGCGAGGAAATTTGTAGGAAAAGCTCAAGTGTATCTACATCAGGTAGCCTGTTGAATGCAGAAAGCAGAGGCAGAACAAGAGATAGAGGAAACAACTCTGGAAATCATGGGAAATCATGAGGGAAGTCGAAGGGAAAGAGGTCTCAATCAAGAGGACCTAGTGACTGCTGGTACTATGGAAAACTAGATCATAAGAAGAAAGATTGTTGGTCTCAGAAAAATAAAGAAGGAGACAAACAAGAAGGCAATAAGGAGGCAAATGTGGTAAGTAATAAATTTGACGATGATGTTTTGGTCCTTTCCCTTGAAAATGTTGACGATTCATGGGTTTTATATTCATGGGCTTCTTTTCATGCTACACCCCACAGGAGTTATTTTATTGATTATGTCCAAGGTGAATTTGGGCTATTTTATTTGGGAGATAATGAACCTTGTCAAATTGTTGGGAAGGGAAGAATTAAGATTAAGTTGTAGAATGGGAATCTTTGGCTACTACAAGAGGTAAGACATGTTCCAAGGTTGAGTAAAAATTTAATTTCAGCAGGACAACTAGGTGATGAGGGTTGCACAGTTACTTTTAATGATAAAAATTGGAAGGTCTCAAAAGGTTCCTTAGTAGTAGCAAAAGGTGTGAAAGTAGGCACCTTATATCTTTGTACGTGCAATACTGTTCCTTCTACTTTAATTGTTATAGAGAAAAATGAATGTTCATGAACAATTGTTGCAGTTGAGTAGGTTGAACATGAAACAATTGTTGTGGATACAAAAAAAACACTATGGCACAACATAATTGGGCACATGAGTGAGAAAGGTATGAAATTACTTCACTCAAAGAAAGTTTTACGAGGTCTAAAATGTGTAAATTTAGATTTCTGTGAAAGTTGTGTGTATGGGAAAAAAAAGAGAGTTAGTTTCTTGAAGGGTGGGAAGGAAAAGAAAGATGATAAATTAGAGCTTGTGCATACAGATGTATGGGGGCCAGCTCATGTATCTTCCCTTGGTGGCTCTCTGTATTATGTTACTTTCATTGATGATGCAGAAATCTAATGTGTTTGAAACTTTTAAGAAATGGAAAAGCTTGGTTGAAAATGAGACTGGTAAAAGATTAAAATGTCTCAGATCTAATAACGGTGGTGATTATTGCAGCAAATAATTTGAAGATTATTGTTCCTCTAATGGTATCCGTAGGCAAAAAATGGTTCCAAGAACTCCACAAGAAAATGGAGTGGTTGAACGCATGAACATGACAATAATGGAGTGTGCAAGGACTATGAGATTGCATGCTGGGATCCCCTTAAACATGTGGGCAGAGGCTGTAAATACTATTTTTTATTTAATTAGCAGAGGTCCCTCTACTCCTTTGGGTTGTGGTATTCCAGAGGAAGCATGGACTGGTAAGAAGGTAAGTTATTCTTTTCTCATAACCTTCGGTTGTGAAGCATTTGCACATATAGATTTTGAAAATAGAACCAAGCTGGAAGCAAAAACAAAGAAATGTGTATTTGTTGGATATGGCATTGATGAATTTGGCTATAGACTTTTCGATTTTGAGAATCGTAAAATTGTAAGAAGCAGGGATGTCATATTCAATGAGAAAGTGTTGTACAAAGATATGTTGCAACAACATGAGAAGAAAGACACTGATTATGTAGAGTTGGATGATACTCCAAAAGATAATGTTCCAGTAATTCCTTATGCTCTGCAACAACAGCAACAGAAAATACCACACACCCCAGTGAATGTTAGACGATCAACAAGGCTAAGTAGACTTCCAAATAGATTTTCCCCTTCTTTGTATTCTATTTTATTAACTGATGCTGGTGAACCTAATTGTTATAATGAAGCTATGTAGGTGGATACAAAGCTTCAGTGGGAGTCTGCAATGACAGATGAAATGGAATCCTTGCTGAAAAATTAGACTTGGGATTTATGTAAGTTACCTGCATGTAAACGAGCTTTGCAGAATAAATGGGTTTACAAGTTGAAAGAAGAAGATGGAGGTAAGAAAAGATTTAAATCTAGATTAGTCGTAAAAGGATTTGCACAAAAACATGGTATTGATTTTGCTGAGATATTTTCTCTAGTTGTTAAAATGACTTCTATTCATACTGTTTTAAGTATTGTGGCTACTGAATATTTGCATTTAGAGCAGCTTGATGTTAAAACAACTTTTCTTCATGGTGATTTGAATGAAGAATTATATATGGTACAACCACGAGGATTTGAGGTCAAGGGTAAGGAGAGTTTAGTGTGCAAATTATAGAAAAGTTTATATGGCTTGAAGCAAGCACCTCGGCAATGGTATATTAAGTTTGATACTTTTATGAATGAGAATGGATACACTTGATGTAATTCTGACCATTGTGTTTATTTCAAGAGGTTAAATGAGGACAGTTGCATTATTTTATGTTTATATGTTGATGATATGCTTGTAGCTGGGTCTAACATGGATCATATTAAGGGGTTGAAACAATAGTTAGCAAAATCTTTTTCTATGAAGGATTTGGGGGCAGAAAAACAAATCCTTGGCATGAAAATTTGCAGAGATAGGAAGAACAGAAAATTAACTCTATCTTAGGTTGATTATATTGAAAAAGTGTTGCAAAGATTCTCCATGAAGGATGCCAAAGCTGTCACTACAACTTTGCTTGGTCATTTGAAATTGACTAAGGAGATGTGTCCAAAGACACTAGAAGAAGAGGCTAAAATAGCCAAGATACCTTATGCTTCAGCTGTAGGGAGCTTAATGTATGCTATGGTATGTACTAGGCCATACATTGCACATGCAATGGGAGTCATTAGCAGGTATATGAGTCACCCTGGGATTGATCATTGGAATGCAATCAAATGGATTCTTAGATATTTGAGAGTACATCTAATAAGTGTTTAGACTTTGGGGGCTCTACTACTACTATTCATGGTTATGTTGAATCAGATTTGGCAAGAGATATAGATACCAGGCGAAGTACTACAGGTTATGTATTTACTGTTGGTAGGACAACAGTGAGTTGGATTTCTCAGTTACAAAAGGTGAATGCTTTATCCAGTATAGAGGTAGAGTATGTTGCTACTACTGAGGCAACCAAGGAGATGATATGGCTTCAATTCTTCATGGAAGAATTGGGACATCCATTGGCAGATAAGTATCTGTATTCAGACAGTCAGAGTACCATTCATCTTGCGAAGAATTTTGGTTTGCATTCAAAGACAAAGCACATACAGTTGTGGTATCATTTCATTCAGTCAGTTTTGGATGATGGGCAGTTAAAGCTAGAAAAGATTCATACAAATGATAATCCAGCGGATATGTTTACAAAGGTTGTAACAAGGGAGAAGCTGAATTCTTGTTCAATTTTGGTTGGTCTTCTAGATTGAATAGACTAATAGAACAATAGAGTCCAAAAAGGTTGGATCCACTGGGAGCTTCACAGGGTAGTGGTTTAGCTACAAGATTAGTCTCCAAGTGGGAGAATTGTTGGTTTACATGGAGCCTGATCAGTCCCCAAGTGGGAGATTGTTATATTATGGTGAATAATCAGGAAAGTGATTTACCTTTCTGCAAGGCGTGAGGTTTGGGGGTGGAGCCCACGAGAAATTTTTTTTGAGTCTTATTTCCGGCCAATTTCTTGACCAACATGTTCTAACCCTAAAGTGATATAAATTTTGTATAAATTGGCTTAGGGTTAGGGTTTCATTATTATGTTGTATGTTTTACGGTGGTATTGAGATGTAAGGGATCTGTGCATCACGACCTGATTATAATCACTGGATAAGAATAATATTAGACTTTGCTGTTTGGTGGAAGTAGCCCAAGGTTTGGGTGAACCACGTTAAATATTTGTGTCTTGTGTTCTCTTCTGGTTTGGTTTATTATCCTCTAATATATGTTATATTTCTACATGTAATTGTTATTTCTGCCTTGTTAATCCTAACACTACCCAATTCTTCACATAATCCAAAAGAGCAATAAGTCCACTACACAAATCCTTGATGAAAGTTTTGAAAGTAGGAAGACTAGTATTAGTTAATCTCAAAATAGCATAAGCAAGTGAAACATGAAG
>MU223745.1:844369-860669 GCA_018584345.1 Thuja plicata
GCTCACTTGACAAGAGTGGATGCGCCTAAGGCAAATGCATCATAATCCCCCCATGGCACTTTATAACACAGTGCGGGTACAAAAACTGAACCAGGTGTGCAAGATCCCAAGAAAGCAGAAGAAGGCACTTTATCTTAGTGCGTTTACAGAACAAAATGCATCAGAAAGAGCATGCAAGCTCAGAAGTCAGAAAGAAGAGTGCACTATGAACTCAGAGGAAGAGATCCCCGGACCTGTAGAACCAAGCACACCACCAGAGGGCATAAACTACATAAATCGGAGGAGTGAAAATCTGGAGCAGAATCTGGAATAAATACCTCTGCCACTGAATAGTACACAGAATCAGCTTTCCGACGATATCTCGTTTGCCGAAAAAGGAGTTCGGATGAGCCAGATATGACTCTCGGAAGGCAAAACAAGACATCAGACTTCAACAGAAAAAAATACTGTCGAATCGGTGGAACCAAAACCTCTAACCTCTACCATCGGAAAGTGCTCGAAAAGATCTTTCCGACGATATATAGAAGTCAGAAAAATACCCCCGTATGCTCCCTGTAGAGTGAAAACAGACAGGTACCCACAGAAAACCAAAAAAGTTGGTTTTAAACCCCAGGGGCTAAAAAAAATAAGCCCCCGGGCGCATGGCGCGCTCCGGGGGCTGGGCCGCAGCCCCTGGGCGGTCATATGACCGCGCGGGTATAGTTAAGCCCCCGCGGGGGCTAGCACAAATCCCGCCACCGGGGAGCGGTGGGCGGGCGACAGAATATAGGCGGCGCAAGAAGAACCTCCGGTGGAGCGCAGTGGAAGGAGAAGCCGCGGCCGGCCGCAGAGAACAGTGGAGCGGCGGGGGCCGCGGCGGTGGGGCCGCAGAATAAATGAGGGGCCGGGGCCGGAGTGCATGGGCGGCGCGCCGAGCGCAACCGGTGGCGGTGGTGCGCCGGTGGCGCGGTATAAAATTGCACAGACAGTGTTAAAAAACTTATAAAAAATATTTTTTTTTCTGAAAAATTTCTCGAAAAACGAGCCCGTACGGCTCTAGAAGGCCACGAAAAAACTCTCAGAGGCCCCGGTACCCAAAATGGTCAAAATTTTATATGATTTCGACTCTCCCGGGCCTTCTGGACGCAATGGCGGAGTCCGTTTAGGCTCAAACAGCTCTGAAAAATAAAGACCCCCCAGAATCACAGAAAAATGCCAGAAAAGCCACTAAAGACGTCAAACCCTTTGCGCTTCAACAGAGAACGAATAGCCAGCTGTAGAGTGGCTCTGATACCATGTTAAGATTGATGAACATCAATACAACCAAGATCACCTGCATGCAAGACAGTTACAAAGAAGAAGAAGCAGACAGAAGAGAGAAGGATCCAGAAAGCTATGGCGGCCGATAGCCCAGAGACAGGAAAACCATGTTGACAGAAATGATTTCTATATTCAACAATAATGATTTACAAAACTATCTCCTTACGAAATACAAAGAGGTGATTCCTTATAAAGGAATCACGAAACCCTAAAAGGGAAACTCTAACAAAAATAGAAATTGCCTAAGGTTAGCTGAAGCAAACTAGAGTGAATAGGGAAGTTACTAATTAGATCATAATGATTTAAATTAGTAACCCCGATAGACTATTACTCTAACATTTGTTACTAGATTTGCTTATTTTTAGAGAAGATTTGAATGCAGACTCAATAGTCGGTAAGACATTGTTTTCATAGTTGTTCATCTCAAATGAAATAAGTCTACCAACCAAACTATCAAGAGTAACATTGTTATTTTATACTGCTCTCATTTCTTGAATTGCAGACACTCTAATAGCATAAACAGGTAGTAAGGTTCTCAAAATTTTACTTACAACTATTTCTTCCTCAAGTAGACCTACTACTCCTCGGATAGCATTAACAACTTCTTTGATTCTACTATTGTACTGAGTGATGTTCTCTCCTTCTTTCATTCTTAGGTCATCAAACTTTCCTCTTAGGCTTTCAGCTTTAGCTCTCAGCACATTTGTATCTCCTCCATGTACTAGCTTGAGTCTGTCCCACATTTTCTTTGCAGTGGTGCATGATTTGATACCTTCGAATTCAACATCGGATAGTGAAGAAGCAAGTTCTATCATCATAGAATTGTGTTCGTGTTTGTCTCTCAATTGATCAACAGTTAGAGGTCCAGTAGGTGCAACATATTCAGTATCCAAGTATTGTGTGACATCATTTCCAATACTTGATAGATGGAGTCTTATCCTACTTTTCCATGATGCAAAGTTGTCTTTGTTCAACTTAGGCACATCCCTTTTACTCATCTTGTGATCTTTAGCTTGACTATTTAAACTCTCTTCCAAGCACCAAAGCTCTGATACCAATTGTTATAATAACTGAGAGGGGGGGGGTGAATCAGTTGCCTTAAAAATAATTTCAATAATCCAACAAAAAATCATATCACAAATATAATATCGTCAGTTATCTTTTAGTTCGACAAGATGTATGCCTTATGTAATCTTATCAAATATATATTGTAGGATTTGAGATAGAAAAATCCACAGCTCGCCAAGAACACCTGCATGCAAATGACCTGTTACAGGAGAGAAGCCAAAGAGACAAAAAGCAGAGCTTGGAAAATCTCAAGCGGTGTGAGATAAAATTGTATTCCAAGATAATGAACAAATAATTTCAAGTTCAACCTATAAGGTGAACAAAACCCTAAAAGGTAAAAGCTAGGTTGCGCATTAATAATTAATATAAATATTAATTATAATGCACCTAAATGATAGCTTAAGTAAACAGAGTAATAAACAACTTAATTAATTAAACCGATGTGATCTAATTAATAATTGTAGAAATATAATTACTCTAACACCTCCCCTTAAGCGAAGCTTAGGAGGTAAGCCAACCTAGCACAACTATGAAAGTAGGAAAATGGGTCTTGGCAACAAGGCCTGATCAGGTACCCAATACAAGGAAATCTCTGTAAACCAGAGACAAAGGAGAAAAATCAGTGGGAAAAACCCCTCTCCAAAAAGAGATAGAAAAAACATGTTGAAAAAAAACATGAAGGAAGGCCTCAAGAAGACCCCCCAAGGACAAGTTCTATCACCCCAAGCATAGAACGCAGCTGAAGATAGCGCGGAGATGAAAAAGGTTTAGTGAAGATGTCAGCAACCTGTGCATCAGTGGGAATGTACTCCAAAGTGAGAACACCATCCTGAATCTATTGATGGATGAAATACATATAAATCTCAATATGTTTAGTGCACTGATGCTCCACTGGGTTGCGAGAAATGTGAATAGCACTCTGATTATCGCACCATAGAATAGTGGGACGATCAAGGGGAAAACCAAACTCAGTCATCAACTGTTGAAGCCATAAAATCTCCTGACTAGCATGCACTGCAGCTCTACACTCAACCTTTGTAGATGAAAGTGCGTGAGCATTCTGCTTCTTGCACAACCATGTGATAGCACCAGATCCAAGGCAAAAAACAAAGCCATAAGTAGACTTTCGGTCATCAACATCACCAGCCCAATCTGAGTCAGTTAAGCCAACAATGTGAGGAGCCCCTAATGTGTAATGAATTCCATACAAAATAGTGCCCTGAATGTATCTCAAAATGCACTTGGCAGCTTGCCAATGACTCTCATGACGCTCATGTGAAAACTGAGAGACAAGACCAATTGTAAAGGAAAGATTAGGACAAGTATGTGTCAGGTACAACAAACTGCCAACCAACTGTCGATATAATGTAGGATCCACTAAAGGCGATGTGCAAGAGGTAGACAAGGTAACACCCGACTGAAAAGGTGTGGGAGCATGCTTTCAAGCAAGCATGTCAAAGTGCCAAAGTATGTCAAGAGCATACTTCTGATGGTAAATGAAGATCCCAATGGAGGACTGAACAATCTACAAACCAAGAAAGAAGTGTAACGGACCAAGATCAATCATCTCAAACTGCTCCTTCAATGCGCGTTGAACATCCTGAATCATAGAAGATGAGCTACCGGTGATGATAAGATCATCAACATATAGAAGAAGGATCAAAACCTCATCCTCAAGATGCTGAATGTAGACTGTAGGATCAGAATGGTAGCGTGTGAATCCTGTAGAAAGCATAAAAGAGTCCATCTTCTCATACCAAGCCTGAGGGTCTTGTTTGAGACCATACAAAGAACACCAAAGTTTGCAAACCAAGGAGGAATCCTACACAAATCCCTGAGGATGCTCCATGTAAATATCCTCAGTAAGATCACCATGCAAGAATGCACTCTTCACATCCATCTAAAAAAATGGGCCATCCCTGAGAAGCTGCAAGGGATAAGACAAGGTGAATAGAGTTCATCTTGGTGATAGGGGCAAATGTCTCAGTGTAATAAATACCCTCAACCTATGAAAAACCCTTCAAAAAAAGACGTGCCTTGTACTTATCAATAGAACCATCAACAACAAACTTAGTATGATACAACCACTTGCATCGCACCAACTTTATTCCCTTAGAAAGAGAACAAAGATCCCAAGTATGATTCTTCATCAAAGAAGAATACTCCTCCTCCATAGCACTATCCCACTCAAGATGTCCCATCGCTACTGAAAAAGTCATAGGATCACCAAAAATAGCATGAATCAGAAGGCTAGAACCCACAATATGAGATTGGGTGTGACAGGAAGATGAAGGGTCACCAGCCAGAGATCCTGCAACCTCAACTGTAACATGAGCCCATCTAGGAATCTGTGGAGGATCCTATGGTGGAGGCAAATGGGGATCACCAAGATCATCATCCTCATCATCCTGAAAAGAAGCTAGAAGGGATGAGGGAGTAGTGGTAAGTGAAGTAGACTCTGGAAGTAGGGTATCTACTGCAGGAAGGCGCTCATCAAACTGGACATCCCGTCGAAACAAGACCTCTCTGGAATCAGGATCAAACAACCTATACACCTTAACATCTTTATAGTAGCCAACAAAAATGAGGTGTCAATGCTTCCGCTCCATTTCTCTCCTCTAAGCATTAGGTACAAATGTCCATGCTTCACTACCAAAAACTCAGAATGAAGATACATCAGGCTTGACATGAGACCAAGCCTCCTCAGGAGTCATATGTTGAACTGTCTTGTGAGGCATCTAATTTTGAATATAGTTGGCACAATTGACTGCCTCTGCCCAAAAAGATGAATCCATGGACCTAGACTGAATCATATAATTAGCCATCTCCTGAAGTGTTTTTTTCTTTCTCTTTGCCACACCATTCTACTGAGGGGTGTAGGGAACTGAAAACTTATGCTGAAGACCATGTTCAGAGCAAAAATCCATGAAATCTTGGTTCACATACTCCCCCCATTATTTGTGCGTATCCACTGAATAGAAAGAGTAGATTGCTTCTCCAAAAATGTCTTAAAGACTCAAAAAAAATCAAAGACATCAGACTTGTACTTCAGAAAGTACACCCATGTGCGCCTGGAGAAGTCATCAATGAAAGTAAGCACATATCTGGCACCAAAAAATGGAGTAGGAAATGACATGAGGTCACTATGAATCAACTCCAGTGGTGCCAAAGCACGAGTAGCTTGTCCCTGAGAAAAAGGATCCCTATGTTGTTTCCCAAGAACACAACCCTGACAAACACCATCAGTGCAAGAAATTTGAGGAAGCCCAAGAACAAGTGCATGTGTGCTCATCTACTGAAGATATCTGTAATTGACATGGCCCAAATGCTCATGCCAAAGTTTGCTCACTAAATCTGCATGTGCTATTGGAAAGGAACATGTACCATCAGAAGACTCAAATCCATCAAATCTGTATAGGCGGGATGCAGAGTCAACACTCCCAGTAGCCACAATCAAATCAAAATCATGTAAGTCCTAAATAACCACATCATGTGGTGAGAACTCAACTGTCTTACCAGAGCCAGAGTGAAAAATCTGATAGATGGACAATAGGTTCATCGAGATGTCAGGGACCACAAGAACATCTTGAAGAGAACCCCTAGCTAATGCAACAGAACCAGAACCCAAAACTAAGGGATGTGATGATTTTCCAACAATAATATGTGAAGTATCACAAGGAGCAAGTGAGGTGACCAACTGCTGATTGTGAGTCATATGGTGAGAGGCATCAAAATCTAAAATCCAGGTGGGCCCAGAAGTCTTTGCTTGTGTAGTAAGAGCATGACCTTTCCCTGCAGGGGAGGATGTGGAATGAGGAGAAGAAATGTGATGCTCCGGCATGGCTTCCTCTAAAGCCTCCAAACATTTCCAACACCTAGAAATGAGATGTCCATCCTTGCCACAAAAACTACAGGTTTCAACTCATTTCTTCTTAGTCTTGGAGGTAGACTCAATAGACTTTGAAGAAGATTTACCCTTTGAAGGGTTAGATGGAGGTTTTGAATTAGTTTTCTATGCAGGTTTGGAGGAATAATCACTGCCTATTGAATCTTTCTTTGGTTTTGTTTTCTATTTTGGTTTCCCCTGTTAAGACTGAGCAACCAATGCTTGGCTTGAAGAGCTAGAAGCATCCATCTGTTGGATCTTTTCCTATTCCTGTGTCAACCGATCACAGAATGTCTCAAAGGAAGGCATGGTGTGCTTGGCACCCAAAGAATCCATGGTGGAGTAGAAAGTGGAAGAAAAGATATGATACTGTCCTCTCAACTTTGAGAGTATCATGAAGATACACTCATCATCTGTCTTGGTCCTCCCACATCCCTGCAAAACTAAGCGCATAGACTTGAACTTCATCAAGAAGTCCTCAATAGTGGGAAAGCTAGTAGGAGTCAAAGTGGTCAACTCTACATCAAGCTGTAGTGCCCGGAACTCATTCACTGTGCCAGAAAAATCTGCAAACTTGCCCCAAATAGCCCGAGGAGTGGTCAAACCATCCAGGTGAAATAGGAGATTGTCGGAGATGTTCAGTGCAATCAAGCCCATGGCTTCATCCATTTTGTTTTTGTGCTAAAGAACCTCAAAAAGGCACTGCAGAACATGTTGGTTCTCATCCAGACATGACCATAAGCCACGTGACATGAGCAGCTTGGTCATGTGTGCTTTCCATGTGTGATAGTTATGTGGTGTCAGCCGGGCCACGGAGGGGTCCGACATTGAGAGAGAAGACAGAAGAAGAAGGGTCTTTTCTAAAGTAAATTATAGAAAGTAAAATGCACCCCCATAATGTATAATTATATCCCCTGTACACCAAAGAAATAACTAGAGAAAGAACGAAAAACAAGGAGAAAACCTGGACGCTAGATGTAGAGATAGAGGAAACTGAAGCCTCTACTTCGACGCCAAAGTTAAGAACTCAAACGCCCAAATCAATAAATGAAACTAGTATCATAGTCTCCAACTCGAAAAGAGCTTTCTGACAATATTTTATTTTCTGAAAAACAATACTGTATGCAAAAGTTACGACCAAAAGACTGACATGTGGCCAGAAAGAGCAACTCACTGGAAAAACACAGTGATGGGAAAAAATTTGGCGGTCAAACGACTGTCACTGACGTCATATGCAGGGAATATTCTAGCGGCCAAAAAAAAAAGTTAGTGATCAGAAGGTGACGTCACCTACCGAAATGGTGATGTCACACGGTACAGGGGCCGGCGGTGGCGCAGCTGAGCGGCCGGCGGAGGTGGTTCCCCGGTGGCGCGTGGGTGGCGGCTGGGCAGCGTTTTGGTGGCGTGAGGGCTAGGAGGGGGGCGCGAGTGGTACACGGGGGCGGCACACTCAGCCTGCACCAAAAAACAAGTGTTTTAGTATTTTTTTTAGTTTTTAAAATTTTTTTTTCTCCAAATGCGTACTGTATGACCTAGGAGGGAGAATTTTTTTCCCATAGGTCACTGTGGCTAAAAGTGGTGAACTTTATATGAAAATTGAATCTCTCAGGCCTTTTGAGCATGATGGTGGCATTCGTTTTTGCTCAAAGTGCTCTAGAAAAAAGTGTCTCTTCCAGATTGAAGAAGAAACCCCAGAAAAGCTGTGGTTTTCATCCTTGAATCATGACTTCAAGACCTCCAAACCAGGCAACAATAGGGTAGCTCTGATACCATGTAGGATTTGAGACAAAAAAATCCACAGTTCGCCAAAGAGAAGCCAAAGAGACAAAAAGCAGAGCTTGGAAAATCTCAAGCGATGTGAGAGAAAATTGTATTCCAAGATAATGAATAAATAATTACAAGTTCAACCTATAAGGTGAATGAAACCCTAAAAGATAAAAGATAGGTTGCGCATTCATAATTAATACTAATATTGATTATAATGCACCTAAGAGATAGCTTAAGTAAACAGAGTAATAAACAACTTAATTAATTAAACCAATGTGAACAACTTAATTAATTAAACCGATGTGATCTAATTAATAAGTGTAGAAATATAATTACTCTAACATATGCTACTCGGTTAGTTATACTGTTTATCTTTTCTAGCTTTTACCGAGTAGCACTAATTAAAATTAGTGTTTATCGACCAATCAAGTTTTAGTAATGTGTAAAGTAAAACATCAAAGAAATGAACCATATACACATTTGAAGTGAAAAACCACTTGGGACCGCTAACCCAAAATTTCCACTCTTCTGAAGTGAGCTCGGTGAAGAGACAACCCTGTTAAAGGTTACAAACACACTGTTAAGTGCGACCTTGTTAGAGGATTCAAAACTAACAGTTTGTCTTTTGACCTAGCATTCACTATGTTGTCAACAAGAAAACCTTTTGATACTCTTGAGTATCTCAATACAATCAGGATGGTTAAATCCCACTTGGTTAAGAGATTTTCTGAATCAATGGTTGAACTAAAACAGTAAATGATCTATTCAATAATATAATTTTAATTTGCAGATTTTCAGATCTATTGTTAGTCCATAATACCTCTCTGATCAATGTTCTCTTCAATTCCTTTGCTCCCTTCTCTGTTCTGCTCGGTGAATGCTCTTGATTTTGTTGCTCGGTGTCTGCAGAATTCTTTGGCTCTGTTCTTTAGCCTGTATGATCATATCTTCATGAAGACTTCTATCTTCATCAAAATTATATTCAACATTCCTCTCTTTATTATGAATTCCTTGTCTCATTATATAGACATGATTAGCCTCTCAATCTCCTTGTCTTTCTTATTCTTGACGTAGATTGCTTCTTTATCTGCAAATCCCGCCATGCATTGCTTTAATCTTTAAAGCTTTGCTTTAGTTTTATTTCGTAGATTTCTCCTTGACAACTGTGAATAAAACTAGCTTTAAATCTTCTTATTATCCTTAGTTCTACTAGTCGATGAAAATAAAGCAAACAATCAGTTAACTCTAAATATAGCTCTTCCAGCTAAGTAGTTTTTTCGTTTTCTAACTCCAGTTGATTTTGGTCACCAACTCTTAGTTTGCTTGGTAACACTTGCTTAGGTACTACTGATCTCGAGTAACATTGTTCTCAGGTACCATTGTGTCTCTCAGGTAATACTGTCTGTCGGACAACATTTTGCACTTCTCGAGGTTCACTGTTCTTGGGTAACCCTGTCACTCGGTGTATACCTTTACCGATGATAAAAAACTTTGTCTCTTTAGATCTTCAAATGTTGTGACAATATGTGTATGAGCAATCATAACATATTAAGTTGACATCAATGACAATACAATACATTAACTGATTTAATGTCTTGCATTTACTTTCTGCAGCTCGGTGATCATCAACTTATCATCTTCAAACATTCAACCAGTTATAGTTCATCATATCTATGATATACCCTCCTCCACACTATCTACATAGTCACACAATCTATCTACATAGACATCCATACTAGACTTTAGCTATGATAGACCATTGTCTATCTTTAGAAGCAAATTAAAAAAAAAAGACTTCTCAAATACAAAAAAATCATCATCCACCTTGACAAGGTGATCTTGCTATGCTCTAATGGTAATCTAGTGGCCTACATAAAAATATGATCTATCTTAAAGTGTGGAGCATTTGCGAGAAACCCTAATCACATAAGCATGTAATCCTAATTAAAAAATGACATTATGCCCCACCCACAAATTAAAAAAGCTACAATGTATTAAAAATGCTTTCCTAATTATCAATAAAAAAATGCTTTCCTAAGTGCCAAATAAAAATAACTAAGATTTATAAAAACTAAATGCAAATCCTGTTTCAAACCCTAACATGTAAGTCAAAGTAATTCACCCTATTATGAGCTAGGCAAACAACTCAAAAATTCATCAAATTTATTTTAAAATTATTGTTGGAGGAAATGAATTTTTACACATTTACCTTGCTTAAGTTTAGTTATCTCTACTAGCTCTTTAAAATTATTGTTGGAGGAAATGATTTTTTACACATTTACCTTGCTTAAGTTCAGTTATCTCTACCTTCCCTCACCTTGATTTTATAAGCAAGGAATTTGTACATTATATTTGCATTTATAATCAAGACATTATGTCTGTGTTCTGATGTGGGGTTCACCACTTAGGGTAGCCCCCCATGCGACTACTAAGCTTATTTTGGCTAGCAGTTGTTCAACATTTTTAGCAACAACTCGTGGAGTCGGTGGCCCCACGATTATTAAATTTTGCTACTTATGTTTAAAAAGACATCATAAATGGAATATTTAAATGAAATTCCAATGATAAATTTTGTAGATAAAATTTTTAAGCAAAAATATAAAACAAATAAAAAAGAGGGAAAACATTTTGTAGAGCCATGTGTCATTCTTGTCAATAAGCAGTCACTACTTATTTCCATCCCCCCTTTTCTCAAAAGCTTATTTTTAATTTTAAGCAACACCCACTCCATTAAAATAGGGATAGATTCCAATTTACCATCAACTGCTTAAATTTAAGCAAAAATTGCACTTAAGTAGTTGTATGGGGACATGGTATTAGTGGTGGTGGTGTTTGTTAGAAAGTAAAGTCCACCAAGATAACTGAGGGGGGGTGGGGGGGGGGGGGGGGGGGTGAATCAGTTATCTGAATAATATAAATTTTAACAACCTTATTAATTTTGAAATGTATAAATAACAATAACAACAACCACAAAAAGATAACCATACACAATAACACCAGATTTGTTAACTTGGGAACCTCTTGATCAAAGAGTAAACCCTATTAGAAATGATGCCCACAAAATATGTATTAATATAAAAATTCCTTGTGAGATGATGAACTCTGTTAGGAGTATATTAAATACATTCAGTACATATCAGTCCATGTTAGGAGACTTTGAATCCATGTTAGAAGATTCTAACCCTGTTATGATTTGTGGAAGGCAGAAGTACCCACTGTCCAAACAACTTCAAGGCCAAGATCACTGAACCCATTGTCCAACTAATCTCTCTATTATTCAGAAAAGAATAATACCAAATAAACTAAATTCTAAAACTCAGTATCCTCTCTTATCTAACCGTGCCTCTGTTGCACCAAATACTACCAGATCTCAAATACCAGATCTGCCAACTTCGCTTCACATACAATCCTTTTAATACTGCTACAAAATCATACATACATGCTTGCTCTCTATTCCATCATTCATTCATTTGCACATAAAATCAAATAAATAATTTTTCCTTTATACCAAGCCCAATACTTCATAATTGAGTCGGCCAATTAAGCCTAAATAATTATGAAATATAAAACAATACATGTTACATAATTACACAAAACTGTTGGCTCACAAACTTAACAATTCTTCACATGTGCAATCCCAAACTAAGCGATCTTAGTCAGATCACCTTCATATTGTCTTCAAACTCTGCGTAACTTCTGCAAACCAAATTCCATACCAGTCAAAAGCTATAATCCAAACATCACAAATTGTCTCTCTGAAACTCTGTCAAAATATGATCTTCAATAAATCTCGAATAACTATCACCAACAATTGAATCTCTGTACGCACTCTTAATCACATCATAGGGATACTATCTAAAATATGTTCTCAACTGCATAACCACATCTTCAATTCTCTGTCTATGCTAATTCAATATCTCTCTGCTACTATGTCAATCTTCACTAAAATACTATGCTGATATCCAAACAGTATGTTGACATCAATGACAAACATAGTCACTAATGTAACATATAACAACTCTAGTAATGCTAACAATCTCCCCCTTTGGCATTGATGACAACATAGATGAAAAACATCCAATGTTCCATGAATCCAAAACTCTGCTACTGCTCTTGTCTTCATCAAATCTTCTTCATCAATCACTATCTTCCTCATTCTGTATACTGCTCGTCTCTTTCATTGTTTATCTACTTTTTTTCATGTATTCTTCTCCCCCATTGACATCAATGACAAAAAGGCATCACTATGTCAATCCAATACTATCTTAAATGTCCAAAGACACTCTTTGAAAATATCACTTACCAAGAGTCCTCCATGACTCAACTCAAATACAGATATTCCCTGATAGAGGAAGCATCAACAATCAATCCAGAAAGAATATAGTGCTTTGTACCACTAGACTGATGCAACCACTGCATCATTGCTCAAAAAGAGGTTGGGGGCATAGCAACCACTGCATCACTGCTCAAAAAGAGGTTGGGGCATAACCCCAAGCATGCCTCTCAAATACTCAAATGTATCCTTAGGTAAAGGCTTTGTAAAAATATTTGCTATCTTCTCTTTTGTACTAATATACTCAAGTCTGACTTCTTTCTCTGCAACTTTCTCTCTTATAACATGATATTGTATCTCTATATGCTTTGTCTTTGAATGTAATACTAGGTTCTTTGACATACTCACTGTACTTGTGTTATCACAATGTATGATAACATGTTCCTTAAATTCATCCAATATCCTTCAACATTTGTTTCATCCACATTATATTATTACAATTATTTGTTGTTGCTACATATTCTACTTCTGTTATGCTTTGTGAGATACAATTCTATTTCTTAGCCACGAAACCAATCTTCCTCCAAGAAAAAATGCTCCTCTACTTGTACTATTTTTATCATCTACACTGCCTCCCCAATCAGCATCTGTATATGCACATAGGGTAAAATCATTTGATCTGTCATACCAAAATCCATAATCAATTATTCCTTTCAAATATTTGAATATCCTTTTCACTGTTGCATAATGTGATTCTTTACGATCAACTTGAAATCTCGCAACAATTCCAACTACATTAGATATATCTGGTCTTGTGTGAGTCGAATATTGTAATCCTCCAATCATGGATTTGTACTTTCTCTGTTCAATTTTAGGTGTTTCATCTTTTCTAGATAACGTGTGACCAGTTACCATGGGTGTACCAACAAGATTACAATTTTCCATACCAAATCTCTGCAATAATTCTTTCAGATACTTAGTTTGAGATAAGAAAATACCATCACTGTAATCTGCAAACCTAAGAAAAATTTCATTTCTCCAATCATACTCGTCTCAAATTATGTCTTCATTTCATCAACAAACTTATCACTTGCTTCATCTTCACTTCCAAAGATTATGTCATCAACAAACATAACAACAATCAGTAAACCATTCTCAATTTCTTTTAGATATAAGTTACTATCTGCAGTTCCTTTAGAAAATATCAATTTTGTATTGTGGAAATGGTGTGATTTTCACCCGTTGGTTACCGATTCTCCTAGCTTGGGTGGTCTCCTTGAGACCTAGGAAGGGAGGTGAGCTCTCCATGGTAGTATTATGTTGTTTTTTGCAGATTTTGGGAAGAACCTTGTGTTGGAAGCCATTTGAAATTGGAGCTTGGATGGTTTTCATGTTGCCTTGATATTAGAGACTCCTCCATTGTAGTGTCTTTTCTTGTATTGTGCCTTCATGTTGAAGGTGAAGTTTGTAATAGAATGGACTAAATTTTGTAGCCTTCAATATTGTAAATGAAGATGTAACCATTGTGAAAATGAAAGAAAATCGTGTGCTCAAAGTTTAGATGAATTGCAAGTTATTTCTTGCTTGTTTCTTTTTTTAAAATTGTAGTCTTACAAATTTCAAATTTAATATATACTTTCTCCTCCCTTAAAATCTAGATCTCTATCACAAAATTATCAACACTTTATCTTGAATTCCGTATTTCAATTTCAAACACTTTGGAGGATAACATAGTAACAATAGTTCATTTATCAAATTTGAACACTAATTAACAACTTACCATTATCAAATACCCTACAAATGACTCTCTTTGTGTATTGCATTAATAGAATATACATTGCATACATCTAACTTCAAACAACAAAATAAATAAATAAATAAATAAATGTAATGCAATGCAATGTTAGAGGAGAGAAAAAAAATAACACTTTCCAAAATTTTGAGAGCCAAAATGCTCTCTGGAAAATGTATGAGAGAGGATTTAATTCCCAAGTTTACCACAGAAAGTATTCCCCTAGGATACCCCTCTAAATTTGGGGTTAGAATAATAAACCCCTTCATAAATTATGATTAAACTAAACTATCTATTAAGTTAACAACTTGCCACCTTTTTAATAAACTAAATGTATAATAATAATAAAAAAGAAAGTAAGCAATTAAAAATTAAAACACTTACCTTTTGGTAAGTAGGCCCCACACCCCTCTTCTCCTACCTTGCTAGGCGAAGTGACTAGCCTTGGCAATTAATAAACAAATGAAGGGGAATGAACATGGGTGCTGGCGCCATCACCTTATTTCCTGCGCCACCCACCCACTTGCCATCCCTTCCTCCTTACCGTGCATGGGTTTTATGCCTTGCTTTATAAGCTAAGGTTTGGGGTTGCACTTAAAAAAAAATAGTTTGGTGGGCCCCAAGTTTAAACTTGCTTGAAGTCCCTTTGCTTAGGAATTCGACCCCTCCCCTTTGACTTTTGATTTATCTCATCACCCACTTGGCACATGAGCCAAGGAGAAGGAAAGGGTGATGGGATAGGGGTAGGGTAGGGTAGGGTAGATGAGTAGGGTGGTTAGTAGGTAGTTAGTAGGATAGTTAGTGGGTATTAAGTTAGTGTAATAATATAATAACTCACGTTATTAATTGAAATTGATTAGCCTATTAGAGTAATAGATTTATTCGATTATTTAAAATTGTATAGTTTAAATTTATTAATTGAATTTACTTAGATAATGCTCATTACTATTATGTGTTTTCATGCAATTGTTAAAAAGGGTAAAATCTGAATAAAGGGGTATTAATGGGCTAGGTTAATAGGTTAAATTAAGTGTTCCTTTTGAATCATGGAATATTTCACTTTGTAATTAATTAATTGTTTATTATTAAAGATGTGTGAACAAATGAAGTTTAGGATTTAATTAATATTAATATCAGTTAATTGGAAAATTTGGATAGTTCCTCAAACAAGTTAAATATATCCCTTTCACAATGTTATTGGAAAATATTATAGTAATCTTTAGGACCTTATTATATCGGGGATGTTTAAGGGTTGTAATGACATTGAATAGGATTAATAAATTGGATTGCTAGGTCAACCTTAAATGGAGTTAGTATACCCCTATGTCCCTATAGTACTAGACTTTTCAGCTTGAAAAGTATCTTCACCATGTTGTCACCTTTCCTCAACGCTTTCAGTATTATTGTGTCATCATAGTTGTTGTTTTTATGTCTTTTAAAAAAAAATGTCTGTGTGTTTTGCCCTAGTTTTGGGCATGACAGATCTAGGTTGGCAGCATGCATGCCATATGTAGAAATGAGGTTAATGCTTGGCTTGCAAGTACACAGTGGGGTGATCTATAAACTAGTATTTTCTGCTCTCTTTGAAGTTCCAGGTTGGTTTGAATGGGTCCTGAAGGTGGGTAAGCATGTGGTGGTTTCCTACAATTTGGAAAAAGTTGTGCAGGGGATTCAGATGATCAATCCAAACATTATCTCTGGCAGGCTTGGCCAATTTTTTTTATAATAGAGTTGGCTTTCAGAATTAAATGGTGGAGGCATGAGAGGTCTTCAAGATATCTTGCGCTAATGATAACTACGCTTCTATGAGTGTCTTTCATCGTCACAATGAAGATTTTTTCACTTATGAGGATAAGAATGTTATACAAGACTACTTCTTTGGAGTTGTCATTTTTGTTAATAAACTAGGTTATGTTTAGATCAATTCCTCGAACATACTTATTCCATTCTTCACTTTTTGACAATATCCTCTCATATGTGGGGCAGCTGTATTTGAATGCAAAATGATCGGCTTTAATGTAACTACACACACATGGTTACGTCATTTGATTTTAAACATAATGGTATACTTTTTTTTAGTAAATGCAAACAAATTAATTTACTGATATCTATGACGCAATTAGGTATATTTTATATTCGATAATGGGTTTTTTAACATATTTGTATATATATATATATATATATATATATATATATATATATATATATATATCCA
>MU223745.1:861036-871190 GCA_018584345.1 Thuja plicata
TATATATATATATTGGATATGCAAGTAAGAATTGACTGATTGGTTGTGAGCAATAAGAAATCTTTAATTCTAAGTCTACACATACGAGAATTGAATTGGATATGCAGGTATGAAATGACTGATTGGTTGCAATCAATAAGAGCTCACCTTGTAGCACAAGAATGAATTGGCAGAATGTTTCCCACTAGAATTCAAATTTCAAATCCAAAAATCACAAATGAATGCATTCGAATGATATCATGAAGGGATTTTGCAAGTTCATTTTCAATACTATCAATATTGCATAATTAAGTATGAATTTAGAATGGGGAATTTGTTGTTGTGATTTTTATTAAAATATGACGTCTCATCCAATATATTATGTTGTTGTTGTGCATGCAATATTGTTAAGGATGATAAAAATTACATGCACAATACTTATCATGTTAAATATTGTAGGGGTCAGAAAGCCCTGGGCAGTAGAGTCTGTCCCACTTATAACAGCAGATTGTTCGGTAGGCGGGCCTTGTAAGCAGCTTGCTATACGAGCAATAAATGCTTCCTTCGCTTCTGCACTGAGTTGGATGTTGCCAGGGGTAGTCCCAAATGGTAAGGCGCTCACAGCTTCATATAGTGGGGAGTAGATGGTCATCATACTATTCAGAATGGGTTGTCTTGGCTCCTCTGCTAAGGCCTTTTGTTTAGCTTTCTCTGCTTGTATTGCTTTCTTTTCAGCCTTTTCCTCCTCTCCTCTTTTTTTTTCCTCTTCTCATCATCTTCTTGCACTTTTCTTGCAGCTTTTTCTGCCCTTAATACTCCTCTTTCTGTTTGGTGTGCTTCACATTCAGCCTTCTTGTCCATCATTTGTTGCTTCTTTCTCCTTTGCAACTCATCAATCCTCTTCCTCTCTGACTCTTGAGAATTGAGCATTTCGATGTATTGATCGGACGTTAAAATTTGGGACTGCCTACTAAGGCAAAGTACTCATGTCTGACCTCCCCTTGATGAAGGAGTCACCCGCTACATTAGAAGTCTCAAGAATTGGCCTGTTGATGTTCTCACTTGTTGCCCATCTTGTTCATCACTTTTCCCCATATCATCATCACAAACTGCATCGACCTCATCATCCCAATCCATTGCACTGGTGAAATAATGGATTACTTCTGTTGGATCAATTTGGGGAGGGGTTGGCATGGAAAGGGTGACGTCTTTTGACATGAAATCAGTTGATGCGCTTTCAATACCTTCTATTGGTTGTGGTGGATCACTAACACCTTCAGATGATGTTGTTTGCACACCTTCAGCTGAACCCTCTGCATTGTCTATATTGGGTGGGTCATTTTGCACAAATAAACTAATTTATTGTTAAGTGCACCCTGCCAAACACATGAAGGCCTCTGTTGCAATGTTTTCAGGATTACTCTCCAATGTAACTGCATCATCCTCCGTTCCAGTAGTTTACTCTTGTTCTTCAACGTGAAATGCCTCGCTAGGCCTCATATCGTTGTCTAGTGCAGACCTGTTTAGTGGCCAAATGTCAGTCCTACGAAACACACTCATAATATTCCATGGTGTCAATGCTTCCTTGAATGCCTTACAAGCATTGTCAACTCTTCTCAGCCAATTTTAATGTGGGGGTTATTTGACATCCATGTACTTCTTTGTTGTTTGAATTAATTCTTAAAAGTAGAGAAAACACTGGCGTCCAATGGCTACAACTTATGGCTAGTGTGAGCAAGCAGTGTTAGCAAGTCAATTCCCAAGCACTTTGCTTCTTCAATTATCTTGAAGGCGACGTGGCTCTCATGACCATCAAAGATAAGCAAGGCCCTATTAGTGGGTGAAACCCCTCCAGGCATGGATGCTACAAAATGTTGTAACCAATTAAGGAACAAGTAAAACACGGGAATACTCTGCCAAGCCGCACTAACACAAGCCAAAATCGTGATCCACTCTACTTTTTGATATCAAGTGTGAAACACATCTCTGTCCCAATCTAGCAATCACTCTCATTCCACAATTCTTGCCAGCTTGAACACCAGTCTCATCGCAATTCCAAATTATGCTTGAATACTAAGTTTGCTATGTAATTTTTGATGTACCTCTTGGATTTAAACAAGTAAAACCCGGGAATACTCTGTCCAGCCGCACTAACACAAGCCAAAACCGTGATCCACTTTCTACTTTTTGATATCAAGTGTGGTACACATCTCTCATCGCAATTCCAAATTCTGCTTGAACACTAAGTTTCCTATGTAATTTTTGATCTACCTCTTGGCTTTGAACAAGTAAAACCCGAGAATACTTTGCCCAGCCGCACTAACACAAGCCAAAACCGTGATCCACTCTCTAATTTTTGATATCAAGTGTGGTACACATCTCTGCCCCAATCTAGCAATCACTCTCATTCCACAGTTCTTGCCAGCTTGAACACCAGTCTCGTCGCAATTCCAAATTCTGCTTGATCCGTGTGGTGCAAGTTGTAAATGTTAGTCAATTTGTCATATAATGAGGACACAACAGAAGGTTGCAACATAACTACTCAGTCGCTATCCACTCCTTCAACTATTCTCATAGTCAAATCAAAGTTCCTTATACCAAAAATAGACCACCATGATTTCCCTGGCACACCATTGTTGAACGAGTTGGGCATATCTTCACAAATCTCGGCAACGGTTGATTGTAGTTGGCTGATTTGCAAACCGTGGTCAATTTGAGCAATTTCCTTGCACCGATGGACAAGTACAGCCTCCTCTTCAGATAAAATGGTATGCGGTCCCCTTTGGGTCGTTGCTGAAATCCCAGTCAGCCATCATCTCAAACTCGTATTGGGGACACCATACTTGATTGTTGCACCTTTGATTGACATCCCCTTCTCTTAAACACAGGCAATTGCTTCTGCCATTTGCAATTTTGACCACTTCACATATGGATTTGACTGGCTAATAGGTCGAACATTTTGCATAGTGGGCTCCGCCTCCACATTAGGCTGATTGTGGCATCCACTGTTTGTTTCTCCCAGTAAAAGTGAAAAGAAATCCACTGATAGTAAAGGTGCAAATAAGGAATCTAACAATCCACACAGTAACAATAGTGCTCGGGCTTCGAATGAAAAAAGTGTTCATCCTTCTGAGAAACAATCTTTTGTTATCAATACTAATACCCATATGAATATTGTGGATAACAATATGTTTGTCACTTTTTCTAATCCCTTGTTTGATGAGGATTTTGAAGTTGTTCCTGCTCGGAACTCTGTAGAGGGAGAGAACCCTTCTCCCCTAAATGTCCACCCATCAATTGAAAAGCCCTCTTTCATTGCAGGGGATAATGCAACCCCCACCAAACTGAACGCTCAACAGCTAGCCATCGTTACTATCAATAAAAAAAGTTGATGAAATTAAAAAAGCTAATAAGGAAAAACATACCCCGAATGTGGTATTAACTACCCCACCTGAGTCACTCCAAATAGTGGCTTTCAATAAAGAGGAACAATTTACAGAAGTGGTTAGGAAGAAAAGAAAGGCGGGACAAAAATTCTGTCCAACAACAATAAAGGTAAAAGCAACCTTCCATATTGTTTTAACCATTTGTGCAAAAGCACAAAATCATCTTCCAAATAGTTGTTTATGTTGCACATCCATAGTTGGAATGTTCGAGGGTTAGAGATGCCCGATAGGAAGTATACTGTTTGGAGATGGTGTAATCAGTTGGTGGTTAAAGATATTATTTGCTTGCAAGAAATTAAAATTGTAGCCTTTTAAGCTCGTACTATTCTCCAATTCCTTTGGGAGAAAGCTATAGGTTTCCATTCAAATCATGAGAGGGGCAAATGAGGGGTTGTTATTCTCATTAACCCTAAATGGGTTGATCAGATTGTTAGTCATGGATGTTCACCTTGTCAGAGAGTTCTTTGGGTGACCTTGAGATTTGGACAGGAGCTATTTGGGGTTTGTAATGTTTATGCTTTAAACTACTACAGAGAAAGAGCAGAATTGTGGGAATGATGTTCTCAACGTCTCCCCAATAACCCTTGGTTGTGGTTGTTTGTAGGGGATTTTAATATGGTAGAGCACAGTGCAAACAAGCTAGGAGGGCTTAATCACCTATGGAAATGAAATGAGATGTTTTTTTTCTGGCAGAAGTTCAAAAGAAAGTTTAAACTTATTGATCCTATGAAGCATATGCATAAAAAAATTCAAGATATTTGGTTCACATGGTGCAATAATCAGAAGGGTGTATAGAGATTTTATCATAGATTAGATAGATTTTATGGGGATGCCCCAGTTGTGGTTTGCCTGACTTCTATCTCGGATCACTCACCTATTTAGTCCTGCATTAAATTTGAGCAAACTGATGATTCAAGACTTGATGTGAAGAAATGTAAATCTTTCAAGTTAAATGTTTCCCTACTAGATGATGCAGATAATGTGGAAGCCATTGAGATGGGTACTAATCTGACTAAACTTTGTAACCCTTTGTTAGATTCTTATGGGAATTAATGGTAGAGGCTTGGAAGAGCATTTTTTAAATTATTGGAAAAAAGCTTGCAATGGATAGAAATAGAGAAGAATCTTTTTGGAAAAACAATTTGAACAACATTGAGAAAGAACTGCAAAATAAAGACATGGACTCGGGAAAGAACTACAGAATAAAGACATGGACTCGGTAATGGAAGTTGATTAAGCCAACACTAAACACAAATTGAGAATGATTCATAGATATAAGATTCAAGGTCAGAAAATTAGAGCTAGAATGAATTGGATTAATGAGGGAGATAAATGATCTCTATACTTCTTTAACATTGTCAGAGATAAACAAAGAAGGGAGATGATTAAAGAAATACAAATGGAGGCAGGGATCACTAACAATCCTGAGGATATTAAAGCAACTTTTCACCAATTCTATAGTGGGTTATTCTCTTCAAAGTTTTTTGCAGACAGTCAAGAAGCAATAAATAAGTGCCTTAAACTAATACCTAAAAAATTTTTAGAACATGATGCCTTCTATGTTGGTAAGCCTATATCTCTCGATGAAATCAAAACAACTATTGATTCCTTTGCCAATGGCAAAGCACCGCACCTGGTTTGGATGGACTTCCTGTTGAGTTCTACAAAAAGAATAAATAATGTATAGGACCTTAACTTCTGAAAGTCTATGAAGATGCCATGAATAAAAGCTCTCTTGGAACATTCATCAACAGAAGGGTTGTTAAGCTTTTACCAAAAACAGAAGATCGAACTTTAGTTAAGAATTGCAGACCCATTACCCTCTTGAATCTATCTTACAAGATTCTAGCTAAAGTCTTAGCTAGAAGAATTGCTCTCTTACTCCCTTACTATGCAACTTCATCTCTAATACACAAAGTGGATTTTATTCAAGGAAGATTCATTTTAGAAAATTTAATCACCAATTGGTAAGCTATGCATTGGGCCTGGGTTGATGGACATGAGGTGGCTATGATTTTGCTAGACTTTGAAAAAGCATGACATGGTAGAATGGAAATTTGTGCTTAGTATGCTTAAGGCCTTTGATTTTCCTAATTATTTGATTATTACTGTAAGTGGGTCAACATTTTATTTATGGATTCTTCTACAGTCATTGATGTTAATGGGTCCCTTTCAGATCCTATAACACTACAAAGATCTATTAGGTAGGGTTGCCCAATAGCCCCATCGTTGTTTGTTATTGTTGCAAATGCTCTATATTATATCCTCAGGGCACAAAATTTGGGTCCTCTAATCAAAGGTATATCTCTCCCTAATAAGAAAGAACTTATAAATGCTCAGTTTGCAGATGACACTTCACTTTTTCTAGAATTATCAGAAAGTAATTTTGACAGTGCAGTCGAAAGGCTCAATCTATTCTGTAAAGCATCAAGTTCTAAGGTTGCTCCTCACAAGTCCACTGTTTTGGGATGGACAAAAGAACCCCACGAATGGTTAACATTAAAGGGATGGCAATGCGCTGGACCTAACAAAATTGTTAGGTACCTGGGTATACCTTTCTCTGTTGAGCTCAATATTGGTAACATGTGGGAATGGATCTATGATAAGATTAATAAAAAAACACATAAAATGACAAACTCAAATCCTTTGTGTTGCTGACAGGATGCCAATTGTTGAAAAGGTCATTTTTGCTCATCATATGTATTATGCATCGACATGGCTCTTTGCTAATACCCAAACTAATATGCTTGAAAAAATCCTTCAAAATTTTGGTTGTGGTAATAGAAAGAGACACAGTGTGAAATGGGAATGGTGCTATCAAGAGAAAAGGAATGGAGAGTTGAGATTGGAAGACATCAAAATTCATGACATTGCCTTGACAACTAAATGGATTTATAACGCTTTATGGGGTAATGATCCTTAGAAAATTCTTATAAAAAATAATATAGAAAGATTAGTTTTCAGAAAAGGGAAACAAAATGGAGGAATGTACCTATTTGTGACATGGGGGAATACTCTCTTTATGGAAAGCATGTAGTCGAGTGAGTTAATTCTTGATGGATGGGCACCTCAATTATCATAGTTTCACAAAAAAAGACATATACCCTAATTAGTAAGGCATTGAATGACAAGTTGAAAGAAGATATTATTGTTGAATGGCAAGTTGAAAAGAGATTATAGTTTCTGCCTCATTTCTAATGGCTAGATAGCAACTTGTTGACAACAACCACTACTAAACATTTGTATCACATTATTAAGAAGGAATCCTCTATCATTTTAGGTGTGAACTTATTGACTGCAACCACTACTAAACATTTGTATCACATTATTAAGAAAGAATCCTCTATCATTTAGGTGTGTCCTAGTGTTGGGGATTAGTCAACCCTTTTGCTAATTGACAATTTTTCTTTGAATATTTTTGGAAGGGCAAATCTGAACCAAAATTTTTTTGTTTTAGGTGGTTGCTTCTTATTAAAAAACTTCTTGTAGGTGATGTCTTATCTTCTTTAGGTGTAACTCTTGTTATTTGTAGTTTACGTAATACAGTTGAAACTTTTAAACATCTTTGGGCAATTTTTCTTAGATCCCCTTGTCTTTGAAATTGTAAATCTGGTTTTACTTGGAGTGAAATTTTTGTTGGTTATGTGGAGATATTCGACTCTAAAATGAATATTTTTTGGTTTGCACTTATAAATGAAAAAAAGCAAAAGAAGCCTATTGGGTTTAATTTTAAACTCGCACACTTTCATTTTATGTCCTCAAAATCTATGGTACTCAATATCCCAAAAAGTAAATTCATGATGCTGGTACAAGAAATCAGTCTGATGCTAGTACATTTCAGAATTTCAGATAACTGCATATGTTATGAGGTGGATCCTGCTACTTAATTGTATCTTTTGATAAACTATCTTAATAGAATATATATATATATATATATATATATATATGCTAATAACAGTTTTGCATATGTTATGGGGTGGATCCTGCTATTTAATTGTATCTTTTGATAAACTATCTTAATAGAATATATATATATATATATATGCTAATAACAGTTTTACATAAGGATATGAGAGGTTAAAAATATTTGCAGTTTTCTAGAATTAGATTGGAAATGCCTCTTCACTTGAATAATCAAGCACTAAGGTGGATCAGATAATCTGGCTTAATATCTAACGAGATGGTACAGCAAAGTGGAATCATTGTCGATTATGTGGGTAAAGAATCCTCATCCCCATCCTTTTTACACATCTAACAAAAATTAAATTCATTTACGTCTAATAAGAAGCATTTCAAATTGAACAAGTATTACCGGTTATTTTAAGAAACAAAGCAATTCATATAGAAAGAGCATTACCGTTCGTTCTCAATAAACAGAGAAAAATTGCCCAAAGCCGTGGCTTCCCCGCCAATTCTATGTACTCTGATTTACTCAAGGCATATTTTAGGGTTTTGCCAATTATTTTGGGATTTCGCTTTAAATCGGTTAAGGCTGAATTTTACAGAATTGTGAAAGGCAATGAAAAATTAAAGGAATTTTCATGTTGGGGTTGGCGTTTTGTAGTGCTTTTATTTGTTTTGGATGTCCTCTTTAATAAGTTGAGGGCGTCTTTTATTATCTCTTAATCAAAATATTGAATTGGTATCTTTTCAGTTGATTGAGAAGTTCTATAGGATTTATCTTGTGATATTTTTATTAAAGAGATGTGTATCATCCAAAATTTAGCGGGAATGATGGTCACATTTTAAGCACGCTCAGACTGGCTCTCGAGCTGGAAATTCAAAGAATATTAAGATTGTGTGCTCTAATTAGGGCAAGCAATTGTTTTGCATAAAGTTAATTATATTGATTTCAAAAAGTTGTTTCAAGCGGGGTTAGAGACGTGCAGCATAATCTCTACCTGGCAACTGTGTACAAATTAGGGCAACCAATTTGTTTTGCATACAGTTATTATGTTCATTTCGAAAAATTGTTGCAGGCGGTTGGAGACAGGCAGCAAAATCTCTACCCGGCTCTCCTTCAAGAATGGGACAATCAATCAATGTAGAATTTATCAAATCCAAATGGCCGAAGTAAAATTGTGCTATGAAACACTAAAATGTGAGATGTGAAGGCTATGGCCTGTCCCGGAGGATCATAGCAGCAACGCCACATTGCCCAGGGCCATAGAATATAACCTTCTACCACTTGGAGGCGCTTTTCTCTCTTACATGTAAGAAAAGATGAAGGCCATCAACAAGCAGATATTGTGTGACGTTCACGATGGAATTTACAACACATTATCAGTCGCTCCAAGCCGCGAGGACAAAGGAGTCCCCGTCACATACCTTTCACTACCAGACATTCTTGAACCAAAGACTTGATAACTCCATCATACGATTTGAAAATAAAAATAAAAATAGGCTAATAACGGTTTTACAGGAGGATATGAGAGGTTAAAGATATTAGGAGTTTTCTAGAATTAGATTTGGACATGCATCTTGCACTGAATAATCAAGTACTAATTTAGAAACACCTAATCAGAGATAGATCAATATCTAATGAGATAGTACAGCAATGTGAAATATTTCTCGATCATTTGGGTAAAGAATCCTCATCTCCTTCCTTTTACACGTCTAATAAGAACTAAATCCATTTTCGTCCACTGAGAAGGAATTCAAATTGAACAAGTATAACCAGTAGTTTTAAGAAACAAAGCAATTCATATAGAAAAAGCATTACCGCTCATTCTCAAAAAACAGAGAGAAGTTAACCGAAGCCGTGGCTTCAACCCTGATTCTATATACCCTAATTTACTTATAGGCATATTTTAGGGTTTTGTCAATTATTTTGGGATTTCGTTTTAAATCGGTTAAGGCAATTTTACAGAATTGCGAAAGGCAACTAAAAATTAAAGGAATTTTCATGTTGGGGTAGGTATTTTGTAGTGCTTTTATTTGTTTTGGATGTCCTCTTTTATAAGTTGAGGGCGTCTTTTATTTTCTCTTAATCAATATTGAACTGGTATATTATTATTGATTGAGAAGTTGTATAGGATTTATCTTGGTATATTTTTATTAAAGAGATCTGTGTCATCCAAAATTTAAAAGAGAATGATGGTCACATTTTAAGCACGCTTAAACTGGCTCTCGAGCTGGAAATTCAAAATAATATTAAGATTGTGTACTAATTAGGGCAAGCAATTGTTTTGCAATCAGTTCTTACATTGATTTTAAAAATTGTCGCAGAAGCACAATCTATACCTGGCAATCATGTACCAATTAGGGCAAGCAATTGTTTTGCATACAGTTATTATGTGGATTTCAAAAAGTTGTTTCAGGCGGTTAGAGACATGCAGCACAATCTCTACCTGGCAATTGCGTGCAAATTAGGGCAATCAATTGTTTTGCATATGAGTTCTTATGTTGATTTCGAAAATTTGTTGCAAGTGGTTCGAGACATGCAGCAAAACCCTCTACGCAGCAACATTTTTAGATCTTCCATATCAATGATTAGATAGCTGTCGTATGCTATTCCAGGCTCTCTTTCTTAAAGAATGGTAAATTCAATCAATGTAAAATTCATCAAATCCAAAAGGCATAAGGTTGAGCTATTAAACTTTAAATGTGAGATGTGAAGGCTATGGCCTGTCCCAGAGGATCATAGCAGCAACGCCGCATTACCCAGGGCCATAGAATATAACCTTCTACCACTTGGAGGCGCTTTTCTCTCTTACATGTAAGAAAAGA
>MU223745.1:889630-913805 GCA_018584345.1 Thuja plicata
TCGGTTAAACCTTATACCAATTTGTATCAGTCTTAATTTGATTTGTGTCGCACACATAATAGTATTATGTGTAGCACGTAATATATTATGTGCGATGTGTAATAAGTAATTGACACTTATAATATGTGCGATGTGTAATAAGTAATTGACACTTATCTTATGTGCGATGTTTAATATGTAATATAAATTACTCACCAATAGTTATGAATCGGTTATGTGCATTGTTTAGATATTAAAAGATCATGTCTGATTTAGAGACATGTCTCTATGTACGTATAGGCATGCCTCTGCATACGTAGAGACATGCCTCTACATGAGACATGTCTCATTGTTGATATTTATATTCAGTATTGGGCTGCATTTGAAATACACCGAAATCAATTAGTGCAAGTAAAGTGTAGTGCCTCTATTAGAATAAATATATTTTATATTTAAAAGATAAATAAAATTTTGATATACAATCTTTAACATTCATAAACACATATTTAACTTAAATTATACACACACATATGTATTTATGTATACATATACATATACGTATATGCACGCACGCACACACACACACACATGTGTGTGTGTGTGTGTTACCATGATTTTTAAACATGACCAATTTTAAACTTTAAGATCCTTTGTTTTGCCCTTAATACATTTTATTCCCAACTTGCTGATAATGAAGCATCATATACAAAAACCACTTAAATCTCTGACAAATGCAGTGTTCAAGTAGTACGCTATTGGTATACTCAAAAAATTTACAGAGGAATCCTTTCATGTTACGTCGTGGTTATTTCTATAAGCTTCAATTGCAGGGAGCTATATGACCTGTTGGAGTTTAAAACTATTACGCTTTAGAAGCCACCAATATACCTTGAGACTGATGTTAAGAGTGGTTATCTCTAAATGTTGAAAGCTCTACAAGGTAACTGGACCAACTATAGGGACAAGACTGCCCTCTGCACTTCTGGCTCTGCAAAACCAAGACGGGTACACCTAATGCAAATAGATATTCAACTTTTCACAACTTTTACACTCTGGATTTTAACAACAGATAAATAGTAAGAAAGTGTGAAATGATAACCACTCATTTAGTGACTCTTGATTACCATGCAAGACACACAACCAACAACCACAAAAATTAAAAGAGACTGAAATGGTTTTCATGTTTTTGATAGGGAAGAATGTAGCCAAACCTATTCAGATATGTATCAATGTAGAATATACTAATTACTGATCAGTGCTTTATCCATGGGCAATATTTTTAGCTCAAATATAGGATAGAGAAACTAATTATTGTCAAGCACTCATAACCATAAATACAGATAATTCAAATCAAACATTACTTATAAGATCCTTCTGTAGACAAACCCAAAGAAATTATGTCATATCCAAAGCATTATTTGATTTGATCCTAGATCAAAACTAAGGACTAATGACATATACACAGATAAATTCCATGCAATGAATCAGAAGATTCACAATTCAACAAGTAAGCACCAAGGAGAGACTTTAAATCTGAATATTGTATTAAGTAAAGAGAATCCAGGTTCAATTCCAAAATGCTTCAAAACACATACCACTTCAATAAATGCAAAAGATTTGCAACTTTATGTTCTATAATGATACTCTCTAAATATACATCTGCTATATTCACTGGAAAATAGTAAACAATTCTATGCCTTATGTTACTTGCTCAAGTTTTCCCAACCTCTACTCAATGGTCTTGGAAGTCCTTAATAGGCCAAGGACTGCAACAAGCTTCAGATCATTTAGGGTTAGGGCTCAACTAATTTACAATATTACATGACAGAAGAAATAAAACATTTCAACTACCAAGAAGCTTTGTCATCAACAAGTTAACAACCTTCTCTTTATTTCTCCTACGCAAGAATCTGATCAGGCTGCCATCCATCTTGGGAAACTGAGGAATAACTAAGGGAATGCTTTGGTCTACATTAATTATCTCAATAAAAATTTGCCTCTTTAGAACTACAGAAAGCCAACTATCCTATCTTGAGAAGCTCAGGATACTCAAGAACATATATGATCTGCACCTATACAATTATGGAAAAGACACCTTATTGATGGCGAAGACAAAGAAAGACAAAACAAAGGTTTAAATTGATTAACAAATCAATTAAAAACCCTAAAGAGATAATCTCTTCATAAATGCATTCATAATCACCAAACTCTTCTTCAAATAACATCCAAAAGTTGTTCAGATCAAGCCCAGAAGATCAAATTCCTCAATTTATTACACTGGCACATAAGACACAGTTAACCGCTTGAAAACCCTAAGAGAAAATGTATCTGTAGATCCTCTTTAAGTTACCCGGGCACTAAGATCAGATCTGAACATGTGTTGCCTCATCGCAATGACTCTATCATTATCTTGCAATCATCTTTTGTTCTAGTCATAACGCTTGCCACACGATCTAAAGAAACATGCTTTATCATTACTTGCCTTCACCATCCGGGACCATTTCGTCAGCAATGCCACGCGTCGACCGAGCACAATGCCTTAAGGATTATTTGTCGAGCATTTTCACGTTTACGGCACAACACCCATCATTAGATGAAAACAAACCTACTCATCCTTTAATCTTCCTTTAACATTGAGGTTGGACCCACCATGGACACATGTCATCTAGGCACAATGCCTTGATCGCTTATTTTCACCTCATCTTCGGCTTGAGGCTTTGCGTCGACTGTTGGATCTTCACAGACCTGACCACAGGATATCCTTACTATAAGCTCAATCCCAGTTCACAAACTACTACATGGAAAAGATAATTGGCACAAGCTAACCTTTGTTTATCTGACCTGCGCCAACAGGTCTGGACACATGTCAACCGGGCGTGATCCCTCGAAGGCTAACTGACAATCATCTTCCTGACCAAGGCTTCACGCCCGTCATTCGATCTTCCTGATCGGCTCGAGCCTTGTTATTGGTGACTGTGATCAAACTGGGAAACATGTCCATCAGGCGTGATCCCTTAATGGCTCTCCATAGTGCATCTCAATGCTTGAGGCATCACGCCTACCATTGATTTAGATCTGAGCTGCATGAATTTACCTCATTTTATCTCAGCAACCCTTATCCATGTGTCACCTCTTGATTGGATGGGACTACTGCCACCTCACCATCCTATTCGTCTATGCCACTTGTCAACCTGACACATGTCACTCAGGCCCAATGCCTCAATCTGACTAGACTTATTGTGACTCAGATCACGTCATTGCGCCTCGCTAACACCTGTCATCACTCTGATCCTCCTACCATGTCATATCACCACGGGCCCACAAAATCACCTCCTTGACTGCCAGTTGTCCACCACTAACCGCTCTTTGTCCAATTTGTTTGCCAAAAGGCGTGTGCCTTTTAGGCACTTACCCATTGTGCGTTTGGATATAAAAACATTATATTGTCTCACAGCATAGCCAATGTGGGATAAAGGACTTAAACTGTTTCAAGAAAAAATAAACCAACAAAGGAACCATGGACAACTTGACTATTTTCAACCCTTTCCACTGCCTGGAGCTTAACCAAAGGCATCAAAATACAACTTTACGCCTCTCTGCAATATTTCTCTCACGAAACAAAGACTAAAGACCACCTGCAACTAAGGTTTTTCCGCCATTGAAATTCTGCAAAAAATCTTGAAAAGGTACTCAAGAAATTGAGTACTAACATTGGCTCTAACTAGGGATGCATGTCTCTTGTAGGCATGACAAGATTCCAGAACTCTGAGCTGAGCAGGCCACCTACAGGAAAAGAAACAAACCTAAAACAAAAAAAAACAAGGAATATGTACACAATTTATTTACAGCCGACTGTTCATGGATTCAAAGAACATCAAGAGAAATAGAACTTCAGGAACTTCCCATGAACAGGTAATTTCAGAATGTTTCATTTAAATCCTTTAAAATATAAGAATCAATACCCCATTTGTTATCAATGATATATGGTCCTAACCAAATAGGATCAAATTTGTCATACTTCCTTTATCCTCCAATTGGGAATTCCACATCAAGACCAAATCATTAACTTTAAAACTTCTTACAATGGTCCTTCTGTCATACAGATCCTTACATTGAAGCTGCAACCTAACATTCTTGTCATGTGCTTCCCTTCTTGATTCATCTAGCTGTATCAAATCATCTATTTTGATCTTCATCTCATCATCTAGTTCATCATCATATTTCTGGATAAATTTGTACATTTGCAATAAATTATTTTGTGGCAATCTAGGGTGTATGCCATATACTAAATCAAAGGGTGCACAACCAATGGCTTTCTTCACTGTTACTCTTTCAGCCCACAAAGCTTGTTGCAAATTTGAATCTTGAGCCCTTTTGTTCTTATCTAACACTCTTTTCAAAAAAATTATCAGGCTCTTATTTCTAGACTCAGTTTGTCCATTCCCGTGTGGGTGATATAGGGAAAAATAAGATATTTAGATTCCATACCGCTGGCTGAAATCACTAAACTCTGTAGATCTGAAACATGTAGCATTATCTATCACAATAGTTCCAGGACAACCAAACCTAGTGAGGATATTTTGCAGCATAAAATCAGTAACAACTTTACTAGTAGCCTTTTTGGTGGGAATTGCTTCAACCCACTTAGTAAAGTAATCAGTTGCTACCAAGATCCATGAATGACCTCCACTAGACTTGTTAGGAATCTCTCCAATGAAATCCATTCCCCATTTTTGAAAAGGTGCTTCAACTATGACAGGCCTCAAAGGTAAATTCCCACTAAACTTAAGCTTACCTAAAAATCTCTGGCAGACATCACGTATCTTGACATAACTGTGGGCATCCTTGAAGATAGTAGGCCACGAAAAACCAGACCTCATAATTTTATGTGTAGTAGTCTTAGCCATGTAATGGCCCCCACATGCACCATTATGCATTTGCTCCAACAAGTTCTTGGATTTATCATATTTCACACATTTGAGCAACACTTCTTCATTGCTCCTCCACCATAACTAACTTTGTATTATTGCATACTTAATGGCATACAACTTAACTCTTCTCTTTATGTTTTCATCCATTTTAGGAGGCAACATAATTTTCTGTAAATATCCAATGATGTCCTTATACCATTCACAACAATCCAAATCACAAATATAAGGCCTTTGCTCTTCTTCTAACATATTCACCTAATTTGCATCTAAATTGCTCTGAGCCATTAATTTTGCAAGTCCTAGGCCTCTGACCAATTTTGTGGTCTAAATGTTAATATTAAACTCTTGGATTTTGTTTATCCATCTACACCTCCTTCCTGAAACTTCCTGCTGAACTAGAATGTCCTGCACAGTAGCATTAGGTACATAAGCAGTTATATTTTCTCTTACCAAATAACATCTAAAAGCTTTGACAACTTTAACCAGAGCATATGATTGTTTTTCCATGATGTCATACTTTAATTCTATTTCTTGTAAAGACTTACTAAAAAAGGAAATGGGTTGTTCAAAGCCCTCTAAATTCTTTTGCAACAATACTGCAGCAACAATATTGTATGAAGGAAAGGACAAAATCTACAAAGGTTTATCATAATCAGGTGTTCTCAAAACATGAGCATCTTTGATAGCTTGTTTAATACCTTAGAATGCTTTAGATGCTTCTTCACTATATTCCACCTTGGCTCCTTCCTTCATCATCTTTGAAATGGGAATACTTATTTCTACAAAATTTGTAACAAATCTCCTTAGGAAATTCACTTGTCCAAAGAAAGATTGATTGCCTTTGACATTCTTTGGCTGAGGGATTTTATCAATAGCAGTAACCCTTTCAGGGTCAATTCTTACTCCATCTTTAGATATAATATGTCCTAGGAGTTTTCCCTCTGTGACTCCAAAAGCACATTTCTTTGGGTTAAAAGAAACCCCATATTCCAAAGCTCTAACACAAATATGCTCAAGATGATCATAGTGTTGATCTTCTTTTGTTGAATAAGATGTTAAATCATCTTGATAGACCACTAAAAAGTTATTTATAAAATCTGCAAATGCCACATTCATGGCCCTCTGAAAAGTTTCCCAAAAGACATTCTCACATATACATAAGTACCCCACGGTGTGGTGAAAGCAATCTTAAATTGTTCACATTCTTTAATCATGACTTGGTTATATCCTGAGAACCCATCCATCATAGACATTAATTCAAACCGAGTAACTCTTTGCAACATGGATTCCATATTTGGTAAACCATAATCATCCTTTAATGAATTGACATTCAATTTTCTAAAATCTAGACAAAGTCTGATATCACCATTTTTCTTTCTTACTGGTACCAATTTTGATACCCGTGTAGAATGTCTGATGGTTTTGATAATCCCATCATCTCTCATCTTTCTCAATTCTTCCTGCATTTTTGGTGTCAGGGTGGGATTGATAGGTCTCAATTTTTGTCTGAAAGGCTTAGCGCCCTCCTTTAAATAAATATCATGTTGAAACAAATCTTCTCTATGGGCCTTCAAATCATCATAAGACCATGCAAAAACATGCCTATATTTTCTGAGAAGATCAACCAATAACTTACTAATTTTAGGAGATAAACTTTTACCAATATACACATTCTTAGGACTTTCAGTTGTTCCTATGTTTATTTCTTCCAAATCTTCAAGTTTACTTACATTATTTGCAGGAAAAGACTTGTCTTTATTATCAAAATCTCTCTCAAGAATGACTAGCCCCTTGGGAAATCTATTGGAATTCAATTAAAGAACTTCTTTACCAAAAATGGTATTTTTATTATCCAAGGTCCCCAGGTATCCAGTGAAATCCATTTCTTTATTTAAAAGGTTTGCTTCAAATTGCAAAAATCTTAGAATATCTAAGTCATCTTCAAAGACTTGCCAATTTTCAACATTGTCTGATATTGAAGGCCTAGATTAAATCTCTATTTTAGAAATTCCTGCAAATATAATATCCTCAGGTCTTAAAGCAATGTTTGCTAGTAAATCTTCCATTTTTTCTTACCTTTATCTATCCACTCAATACCAAATGAATCGAAGTTTTCCAATTCATCCCAAATAACATTTCTATACTGCTTAAGTCTGATTTTTTGAAACATATTTGGATTTAATCTTAGATATTATTGATTCAGAGTCTCCAATCACTTTGAGACCTTTAATCTTATGTCTTGAGGCTAATCTCAAACCTATTAACAAAGCCTCATACTCTACAACATTATTTGTGCATGTGAACAATAATGTAAAAGAAAACTTGAAGGTCTTACAACTAGGATCTATCAATAGGATTCTTGCACCAGCTCCTTCCTTAGAACTTGTTCCATCAAAGTACATGGTCCACAAATCATATTGGTCCACCAAATTGTTTTTTTTCATCAGATAACAACATATGTTGAGTTCTTCCTTCAACCCCTATATTTTGTACTTGAAAAGATCCAATATCAGTATCCACAAAACAATCCATATTAGTATCTTCATCTATTTCAATCATGTGGGGAGTCCTACTTTCCCGGGACACCTTGACATTGTCACCAACAATATTGAAAGTAGCAAAAGACGGATCACATTGCATACTTCCTCCCATTGAAGCACTCCATTTTCTTGACACTAACATTCTATAATGAGGAGCAATATCAACAACCAAGACACTCATTGTAAGCACTTTGTCAGGACATGAAACTAGCTTATAAGGCATAGCCTTAATAGTACCAATGACAGGTATTTCTATGGAGTCCATTTCCTGACATCTTCCATAAAGAGTATCAACCTGTAATCCCATTAACTTCATTATCTCCGTAGGCATAACAGTATTAGATGCTCCTGAGTCTATCATACAATTTTTTAGCATCTTACCATTGATAACCAAAGTTAAGAAAAAATGGATCAACAACTCCTAAGGGATTATTTACATGATTTGTATTCAAATAATCTGAGGGATTTTTAAAATAATTTCTTCAGACTGTTTTCCCTTGCTTTCTGAGTTGTCTTGTATATTTTTCATCTTTTCAATACCTTCTGGTTTTCTAAATCTTATTGAAGAAATACCATCTAGCAATGTGAGGACCTTCTCCTTATGTTCCTCAATTCTCATCATTTCCAAAAAGGGAATTTTTATAGTCATTTGTGACAACAATTTCCCCATATCAACAGGGGTGTATTTTACACCAGAGGATTTTTGTTTCTCAATAACAATATTACTATCATCAA
The DNA here is from genome assembly GCA_018584345.1 of Thuja plicata. Lineage (NCBI taxonomy): Eukaryota > Viridiplantae > Streptophyta > Pinopsida > Cupressales > Cupressaceae > Thuja > Thuja plicata. The sequence goes on from MU223745.1 coordinate 897,816, forward strand.
CTTGAACGGCCGAAATTATCTCTTCTTTCTTTGATTTCTTATTGTCCATTTTAGGAGGGGAACAACTTGTTTCTAGTGTTTTGGCTTTTGCCTCATGTACAATGTTTGAACCATTTGATTTGTTTACACCTTTGCATATCCTCCCTTTTCTTGTGTCTGCTTTGTTTTCTTTGATAAAAATGCTAGCTGGTTTGTTACCTGCATCACCAACTACTCAATTTCTCAAGTTATAATTACTTCTTGCTTTAGTAACCAGATCAACAACTATAATTTGTGTTATTTCCTCATCAGAAGGTCTTCTCAATACTATAGACTAATTATTTTGAGCATTACATCTTATATTATCAACTTTTTCTTCTTCATTATCAGGAAAAGCATGTTGATGATATGTTTCTGTTGTACCTTGTGAGCCATACATATCATGGTTCTCAATTTCATTATCATAATCTACTTCAGGACATGAATATGAATAAGTCATAGCACAACCATTGTGATCATACAACTCACCTTCCTCCTCTCCTTGTTCCTCATTTGCATTTATATTCAGAGCAACATCACAATAGTCAGGATTGTGTGGGGACTGATAAGATTCACACCAATAATCATCATTACACATGTTAACAAAAAATTTGTGCAGAGGATCAAGGGTCTTAAAATCAGGCGTGTCCTTCCTTTGTGGCACAATAGGTTTCCCATCCTTCCATTGGGTATTATAAGGATAATTTTGCATTTTTGCTTGCTGATTATAACTGTTATGGGATGGCCTACTATTATGTGGAGCTCTATAATCTATATGTTCTAGTTTCTTTTGCTGATCCTAGTAAGCCTCCCATCTTCCCTTTTACCCCTTTTTCCTGATACTTTTCTATTCATTTCTATAAACAACTGTCTTATAGGCTTCACTAATGCTTCTAGGATTCTTATCTCTAAGATGATATCCCATTTTAGAATCAAAAGCATTTAAATAGGTAGCAAGACATACCTCCTCATCAAGCCTTGTATTGAATTCAACATTTTCCTCATTTGATTTTTTCTTTATATTGTTAAATTCATTCAACAAGAATCCCTTATTTGTCTTATCACCATATTGATCCTACAAGAAATCTATCAGTTCATACATAGACCCCACAGAACCATAAGATAACCCTCTAAACCACTCCCTAGCATCCTCAACTAGAGACTGAACAAAAAGTTTCATCAAGACATCCTCATGTATGATGTTATAGGCATCCATTATATCAATAAACTTCCTTAAATATTCTTCTTAAGTAATAACATTATTGCCGAAAAATTTGGGAAGTCTATCTCCAATCTCATTTGGGACTGCATTGGCATAACCAAAAATATCAAGAAAAGAAATTGCTTGTACCTTTCTGCATGAAATGGTCTCCTTTGGAATCTTTCATCATTTTGGCCTTTGATGTTGAGGTAGTTTCAGCACCAGCATGAGAAAGCCCAGAAGATTGCATGAGGAAATAAATCTTCTTCTTCATCTCTAAAGCAGCAGCGTCTGCTTCTTCTTTCTCAAGCATTTTGGCTATGGTTTCCTTCTCCCTTTTGGATTTCTCAAGGTCAATGTCCAATTTAGACATTTGATCTATTGGAACTTTGTGACTTTTGGGTTCACCTATTTCAATTTATGTCACCTTCTTCTTTCCTTTATCTTTAGAACCTTGAACATAAATACTTTGGTGACTGACAGGCTTATCTTCATCCTTCTTAGTTTTTCAACATAATTTATTACTTGTTGTTTCAGACATTGCTTTTGTTTTTTCTTATTTTTTTCCTCTTTCTTTTTTTGGTTTCTGATGACCCACTGCTCTTGGAGGAATCTATTATATTCATCTTCATCTTCAGGGGAGTCTTTAGAATTTGAGGAAATGGTGTCAAACTCATCTTTTTTGTTCACTAGGAGAATTGTTATCTTCATATGCATCCAATCCCAAGTCTTGAGCCTCTTCATATTCTAATGCATTTCCTTCATGGCTATATTGGGTTGGATCTTCTCTCTTAGTGTTCTCCTCTTGTCTTCTTGGAGATGGATTATCTAGATTATCTCGATTCTTTTCTCTCCAAGACTATCTAGCCCTAGAAGTAGTTGGAAGTCCACCTTCCAATTTAACTTTAGGATGCTCTTTCACTCTAGATCTGGTATTCATATTGAATAAAATGTGTTTTTAAATAAGTTAGAATAATTGAGAGGGAGGGGGGCTGAATCAGTGGCCTAAAAAATATTCCAATAAATTAACCCAAAAACTTAGTACCACAATATTAAACCTCTAGTTATCTTCAATCCTACAAGATGAATGCTTTCAAATAATCTTAACAAATAACTATTGCTCATAGTTCATTTTTTAAACCTTATTCTTACTGTTTACCGATTAGCAGTCTTTCATTTACCGAAAAAATAGTAAATTGCTTAGTGTATACCGATCAGTCCAGATTAGTTATGTGAAATGCAAAACACTAAAGTAATGACTCATAAACACATTGACACATGGACTTTTAATGTGGAAAAATTGTTAAGGAAAAAATTACTTGGGACCGGTAACTCAAAATTTTCACTCTTCTGAAGTGAGCTCGGTGAAAAGCCAACCCTGTTAAATGTTACAAACACACTGTTAGGTGTGACCTTGTTAGACGATTTAAATAGAATAGTTTATCCCTTAATATCTGGCATCCTTATGCTACCTTCTATGACCAAACCCAGTGTAGTTTGTTAAATGGTATCTGATATCTCATGTTATCTTCATGATCAAACTTTTTGATACTCCTTGGGATGTATCTCAATATAAAAAGGATTGTTAAGTCCTGCTTGGTTAAGAGACTTTCTGAATCAATGGTTAAATTGAAACAGTAAATGATCTGTTCACATATACAACTATACACTTACAGACTTTCAGATCTATTGTAAGCTCATAATACCTTTCTGATCAATATGTCTTTTCAATACCTTTGTTCCACTTCTTTCTACTCGGTGATGTTGTGCTCTGTTGCTCGGTATCCACAGAAATCTTTAGCTCTTTCCTCAGCTTGATTGATCAGGACTGTATGAAGTTGTCTCTTTAGATTGTCTCTTTATAGACATGATATCACCGTTTCTCAGTTCTTGACTTTCTTGTTCTTGGCGTGATCCGCAATATTAGCCAATCTTGCTTTAAAACTTTACTTAAGTTTTATCCCGTAGATTTCTCCTTGACAACTGCAATAAAACAACTTTAAATCTTTCACTTATCTCTGGCTTTAACTTGTCGATGAAAACAATGTTAACAACCAACTAACTCTATTTTTAGCTCTTGCCAGCTAAGTATTTTGTCGTTTCTGAACTTCAGTTCTTTTCGGTGTTTAACTCTTTGATAGCTTCGGTCAACACTTCAGCTCTCCTCAGGCATCTTCGTCGGTGTTGTCTGTCCGTCGGGGTTGTCTGTCCGTCAGGCATCACTATGAAATTTTGTTCGTCGATAATGCTTGTGATTTTACTCGTTGGTAATGCTTGTCGAGTTTCTTGCTCGGAGATCACTGTGACCTTCCTTTCGGGTTTCTCTGTCCATCGAGGTGCATTGCCTGTCGGTGTTTGTAGTCACTTAGTGAATGCTGATCTTTTATGCATTACTTAAAACATAACCTTTATCTTTCTGATTCTCTGAAGTCTTTGACACTTTGAATATAACCGATCAGATTATATCAAGTTGAAATCAATGACAATACAATCCATTAACTGATTTAATGTCTTGCGTTATCTTTATGCATTTTGATGGTCAACTTAACATCTTCAAACATTCTATCAATTATGGATCAATCTGTATTACTCAACACTAATTGTAGAGATTTCTTCGAGTCACCACCCAACACAGGTTTGGGAAAATACAACACTAGCTAATATGAATACTGCAATCAGAAAACTCACAAGACACGTGATTATAACTAAGGGCTAAGCAAGAGTAACTCTGATCTTTCAAAGGTCAACTCCCCAACAAAGTCCTCATTTTTTTGGAGTTTAAAACTGTTACGCTTTAGGAGCCACTATTATACTTTGACACTGATGTTAATAGTAGTTAGCTCTAAATGTTGAAAGCTCTACAAGGTAATTGGACCAACTATAGGGACAAGACTGCCCTCTGCACTTCTGGGTCTGCAAAACCAAGGCGGGTACACCTAATCCAGATAGATATTCAACTTTTCACAACTTTTACACACTGAATTTTAACAACAGATAAATGGTAAGAAAGTGTTAAATGTGACTCTCTTAAAGGATTTAATCAATTCACCCTGTTAATTGTGAACCTGTTCAAGGTTACAATTCACACTGTTAAATGTGACCTTGTTAAAAGATTTAATCACACTGTTAAAAGTGAGCCTTGTTACAAAATGATTGTTAGGTCAACCTTGTTAAAAAAGATTTTACACTGGTACAATGGTTAGAAAATAACAATAATGAGATCTAAAACATACAACTCACTTTGCAAATACATATCCACTTTTGCTCAAATGCTAATTCACTAACTGGCCTCCATTGTCATCTCTATCACTCAGATTTGCTTGGAAATCTGTCTAGCAATCACCTTTATGCAGTCATGTACTATTCTTCTCAGCGTTCTCAGCCTTCTACTTAGATTTGTCAATCAACTGAATTAACCTCTATATACCCATAACCTACAATCAGGTTAATCTTATATCTCTCTGATCAGGTAGCTAGATCTTTTGTCGCTTAATCCTCTCTGTAAATCTTAGGGTTTGGTAAGATCCAACGAATCCTTCCAACATTTCATTTTCCATCTACTTTGTAGAATACATCCTAAAACTCCCTCTTGAATCCATACATAAAAATAGTTAAACATATATTAAATGTTCATTTAATTCTCCACAATGATCATCCTTATCTTAAATATACTTCACATATCACAAGAAATCAACTATGTCGGCTGGGATCTCAAATCTTCCTCAGTGTCAAAATACTGACACTCGGTCATCACTGTGTTCTTCCGCTTCGTCATCACTAGATAACTCAGTAATTTACTGATGCTTGGTAAATACTGATGCTCGATCGACACTAAATGTTCTCGACATGTACTGGCGCTCGATCGACACTCGCATCACTCGACACATACATAAGTTCTTTAATCTTTTACTCTATTACACGGTCAAGACTAAACTTGTACTCTTCCAAACTTCACTTGGTGTCAAAGATAAACAACATATTACCTTACCAAGGTGTAATATCATCAAGTAACCATTGTAGCTTCACATAACTCAATCATTTCACCAAGTCTTCTTGCTATATCCTCTTTTCAAATCTTCTTCATCAATCAATTGATATGACACTTTAAAAGATAGCAATTGTCTTACCAGTTAAGACTTGACATCAATGACAATATAACAATTGTTTCAATTGTAGCTTCCAACAATCTCCCTCTTTGGCATTGATGACAAACACATGCAAGGTTACCGAACAATCCAAACAGTACGTTCTGTAAACATATTTTCATTAATGTCCTTGGCTTCGATCTAATTCTTTCCAATACAAATATTAGCTCCCTCTTGGATAGATTTCTCTCTGTAGCTTATCTCCTTCTATGTCTTTTCTACTGATTTCTCCTTCAATATCTACTCTCCATCTTTGTTTCCTTACATATTTCTCCCTCTTTGACAACAATGCCAAAGACATACATCTTCACCATGTAGATATCTCTGTATCAACTTTCTGAATTCTATGCTCCCTCTGTCATCTTTCTTATGACTGATCAACATCTTGTGCATTACTCTTCACAACTTTAGGCAACCCCTAAAGTGTGACCACCTTTGCATCAATTTGTCAGATATTATGCGTAATATATTTGATGCAACCATTCGATGTGATCCTAGTTAGCTTCTGCTAGGGGAATAACCCCTAATTTACCTCTCAAATACTCATGAGCATCCTTAAGTAATGCCTTAGTAATTATATCTGCTAGCTGTTCCTTTGTATTCACATATTCAAGTCTCACTTCTTTGTCTTGTACCAGCGCTCTCAAATAATGATACTCGATACAAATATGCTTAGTCTTTGTATGCATCACTGGGTTCTTTGATATATTAATAACACTTGTGCTATCACAGAAAATAATAACAGGTTCAGTAATCTCTTCCTTCATTCCTTTCAACAATTGCTTGATCCACACTATATTTGAACAATTAACTGCTGTTGCAACATATTTAGCTTCTGCTATGGAATGAGAAATACAATTTTGTTTCTTGTTTGTCCAAGATACTAATCTCTTTCCCAAAAAGAATGCACCACCACTTGTACTTTTTTTGTCATCAACATTACCTCCCCATTCAGCATCTATATAGACTTTCAATTCAAACTTCTCATTCTTCTTATAATATAATCCAGTCTTTTGTTCCCTTCAAATATCTCAATATCATTTTTACTACCATCATGTGACTATCTTTAGGATTTGAAGAAAATCTTGCAACAATCCCAACTGCTAATGCAATATTTGGTCTACTGTGGAGAACATATTGTAGCTTCCCAATCATTGACCTGTACAAATTTTGATTAACTTCAGCGGTCTTGTTAAATTTTTAGGATAGCTACAAATGTAATAGCACTCTATGTTGTATGTGTTTTCCAAATGCAACAATCTCTCTTTCATTTATATTGGAAATGAGGCTAAGAGAGACATGTTCCTTCATGAGACATGTCTATTCATTAGAATTTATAAGAAAGGACACCTCTTCCCATTAATTATAATTTAATCACTCTTATAATGTTTCATCAATCAATTATTAATTAAGAATAATATAATAATTTAATATTGAATAAAAAATTGCATATGATTTATAATAATATAATATATATAATATATTATTATTAATCAACATATATTATATGTATTCTAATGATCATACCACTGAAGCTACAAACATCTTCGTTAGAGAGGATGATCAAATAGAATGTGTAGTAGTCTCCTGCTCACCATAGCTATACAAAACATCAACACTCCCTTTTAGCTAGGGAGGATAAATCAAGCCAATATCAACACTAATATGACACTTACAACATCAATCATATGATGTAAGCAATAAAATCATCCTCGTGATGTAATCAATAGAAACAGTCTCAATAGAAACATAGTCTCAAGATGTGGATTGCCTCCATCAACGATTCTATCTATTATGGTTTGTTTCAACCATCATAAGATGTCTATCACAATAGAAGATTTCCATCATTTGATATCTTGAATATTGGCTTATCATAATGCCAACACATGACATTCACCAAATACTCTTAGTATTGACCTATCAGAATATCAACATATAATATTCACCAAGTACTCAATAAGGTATTGGCCTGTAGAACATCAACACATGATATTCATCAAATAGCTATCATATATCTATACAAACAACTCATAGACCATCAATGACATCTAACACTTAGTTGTTGATTTACAAAATATATCTATGCAAACAACTTATAGACCGTCAATTCAATGACATCTAACACTTAGTTGTTGCTTTACAATATGCATCTATACAAACAAGTCATAGACTGTCAATTTAATGACATCGAACACTTAGTTGTTGCTTTAATTCATCATGATTTGTTTCAACATTATAAATAATGTATATCATGATTTAAATTATTGTAAGTTCGTCACCTTCCAATAACTTCTACAAATACAATTGATAATCATTTGGAAGTTGTCATTTCCTTATGATGTACACAGGAGGCAAGCCCATTAAAAGCATATAGTCACACATATGGACTTTTGAACTCCCTCTGAATATCAATCATCTGATTTCCCCATCAATTACTTCTACAAATAGATTTTATAGTGCATATAAAAATACAAATAAGAGATATACTACAATAAGAAGATAAATGTAATATTCAAGGATAATAAATACTTATCTACACATCAACACCCTTGACACAAGTTGCTTCAATGAAAGTTCATATACATCAAATCATAAAACACCTTCTCAAATAATTTGAGAGACATCTTCCCTTTGAATTATCTCCCCACTAAGAATGGTTCAATTGGAAATCTAAAATTGGTTATTACTCTCCCCCCACAATATACAATTCCCACATGACATTACTTATAATAGCGTTGAACAAATCTCATGTTTTCTTATGAAATGACTTGATTTTTTCAAGAGAGGTGACACCTTATAATTGATGATTTCTTTCTAAAAAGAGACACCCTTCCTTGAATGCACACTTTTTTTGTTAATGCTTGACCACAATCATAACAAATTAATACATCTCTTTAATGAAAGTCACTTTCATGTTTCACATAGACTCGATACACATTCAATCATAACTTTTGAATCCAATACTTTCTCTCTAATCACATCGATGGATTTGTGAGATATCATCCTTTTACTAAGACAGTCACACATTCACCATCAACAAACTACTCTCTTGTAGTCTCACTTTGATACCATGTTAAGTTTTTAATATAGCTACAAATGAAATAACACTCTATGTTGTATGTGTTTTCCAAATGCAACAATCTCTCTTTCATTTATCGCTTCATAGGACATGTCTATTCATTATTATTTTGAAAATGTTTGGCATAAAGCATCTTGTCCTCAAAATATGATACCATACTCTAGGGGCTTGTTCTTCCAATATTCCAGTCAAAAATGACAAAATGTTGATTTAACATTCATTTGATATATTTTGAATACTTGTCTATCTTTAGAAGAAAATAAAAAAAGACTTCTCAAAATACATAAAATTCATCTTCCACCTTAACAATCTAGTGGCCCACATAAAAATATGATCTATCTTCAAGTGTGGAGTATTTGTGCAATAAACAAATGCTTTCCTAATTGTCAAATAAAAATACCCTGTTTCAAAACCCAAACATGGTATGTAAGACAAAGTAATTTAAACAATTGAAAAAAACATCAAATTTATTTTAAAACTATTGTTGGACGAAATGATTTTTTACACATTTACCTTGCCCCTTGAAAATTGTTATTACATATTTATCTTGCTTATAATCAAGACATTATATTTATCTTGCTTATAATCAAGACATTATGTTTGGGTTCTAATGTGAGGTAGCTCCCCCTGCAACTACCAAACTAATTTTGACTAATGCAAATGCTTATGTTATAAAATTCTACAATTTCATCATAGACTTGCCTAAACTAGAACTTCCAACTCCATACAACTAGCATAAATGAAAATTCAATTATGTAGATTTCATAGTTAAATTAAAACTTATGGTATGTATTCTTATGGTTGAATTGTTATGAATTATGCTATTATGTGGGTATTGCTATTTTAATTGAAAAGATGAAGAAATTTCAATTGAAAAATGAACTAGTAAGTCTTGATCCTAAACATTTTGACAATATTCAAAATTTCTTCACAAAACTCAATTTTCTTATAGTGTCGTTAATAAAATGCATGGGCAAGAAGAATGATGGGTAACAATATATAATTTCAATCCATGTGGCATCTTGTTTATGTTAATCTCATTTCAATCATATGGCATCATGTTTGGATGTGTTTTCTTCTATCGAAAAATGTCTAATATTTTGATGGGTAACAATATATATGTTAAGTTTTGATGGAAAACAATCTATTGGTATGTGAAAAGGATCATTTGATGATGTTAATCTCATTTCAATTAATCAAATTACTCATGGTGTGGTGTACAAGGTAAAATAGGTGAATTCGCTCATTATATATACATTAGAACGTGATCAAAACGGCTAAAATAATCAAACATTAAAAAAAACTATGGATGATTTTTCTAGAGCACGCTGTTATTGAACCAGTTTGGGTGAGACCACATCTTTTCAATACAACAAAGTAATTCAGGACAGTCAACACTGATCTTGATTAAAATTTGGTAGAAACATTGCTTTATTTCCAGCATATCAGCTCAGATGTTTTTGCAGAGTTGAATTTCGACACAAGATCATGTTTTCGGTCAAGTAAATTGCTTGATATGCTTTATATAATCTTTTCCGTCATCACATAACTAATTCTCCATACAGAAACAGAACATGGATGAATAAGAGGGATGGACGAACACCTTACTTCGATTAACAAAACCAATTATCGCACAAGGTCATGGGGAACAAAAATGCAGATAGTTCAAATGAGATCTAGTTCTCATCATCTAAGATGTGCAACAGGTAAATGATATCAATGTACATCAGGTAAATGGGTGGTACTCAAGGAAGAATTTTTTTAAAAATGACCAATTTGCAACATGGGAGCAGCAGAACATGTTGATCAAAATTTACTGTCAAAAGGCATATCTAAAGAGGAAGTTGCAAATTGTTTAATGTCTGAGGAAGTTGCAAATTGTTTAATGCCTTTGTGAACTGTTTGTGTGCAATCTAAGTTACATAAACTGTTTTAATCTCAGAGGTTATATAAATCTTTCAATTATACGCAAGGGGCAAAATACAAATTGAGTTTATAGATAAGGTGGGATATACAAATTGAGCTAGCACTACCATAATTTTCATGGGATTATTAGGCGCCTCATAAAAATTTCATTAGCGTCAGCTAAGAAAAAATGAAGAATTCTTCCATTTCATTGTTAGCAAATCGTTAACAATTAGAAGACACATTCGCTAAAACAAATGAGAAACAAATTATTCACAATTACGATACATAATTTTCTAATATAAAAGTCAGACTTGTAAAGGCTATGACCTATCCTAGAGGATCTCGCTAACAAAACCCACCATACATGATAGTTTCCATGCTACAAAAGGTTTAGCTTGCTTCGTAAATTGCATTCCCTTACTTTATAAAATAACTATACCACCCTTTTTCTGTTTTTATATATACCATATTAGGGCCAAAATCCACCATACATGATTGTTTCCATGCTCCAAAAGGTTTAGCTTGCTTCGTAAATTGCATTCCCTTATTTTATAAAATAATTATACCACCCTTTTTCTGTTTTTTTTCCGTTTTTATATATACCATATTAGGGCCTTTTTCTTGGTCATGTTTTGCTTCCTCTTAATAAAAACCTATATTAAGGGTAATACTGTTAGTTCGGCAATTCCCTAACCTGTTTTTCTGTTTTGCATTAGTTAAGCTTTCTAACATCGTAGTTAAGCTCTCTAACATCCTAATTATGGGATCGTCCAGAATGCTTTTGAATTGATGCTCAAAAGTTCTCTGAACATCCTAATAAAATAAGCTCTCCAACATCGTAATGATGAAACGACATTAATCTAATAAATTATGAAAATCTGATGATGAAACAGGACATTAATCTAATAAATTATAAAAATCTGATGATGAAACAGCATTAACCTAAATCTTACACAATCAAACAAAAATCTTAAACAATCAAATCAAATCCAAATCCAGAAACAGCAGCATTAATCTCATATCATAAATAGTGAAAATCTGATATCATCAAATATATATGCGGGATATTTCTTTAAAACAACCATGAAGTACAAGCTGAATTTGACGAGGGCACCTGATATCATCAAATATATGTACGGGATATTTCTTTAAAACAACTATGAACAAGCTGAATTTGACGAGGGCACCCAAAAGTAATCTATATTCCTTATTCCTTAGAGGTCTCATTCAAAAAAGTAAGTCAACAAACCCTCAAACATCTATTATCAAATGTTGATTTCTATAAATTGTTGCAGTCGGATACTAGGGGAGAGGACCCAGTAGTTAAATAGCGTTCTAATAGTTGTGATAGTAGTTGTTAGTTAAATATCCACACTTGCTGATTTAATATTCAATATTTTTAACAACATTGTACCAATAATTATGACTTTAAAGTTGCTTTTGCTAATTGATGACTATCCATAATTGAATGAAATGTGTCCCTTTTCCTAAAAAGCAATCAATAGTGTGATGCCACATCAGCTGTACAAGTATGGGGGTCCCTAATGCACTACGATTGGTCTCACTTTTTTTTGGGCTGTTTTGGACACATTGGCAAAAAGCATGCTGATGTGGCATTGTATTTGATGATGTGGCTCTGAAACTTTAGTTATAAGCAGGGGACTTGCCAAGTAGGCTGCTGTAAAAAATGGGTGTGATTTGAAATTTCTATGTAGGATTTTGAGAATCACAAAGTTAGGGTGCTCAACTACCAGGTCCTCTCCCCTACAGGCGCGGTCCTCTCCCCTACAGACACACAGCACAATCTCTACCAGGTCCTCTCCCCTATAGACACGGTCCTCTCCTCTCCCCTACAGACGCACAGCACAATCTCTACCTGTTAACTTTTTTTTAGATCTTCCATATTAATGACTAGTTTGCAGACGGATGCCATTTCAGGTTCTCTTTCTTCAAAAGGGGACTATCAATCAATGTAAAATTCATTTAATTTAAAAAACAAAAATAACACTGCTATAAAAATATAAATGTTGACAAGTGAAGGCTATGGCCTGTCCCAGAGGATTATAGCAGCAACGCCAAATTACCCAGGGCGATAGATAATAACCTTCTACCACTGGGAGGTACTTTTCTTTCTTAAGGATAAGAGAAGAAAATTGCCATCAACGAAGCAGATATTTGCTGTGTGACGTTCACGATAGAATCTACGAAACATTATTTGGATGCCTTAACGACAAAGGAATCCCCGTCACATTCTTTAACCACAAAGACTTTATGACTCCATCATACGATTTGAAACAAAAAAAAATTTAAAAAGGCTAATAACGGTTTTACAGGAAGATATGAGAGGTTAAAGATATTTGCAGTTTTCTAGAATTAGTCTGGAAATACCTCTTGCACTAAATAATCAAGTACTAATTTAGAAACGCCTATATAATATCTAATGAGATAGTACAGCAAAGTGGAATCATTGCGATCATTTGGGGAAAGAATCCTCCTTTCCATCCTTTTTACACATCTAATAAGAATTAAATCCATTTTCATCTAATAAGAAGCAAATCAAATTGAAAAGTATTACCAGTGGTTTAAAGAAACAAAACAATTCATATAGAAAGAGCATTAACCGTTCGTTCTCAATAAACAGGAAGAAGTTGCCCAAAACTAAATTTTAAGGCTATCATTTATTTTGGGACTTCGCTTTAAATCGGGTAAGGCTAAATTTTACAGAATTGTAAAAGGCAATAAAAATTCAAGGAATTTTCATGTTGGGGGTTCTTTATAGTGCTTTTATTTGTTTTGGATGTCCTCTTTAATAAGTTGAGGGCGTCTTTTTTTTTATCTCTTAATCAATATTGAACTGGTAGCTTTTCAGTTGATTGATAAGTTGTATAGGAAATGATGGGTCACATTTTAAGCACCGCTCAGACTGGTGCTCGAGCTGGAAATTCAAAGAACATTACAATTGTGCGCTAATTAGTGCAAGCAATTGTTTTGCATACAGTTATTAAGTTGATTTCAAAAAGTTGTTTCAGGCGGTTTGAGACATGCTGCACAATCTCTACCTGGCAACTGTGTACAAATTAGGACAACCAACTGTTTTGCATACAGTTATTATGTTGATTTCGAAAAATTGTTGCAGGCGGTTGGAGACACGCGGCACAATCTCTACCTGGCTCTCTTTCTTCAAGAATGGGACTATCAATCAATGTAGAATTCATCAAATCCAAACAGCAGAAGTAAAATTGTGCTACGAAACTTTAAAATGTGAGATGTGAAGGCTATGGCCTGTCCCAGAGGATCATAGCAGCAACGCCGCATTACCCAGGGCCATAGAATATAACCTTCTACCACTTGGAGGCGCTTTTCTCTCTTACATGTAAGAAAAGATAAACGCCATCAACAAGCAGATATTTTATGTGTGACGTTCACTATGGAATATACGACACATTATCAGTCGCTCCAAGCTGTGAGGACAAAGGAGTCCCCGTCACATACCTTTCATTACCAGACATTCTTGAATCACAAAGCCTTAATAACTCTACCATACGATTTGTAGAAATTTAAGGTACGGAATTAGGGTTTTGCGGGTAGGGTTTGAAAGCCAGCTTAAAGATACTTACAGTTCTCTAGGTTTAGATTGGAAATGACTCGTGCAGTGAATAAACTAGAACAAGCTCTAAAAACACCTAATCAGATGGATCAGATAATCTGGCTTAATCTCAAATGAGATAGAACAGCACAGTAGAATCATTGTCGATCATTCGGGGAAAGAATCCTCATCTCCATCCATAAACAAATCTAATAAGAATTAAATCCATTTAAATCTAATAAGGAACCGGGCAATTCAAATGGAAAGAGTATTACCAGTACTTCCGCTCAAGAGAGGAAAGTGAAACCGCTGCCGACTCTGATGGCTTCCCTCTGATTAAATGTACACTATTCTTCGTCTTCTCTAATTTATAGGCATTTTTTAGGGTTTGTCTTTCTTGTTTCGATTTTACTTAAGTCGGCGGGGGCTACCGTTTCTTAATTAACTAGCACTTGCACCTTTGTGCAAGGGATATGCTATACGTTTTTTATTTGAAATCATAAATGAAAATTTAGATATTAAAGGATGTGTATAAAAGTGACTCTACAAATATGTATTATGGAAGGAAGTCTTCTACATACTATAGCATTTATTTTGGATGTATTTTTTTATAGGTCATCTTAAGAAAATGCGGAATTGAAATGCATGGAAAGATTGTATTTGTAAATATAATTCTTCTATGTTTCCTCTTTATTATCAACAAGTGTGAACTTGCAGATGAGAAAATGCTATAATTGATAAACAAAAAAAAATCATGAAATAAAGGGAATAATTTAAATTATAGTACTTAAAAAATGGGTGTACAAGTAACTTCATATACCTAGACTTCGTGTGAGATCAATTTCAGGAAAGCTTCCTCTTTCTTTTTAATAATGTTGTATGGATTCTTTTTCATTTTGAAATAGTGATCCAAAGAGAAGGTAGGCTCTATACGAAGGGCAAAACTTGCAAAATTAATTGCTTACTCAAGCTTTGTCATTACCAAACAACCACTTCATAACCTTTTCAAAAGTTCACTAATTTTATCTAGACATCATCAGCTACATTCTTCCATTACATTTAATAAATTTATCCTTGGATCCCCTTAGGGAAAAGTGAATCATGGTATGATTCTCTATAATGTTTATCCATCATAGATATAAAGCATGAGATGATATAAATAAAAACCTAAGAAGACTGAAGAAACACATAATGATTTAGGATATGGATCATACTTAAAACCTATTAAAATGGCTCTCCAAATCGTCGCAATGATATATAATGAGAGTTGCAATAGAGGGTGATACAACTTACCGTATGCCTCTCCTTCTGGTTCGTGATCCGTGGGTTCCCAAGCTTTCCAAAGGCAAGGGTCTGTAGCAAAGGTTTCACAATTGATATAAACCAAATACACAATACTACCAATAACGAATAACAATGAAACATAATCAATAAAATGTACAAGCAAGAGAAAGGAAAACAAATGAATGCAAACCCCACGATGCTTGAAGCTTCTATTATCTCTCTCTACTCCTTCCGAAACGTTGTTCTTGATGCTCAGTATTGGCGGGACAATGTCTATGACTTGAGAAGTGTTGAGAATTTGCTAGTTGAAATGGGTGTGTGATCGCAAGATGGCTTGAATGCTAAAACCAAACTGACGGAGTAATGGCGCACGAGAGCTTGAAATCTTGGATACTTCAAATGGTTATGAAGGGTTTATTATATAGGAATTGGTGATGATATGAACGGTTGAGACTGATCCCAGAGATAGGGAGAAGAATGGTTGAGATCAAAAGGAACTGGAGAGGCCCTTAGTAAACTCCACCTCTTCATTTGGTAAAGAGGAGATAGAGTTTGGTTGACTGAAGAGCTAATTATAAGTTACCTTTTTGAACTGAAGAGATGGGTGAAGTTACCCATGTGGACTGGAGAGATGGGTGGAGCAACCCATGTGATCTGATTGGAGTTATCTCTTTGAAGATAAATGAGTATTTAATTCATTTATTTAATAATTGTTTTCAATATGTGAGATAATTGAATTCTTTTTTATTAAGAATTGCTTTATTTGATG
>MU223745.1:938869-960431 GCA_018584345.1 Thuja plicata
ATAATTGAATTCTTTTTGATTAAGAATTGCTTTATTTGATGAAATTAAATTAATTTAATTGGAAGAATTTAATTAGTAAGTTTAAATATTTGAATTTAAACTATAGGAAATTGAGTTTAATTAATCAATTAATGGTAATTAATCAATTAAAGTTATTTAATTAAATAAAATTAATTATTTAATTAATTTTGGGAATTTGATTAGATGATTTGGGGAATGAATTTAGAGGAAAATAGATGATTAATTAATCATTAAAAAACCATTAATTAATAGATGAAAATTAGTGTTTTTAATGTAAAGTTGCAAGCCTATCCATTTTAGGGTGTCTACACTTACTTTTACCATATTTCCAAAATTTTATCAAAAAAATTTCATTTGCATTAATTATTATTTTATGTTCTCTTTAGCATCTAGTAACCAAGCTTATATTAGAGCTGAACGTTTTGCTTGGTAATCACAAAATTAGTAAAGTCAAAATGTAATAAAAGACTTTTGCCATATATAGTGATCATTTGACATTATTACATGGTACCATTAAACTCAAGGAACATTAAAACTTTTTGAATTTCAAACAACATATCATATTATGAATATCTCAAACTTAGATCTAAGCATGTGGTATTGTGTCTAATGAAATTCATTTTGATTTATTTGAACACCCTACTAATGATACCATGTTAATTTATTTGAACACCCCTCTAAACAAATTGATTCCTTATTCAATGATTTATAGTGATGAAGGTTACACACATTCTCTCCATTGTACATTTTGTCAATCTTCTCTTGTAGATTTGTCACCTAGTCGCCTAGTTATGCAAATATTTGAGGTTATTCCATCCTTAATTCCATTAATACAATCACCTTTTTTCCACTATTAACTATACACGCGTAAAAGTATTAAAGTGGAAAGACTTTTTTTCTTTTTTAATATTTTGAGTATTTAATTGTTTTGTGATTTATTTCATTTATCTTGTTTAATATAAATGTAATATTTATAAGAATTTAAATTTAATTTGTTATTTTAGTTTCTAAAGGAAATGGTGTTTAAATATTTAGTTATATAATTTTGAATATTATTAAAATTATATCAGTTCAAAAACTAATAATATCTCAAACCCCAAGAGAGACGAACTCAACAATTGCTGAGATATCAACATTTCCACAAAAATAGAAAAAGTTTATAAAATCAAAAAAAAATTTGGTAGAAATTGCTCAAATCCATCTCTACCCAAATTAGCTAAACCATTCACACTAGAGCAAAATTGAGGCTTGCCAGATCCAAACAAATTAAAAACATTTTAAATATATATTCTAGTAAAGAAGTTTCGAGTGTAAAATGTAAATCTTGGATGACAAATGTATTAAATTATATATGTTTGGTATGTTTCATCTTCTCGAAATTCTTATCTTGATTACTCATAATAAGAATCATGGTACTCCTTGATTCCATGGTGGTTGCTCTGACGAAAAGCTTCTCAGAAGGTTTATCCTATTTCCACCCTCTTGCTAGGAGACTCTGTATGAAAGATGGGATTCTTATGGTTGACTATAATCATGTGGGAGTGGACTTCATCAAAGCTTCCTAGAATGTTGTGGTTGTGGGGGATCTAGCAGGGCCAAATTCCACTCCTTAGATGGAGGACATTATTCCTTTCAATGATATCAATTTCCCTTCCAATGGTTCCAGTTCAGGTGAGAAACTATCTGATCTTCAAGCACAACCATAACAGTTTGATCTTTGAGGCAAAGGTGATTTAATTCAACTCTAGGCAAAGCAGATTTTTTCCCATGGAATAGGAAAAGGGAGGCAGAACAAGTTAACATTAGTATTAATATTTCAACAACTAAATACATGTGAAAAGCGGGTTTGAATAATAACCTTACCTTGAACAACGGCTACTTAAGTCGAATAAGTAGGCACAACTTAAAAACATATTAATTAAATGAGGGTAGAGATCTTGTATATTTGATTATTAAATGTAATTATTTAGTAATTTACCTTTACTTTTGCATGAGCTCCTTTTGGAATGGACAAATATTAATCTACATCATGAAATGAAAGCCTCTTGACATGAAAAAAATAAGAATTCACATCCAACCCTCAACCTTAGCACGCTAGTGTAGAATGCCAGGGTATGCCACCAACATTAACAAGAAAAATAGTTCTCACCATCCTATGTCTAAGAGCCATCTGGAAGGGAGAATCTCTTAAAGCAAATATTAGAAGTTTTCAGTGTAGAATAGTCTTGTGAACCCAGCCCCATGATCCAAACCATTCTCTCTCCTATTTCCTATTTACCCTCTGTATAATCGCTTACAAAGAAGTGACTTAGGAAATCCACCCATTTCTCTATTTGTGCACCTGGACTCTTAATCCAACAATATATGTGTGAAAAAACTAGATTGTGCACACCTCATGTTGATTAGGCTATAAAAGCATTATGTGAATATGCAAGCACAAGCGTATGTGTGTAAAAGTTGGCGAGACTGCTATATCTGCTCCTCTCTTCTTTGATGAATCTAGAACTGTCCACAACCACTGCTCTTTGCCTTCCCTGTTTCTAATTATTTGCACATTGTCAACTACACTTCCACTTCAGCTTCTTTTTCCTCCCCTGCAAAACAAGATTAAGACCACTCTACCAACTGTAAACCATCACCATCAATGCCCATAAATCTGCTTTCACTATGAAGTAGTACATGATCCACAGTCATGTGCAGTTAGGAGCTCATCAGTCTGAGATGCAATATGAGACGAGAAGAATAACAATTACAACCACCAACATGTCTCACAAACCAAAAAAATAATAGCTAAACCTCACTAAACATTTTTTAGAAGGCTGGAAATAGTAGTCAACAGTAGCTTTTCTGCTCATACTCAACACCTCATTGGATACAATCAAATATGTATTGTTATCTTATTTGCTATTGCCACTGAATCACTGGTGAAGGTCCATTCATTTTTTAAAATGGTTAACTTTTTATCTCAATTAGGATGTTCATAGCTTCCCAATGTGCAACATCTAGAATGACCGTTTACTTTCAACTTATGTCCAGCGCTATCAATTAAATTAAGAATCATCTTCAAATTGTTCTAACTATCCATGCAAATATATTCCAAAGTTTGAGCTTTCCAAAAATTTTAGAAAGATTAGACAAATGTACACATTCTCCCACACGACTATCGAAAAATTTAGTTGGTCAAATCAATCTCCACAACTCTCTAAGTTGGAACAGCCACTCAAATCTACAAACTTCAAAGAAGATAAACCGCTAAAGTGTTTAGGCAATGCAAAGAGTTTCTCACACAAAGAAGATAGATTGCCAAAGATGTTGGATGAAATAGTAAAAACGTTGTATTCCTCCACAAATACAACTTTTAAAGTTGTGAGTTGTCCAAGGTTGGGAGTGAAACTAACCAATTTAATGTACTCGAATAAATTTAAAATTTAAAAAATAGGATACTAACTTGGTTGCAAAAAAAATGAAGGTTTTAGTTGGCCAGAGCTCTTTGAAATTGCTACTGACACATCACAACTTATCAAAACCAGATCTTCCCATGAAGATAAGTAGTCAAAGCTTATTGTATCACAAGCATCAATTCTTTTTAAATTTTGGCCCAATTATTTCTAAACATAAAGGAATCCCACCTCACATTTTCACAACTTCATCCACATCTATGTTCTCTACGCCTTTCAGATTAAATGCTTTGGCACTATCTAGAGATTTTTTATATAAAAGCTTTTCCCAGTCAGAGTGAAAGCAATTCCATCTCAAATGGAAAGTCTCTCTCCAAAATTATTTTCAGTCTTATCAAACCTTTTTGTGGTTAGATGAAACCTCATCTTACTTGGAAGACAGTGTAAAAATCCTGACAAAGGTCTAGGGATGACACTTGCTGCGAGATAATTGTCAATAAAAAGGCATATACAAAGTACCACTCCTCTAAAATCTTTTACTGACTGTTCTTGATCTTCCCACATTACTCCTCTACTCAAATCTTTAACCAAAAAAGTTCCACAACATTTGTTGTTATAACTACTTAACATGATTCTTGAAACACCTTTGATCCATAAGTCTGCAAAATTTTTAGACCTTCAGATCGAAACACTTGTTGCCTTAATTACTTCAACCAACAACTCCAAATCCAAAAATTACAACCGCTCTTTTTGATCGACCAGTTGGATCCATTTTCAGAAACATGTTACTCCATCCTTGGCAGCTCTCAACTGAAAATCAACCAAAAACAAACCACGTAGGTAGATGGAATAAGATAAAACTGGTGTAAGATAGCCCAAATTACCATATATAAACTCATAAACTGTATAAGTTTAGAAACATTACAGTTTTGCAACTAGTCCTAAAAATGTACTTCTCTCCTCTACTGTAATATAAAGTTCTAGCTGTATGTATGAAAAAATAATTACATACAGTTCTCAAATGCTTAAGCTTACACAAGGCCGCAATAACAAACAACCTCAGTAAGCCCAAATAACAAACAATGAAAAGGTTCCAAATAACAAAAAAAAAAAAAAAAGAAATGCCTAAAGGCCCAAGTTAAACGTACTAGCTATTTAGTTTTAGGCTTCTCAAATTTGCTTCGCTTACATGAAATTATTTATGTTCCATACAATTCCACAAGTCCTAAAACTTAAACAACAAAACCCCTAACATGCACACTTTTTTTATTTAAGGTTTCTCCAATCGATTTTGCTGAGCTCCCCAAAAAATTAGACTATCGACTTCTAAAATCTATATAGATATTTGTTAACAGGCATATCTGATATGGGTTTTTCTCCCTCCATTGGATAACGCAAATAATGACCTCTGATATATCATTTACAAGTCTCAAAATAAGATCGGGATAAGTACTCCATATCTTCTTTTCAACCTTTTGTAGATCGGTTGCATCGACTGAAGCAGAAAAAATATCTTATATACATAAACATCTACAAATAATGCACAAACAGAAAAGGTTGGAAACAACTTATTAAACTTAAAAATGTCTTCCTCCTTAATCTATATAGTGTGTAAAATTTTACCTAAATTGTCTGTGTGAGGTACAGAAAAACATAAAGCCCAAATCCCATTGCACTCTCATCCTCTGAAGGATGATGCCTAGCGAGATTATTAGGGCGATTTCAAAATAGATAAAGAGATGAGGTAGTGTAAAATAGAATCAAAATGAATAAATTAGATGTGTGCTTTATTATTGCCCAGACCAAATTTTGAATTCACAGCTAGTAGAGAAGACGGTCGGCTTTCCTTTTGCCCTTCGAGATGTTTAAAGAAAAATGTATGCAACATTTTACATTCAAAATCGTGACTCCATTAAATTTGGCAATCAAAAGAAAATATATTTCATCGAAAAGATAAAATCAAGTACTAAGTAAAAATAAATTACATTACCAGAAAAGGCAAAGTCCTTAAAAGTGGTAACAAGCTTAGGAATATCATGTCCGTCGACTACAATCTCACACCTAATGTGATAAGACCTGAATTCATCTTTCAGAAATGGATCTTTGACATAAAAATCTTTCCCAAAAAGCATAAGATTTGTTAAACCATAAGTGGGAAGAGTGATGCGATTATGAGCAATTTAGTATTCCTGTGTGGATTAAGAAAAAGAATCTTCCCAGAAAAGATAGTAAACAATGGTGTGGTTTAGACGGTAAAGTGGGGTAGATTAGACACTGACATACGAGATGTGCTCCCCAATCTCGAAATGGGTTCACCATGTACTACAGCCTGCAAACCTCATGTCGAGGCCATAATCATGTCGTACTATGTAAGGCCTGCAACAATACCCAGAGAAGAGTTAATTAACGTGAGACGTGAGGCTGGGGAAGTGGCAGTAGAGACACAAAACTTGCCGAACATGGTTTACCGCTTTACTGTTTTTCACTGTGTAGTAGAAAACCAGGTGTTTTAGAGCATGAGATAAGTATTGAGCGTGAGAAATAAATGATGCGTGAAGCCTATCAGATTAATTAATTAAAATAGTTGTATTCCAATTTTTAATTAACTAGCAGTTGCATGTTTTTGTGCATGCACCGATGAGCCGATAAGAGTGATTTTTCAAATAGTCAAATTGCTTACATAATACAAAAAGTAAATCATTAATGATGTAGAATTTATGCTCTATCTTTTAATAAAAAAGTAGATAGTAAAAAAATATTAAATTAAAATTATTTTAAAAATATAATTTCATGTAAATAAATTAAATTTTAATTAAATTTTAATTTAAGTAAAATAGTTTTTTAAACTTATTTTAAATAGACTAAAAGAAATTATTTATTTTACATTCAATTTATCATATATAAATAAAATGATCACCTAAAAAAATCTCCCTTAATAGATTTGTGATCCAGAAAAAACAATCTATTATTAAAAATTGAACATGAGAAATAAAAAAGTCCTCCTCTTTGTAAAGCTAAAGCCAATAAACCCTAATTAAATAATAAATCTGGAGCACCCATTGATATACTCTAAGGCCTTATTTTTCTTTTCTCCAAACATTCCATAAACTAATTTACTTCTAACATCTACAAATAACGATTTAAGTTGAGGTGCTTATAACCAAACACTGGATATAGGTAATTGATTCAAAGAAGACCCAATAAACAAGAAATTTACTTCTAACATCTACAAATGACATTTTTAAAATGAAGCAAAAAACCCAAACACTGTCTATAGAAATCAATTTGATGAAATATCAATTAATAGCTCTTCCACGGGGGAGTTATTGAATCAGATTATTAATAAAATATGGTGGATATCCCACTTTTGCCTTAAAAAATAAAAAATTAATAGCTCTTCAAAAGCCCATTTGAGAAACTGCTCGACATCAGCAAACAAAACTTGTCCCAAAACAACGTTTTCATGGTAAGAAGTCTGCGATAAATTAAAAAACTAAAATTTTAGAGAAACATGGGATTGCCATGGTTTTCCCGTTCCTTCGCCCATGGTTCGAAGAACGTGATTCGAGGGCAGCGGGGAATACGTTTTATGACATGAGCAAGTCAGAGTGCGACATGAATTCACTGAAGTTTCCATGCAGCTTCAGTGCAAACATTCTATGAGGTCGTATGACAGTAAACTTTGATAACCTGGGGAAGAAACCCAAATCAAAGAAAACATGAACAAACCATAATGATAGGAGACAAAAAAAAAAAAATTGATAACAACCACATACAGATTCAAAAAATAAAACTCAAAGAGACCAAAGCAAGTGACTTACCTCAAGACATAGTTGCTTGGAATGAAAAAAAATACTTCAAAATGCTTGTGTGCAAAGAGCAATGCAAATATTTATATTCCTTAATGGCCTCAATCGTATCACATGTGCAACCAAAAAAGGAAAAAAAAAAACATTTGTTGTTTCCATTTTTTATGGTTTTTAGATTTGCTGGAGTATTTTGCTGGATGTTTCCATTTTCAAGTAAATGGACTTCTAAACTGCTATTTTTTCTAAACTTTCTAAACTGTTAATTCTAAACTGCTAATTTTATTCTTTTTTGTTTTTGCATTATTGTACAATCAGAAAAAAGAAGTCAGTCAAAGAGGCTGACAATTTTCCGGCAGAAGATTTACATTTCAGGGAGCAAAGCTCCCACAAATAGCTAATCGGCTAAATTAATAAACACGGTTAGTTAATGGTATATTTTGGGTGTTGTATAAATAATTTGAAATGTGATGGTCATATGATTGTACATATATGAAACTATTGTTGATGACAATTATTCAATTGTGTATTGTCATTGATGTTTACACAAGTATAGTGATGTTTACACAAATATCTAATCCTATCCGAGCATAGTCAGTTCATGCCAAGCACTCTCGGGCATTGAAGAGGACCAAAGTGATTTTTAGTTCTAACCGAGTTCACTCGGGCATTACAATGTTGGTCGGGCGTTGAAGGATTTCAGTGTTGACCAAGTTAAACAGTTAGTGTCAGCCGACTAACAAGAGTTTATATTTTATGGATAAATTGGTTATATGCCACTGACAGACATGAGTTTTATTATTTATTTGGAAGGATATTAAGGCCGACTTGACAAGGCTTATCATATTAATATAAGGTCAAGTTTGGATTGAATATTGAGACACAATGTGGAAGTGTGTGTGTTTATGATATGAAGAGTGAAGGCGAAATCATATGGGATTCTGATTGAGGACAGAACACAAAGAGCTACAACAAAATATCTGATCAGTGAGGATCAAGTAATTAATCCAGAATAGAGATCTGAATCAGCAAAGATAGTTGCTTATCAAAACAGGTCAATCCATTGTTACTTTCTAACAACTATAGCAGTGATCAAAATCTCTTAACAGAGTAGACTTAACAGTATTTTGTAAATCCTCTCACAAGGTGACATTTCTACATTGAAGTGTTTAAAGACCTCTCATAAGGCCACTCCTTAAAGGGTGATTAAATCCTCTAACAAGGTCACACCTAACAATGTGTTATTGTAACCTTTAACAGGTTTGGCTCCTAACAGGGCTCACTTCAGAAGAGTGAAAAATAGTGACTAGTTGCAATTGGTGATTTTTCCCATATTGGGTTTCCACGTTAAATCGTGGTGTTATCTATGTACATTTCATTTGATTTATGGTTTATGTTTCTGCAATTAATTACTAAAGATAATTACAGTTAATATCTTAAGATTTGCTATGTTAACCGAGTGACAATAGAATATTTGTGTTAACCGAGCAACAATGACTAATTTGTTTAAGAAATCTAAGGGACTTGGATTTGTTTTTGTGGTAACTAATTCACCCCTCCCCTCTCAGTTACTCAACTCATTTCCAACAATTGGTATCAGAGTATTTGGTGCTTTCAGGAAGGGCTTTGAGGCCTAAGCTAAAGATCAGAGATGTCTTACAGAAGGGAGATCCCGAAGCTTAACAAAGATAATTTTGTTGCATGGAAAGATTTGATGAGACTACATCTATCTACCATTGGAGATACTAGTTTGCAATTCTTGGACCATAGGTATGTGGAATCACCGAGACCTTTGACTATGGATCAGATGATTGATATAGCCTCTGCACTCATCTATTCAAAATTTGATGAAGTCAAGGACTGCCCTACTGCCTTTGATATGTGGAACAAACTGCATGATATTCATGGAGGAGATGTCAATGTAAAGAGAGCCAAAGCAGAAAGTCTCCAAGGTCAATTTGATCATATGAAAATGAAAGAAGGAGAGGACATTACAAAATACAGTGAAAGAATCAAGAAAAGTGTCAGTGCCATTAGAGCTGTCGGTGGAGTAATTGAAGACACAACAGTGGTTATTAAGGTATTGAGAACTTTACTTCCTATCTATGCAATTAGAGTTTCAGTTATTCAAGAGATGAGATGCAGTAATGGTATAACTCTAGATCGATTGGTTGGAAGACTCACAACCTTTGAGTTGGATAACTTTGACAATTACTCCCTAATCTTAGCAATCTTGAGTCTGCATTCAAAGCTAAATTAAACCTTGGAAAGATGAAAGGAAGACAGATTGACAGTGACAGTGATGATGAATCTGATGATGAAGACTTGGAAATCATTGAAGCATTACTTGCTAGGAGAGATGCAAAAGGAAAAGGACAGTACAAAGGAAGAATACCATTAATTTTATTTTCATGTGATGAGGTTGGTCACATTGCTGCTAAGTGTCCAAACAAGGAAGATAAAGGTGAGAAAAAGTTCAACAAGTATAAAGGCAAGAAAGATTACAAAAGCTACAAAGACAAAGGTAAGAAATCTTGTTACATTGCTAAAGATTCTGATAATGATGAAGATGAAGATGAAATAGTTTATATTTCTATTAAGGATGAGTCAGATAATGAAGATAATGAAAAGACAACACTATATTCTTATATTAGCAAGAATGACACTTGGATAATTGATAGTGGTTGTTCTCACCACATGACTGGTGATAAAACCAAATTTGAACATCTTGAGCACTATGATGGTGGGAGTGTCAATTTTGGGAATGATGAACCCTACTATGTGAAAGGTAAAGGTTGTATTGCTTTAACAGAAGGAATCAAATGTGATAATGCTTATTGGGTTGAAGGAGTAAGGTGCAATCTACTAAGTGCGGTACAACTGAATAACATTGGTTTCAAGGTAGAATTCATGAATGGTACAACCAAGATCCTGGATGGTAAGGTTTAAAAGTTATATTATGTGCTTGTAGGTGAAATCTACAAGCTCAAGTTGAATTGGTACTCGACCATTTCTTTTTAGGATTCAACTCTCTTGAGAAGCATTCACTCCTTCAGAGTTCCTTGCCATGCACACATCAACCTTAACGTTCTAGGATTAGGCACTATGACCTTTGGGTGGATTTTCCCTTCACAGTGCATGGTGCTAAAACATGGTAATCCCTTCTTTCATTTTCCCCAAGGCTTTCCTTTGGTTACCCATTGTCTCTTCAGTGCTTTTCGAGAGTTTCTTTCTTTTAGCGGGGTCTCCTCTCTTGCACTCACATGCTATGTATTAGTTTATCAATAGTTTGCAGGATGTTTATTCTATGTAATCTCGGGGGAATTGAGTTTCAATTTAAACCAAGTGGCTCTTGCAGATGCTCTTGTTAGACATTATACTTGGAAATGCTCTTGTACACATGTATGAAAAATGTGGAAGCATAGACAAGGCATGTGAATTGTTTGACATAATGCCTAAAAGAGATTTCATCTCATGGAAAACCATTATTGTAGGATATGCACATAATGGACTTTGAAAAGATGCCCTAAAATATTTTGAATTAATGAAGTGATCTAGAACATATCCTAATATTTTAAGATTTTCTTGTGATCTATGTGCATGCAACATTGGACATCATTCAAAGCATAATGGATAGAGGAATTTTGTTATATATTTCAGTTGCAAGTGCCCTAGTAGACATGTATGCAAAGTGTGGAAGCATAAACAAGGCATGTGAACTATTTGAAAGAGTGCCTCAAATAAATGTGGTCTCATGGACTGCAATAATCATTAGATATAAACTAAATGGGTTTGTTGGAAAGGAATTAGAAGCCTTCAAGAAAATAAAAGTGGTATGTGTAATCCAAATTACATAACCTTTGTGAGAATCCTCCCTTCTTGTGCCCAAATGGGAGCATTGGAGCATTTTTTCTATTAATGAAGTTAAATTTTTTGCATTTTTCCATGTTTTGTCAATCATAACAGTTTGATTACAACCATTTATTCATATTAGGGGCTTGATATTTTAAATAAAATTTATTTGGTTTGGATGAGGGGTTCAATTCCATCAAATATAGTTTTTGTTTCATTCAATTCCTTCTTGTTTTGAGTAAGATATTGACATTTTATTTTGATTGTCAAAACCCTTGTTCAGGGTATCTTGAGAGTAAGAAAATGTAGTTCTTTATCTATTCCACGTGTGATAAGTCCCCATGTTTGGCATGGATATGGAGGATGATGTATACTACCTTCTCCAATGGTTGCAAGGAACCATGCAAGATGGGGAACATGCTTGAACACTGTAGAAGGTAACTGTGAATGTCACAGTGGGAGCAGAAGAGTGACAATTTTTGGTGAAAGGGGTTTGTCTACCAATATATTGTGAGATGAGGCTATGTTGGCCATATAAAAGATATAAATGAGGCTATACAAGATTCTAGAGTTCATGTAAGAGATGGAATGTCTAGAATAAGGTCTGGTCATGTATGGATTGCAGAGGTAAACTATGACTGTCATGATAGGACAATATAAGGTAAATTATTATATTTTGGTTTAAGGGATTGTGTGTTGATAAAAGGAAGTGTGGACAGAGCCCAAGGGTGACTTGAAGTGTGTAGGAATAGAGTGAGTAAGGGTTGTTACTAGTTGGTGATTGGTTAGACAAGGGTGGAAAGTCCTAGATAAGATAAATTAGGACAATGATTTGTAATAAAGGAAGATAAGTTGGGTTGAGTCAAAAAAGACAAGCAATTTCTTAGAAAGCCACCTCACATAATAAAACCACATCATCAAATAAGTCCACTTCATCATTTTAAATCTTAGATTCATGATCCCCATGCATATTAACCAATCCTTTTAACATTTTGATTGGTTTGAAATCTTTCATTAGAAATGATCTCTTTTAACTTAAGGGAGTGTTCCAATATGAAATTAAAAATGACCCAACCATCATTATAAATGTTCTCTTTTACAAGTTATGTTAATTTTAGAATTTATGATATGATGATAATTGAACTACCACATAATCTATGTCCAAGGCACCTGTGCACTGGAGGTATCCTGCACCTTCCAGGCTGCCTACATACCTGTATCCACGGGATCAAGGCCCTTGGAACTCACACTCTCTAACGATATGTAGTTATGTTTGAACTATGTTTATGAATTTTTAATGGGAACGTACCTCTTACAATATTTAATCAATCCCGAACAACTCTTCGGTGGTTTACACACACTCGAGTGTGTCCATCAGATCCTATATCATCTAACACAACACTTGAAGTTCTTGTCATATGGTTAAAATTAAAATATGTGTTTAGAGTTTTCCTATGTGTATTAGTCATATTTTCCTCTCCTCTTACTGTTGTTGTTCCAATTTTCCTCTTGATCGCTGCTCTACTACTTTCATGAAAGACCCTAATTTATTTTGGGAAAATAATATCCAAATGAAACTATGAGGGTTTTGAACAATGTTATAAGAGAAAACTACCTATATTTACATAAGAATGACTAATCCAAGTCTTAGAAAACTTATTACAATGAACATTTAAATTTCAGAGAAATAATATAAGGACAATCCTTAGTCCAAGTCTGAAAACAACAATATGAATACACATTAATTTAAGAACAACATAGTAGGATCAAATCATTTAGGAACAACAGTATAATAAAAAACTCTTAACAAATACTTGCTTATTATGTTCTACAATCTACCATTAAGAGGGAAGAGTGTCTAGTATTAATGCAGTTGTTATGTTATATTCAAGACATCATGCAAGGATTGCATCATGAATTTTGTGATTACCTTATGAAGATCAATCAACCAACATTAGCAGAACCATGACTATGCTAGACAAATATAACCACAACCATATACATTCCAACAAAAAGGGTCATCTAGGAAGATAATAATGCATAAATACAATTTAAGTTAGCACAAACAACTTTAATATAGTGTACCTAATAGATCAAGAAAATGGCAATGACCTAACCATCATGAGGAAATGACCGAATTGCAAGATATGAAAACATAAAATGATAAATATATCACAACCATAATGATAACAACACTAAAGAAACAACTTTAGGATGAAAGAGGGAAATTTCAAACATGATCTTTTAAATGGCGAGCATTTTCTTTCTCATTTAAAGAATAAGGGTTTTTGCTAATGCACCTCTTGTTTCCTGAGAACAATTGTAGAAACCCTTTCCTGGATTTCATTGTTCCTCCCTTGTAGAGCTATAAGCTTGTTTCCAGCTGCTATCCTCGACCTTTCCAACAAGAAACATGCAAATCCATATCAAATAATACATCTACAAGAAGTTGAAAGAAGACCAAAAGGCATAGATGTATAATTTTCAATTTATCCTTGCTAAACTGCAATAAAGATGTATTAGTATATATATAATTCATTAACATTCATTAACACATAAATAGATTCATTGACACATAAAATTCATATATTACAATCATTTCTTTTCTTTATTTCTTTGAACATCTAAGAAAATTCTACGAGGAGGATTTTTGCTATCATCATTTCCCCCTCATCAGTTGTTCTAACCTATGCTCGTGATCTCAATGTACGCCTAGTTGTATGCTGATGCAAACGGGGATCCTCTACAATAACAAATAAATGGGTTAAATTCAAAACATTTTATTATTATTGTTACAAGTATTTCATTAATTTAAAGAACACAACCGTGGAGCTCTTTACCTGATCTGTCTACATCATCTTCCATATCATATTGTCTTGCCTCAACCTCAACGTGCTCATGAACACTGACCTCTAGATCTCCTGGAGTTGCAATATGAAATATTACATTAATCCAAACACCAATTGCAATTAAATTTGTATTACTAAACCAATTTAAATTTAAGACGTTTACTTGTAGTAATAATTACATATAAAATTTTGAATAGCAAATGTATACCTCCACCACTGGGATGCATATCCAAAAATTCATCATCCATAGCTTGTGAACCATAATTGGCAGACTGCATTCCAATGTCATGCACATTTTTATCACTACTTTCTTATTTAAAACAAATATAGTCACTTTATATTGGAACTTAACATCAAATAGAATAATTGGTAAAGTATTCAATTTGAAATTTTTAGTTAGCTTATTTACCTATGCGACGAATCCATCACTAGAACCTTGCACACTCAATTCTCATAGTCGTTCATCCACGACTCTATAGCCTTGTTGGAAGCCAATTCTGCTATCATCTTCTATAAGAGGTCTATTGAACTCAGAGCCCTACATTTATGCTTAGTATCGTGAATTTTTCTTGCATTGTTTCATCAAAACAAAATTGTTTGCAATTTATAAATATTTTGATACGATTTTTCATTTAGTAATAATACTTACAACTCATGCGGCAAGTTTCGAATAACCACCAGAGCCAAGCTTGTGTTTCCCTTGCTTTTCTAGTCTTTCATTGGTTTCCTTTGATGTGTCACTCACTCTATGAAAACTTTGAAATATGTTAGATCATATTAATATAAAGAGTAATTAGTACATAATTACATTCTTAACAGTATCACATACCTTCTAGCATCTGCTGGTGTATTTCCTTTTTTCCTTTCAATTTTCTCCTTCGTATCCAAAATTAGATTCTATCACTCATCCTTAGGAATGCAGGGGGATGCTCGTACTTCTATTTATTCTCTAATGTTTTCATGTACTGGTCCCTTAGATAATTCATACATAACCCAACTTTCTCAAGGAGCCTATTTTGCTTGAATGCGTGAGCTCAAAACAACTTGGTCATATTCTCTATGAGATCATTCTTTAACTTTTTATCTTGGTTATTCCACCTTTTAAGAAAAAAACACATGTTAGATTCATAAATGAAGTGAAGCTACCTTTAATATAGTTCAAGAAATGGATCAAAGGAAAACTCTTTTAGAAATGATATGAAATCAAAATAGTAGATTGGAGTTTTAGTAGTGGATTGGAGTTTTAGTTCGGATATGATGTTCCACCATTTACTCCTTATGGGATATGATAGTGCAAATGACATGGTTGGGCATTAAAATAAGGTATAATAATGATGGGAATATCATGTTGAAGGATAAGACATGCAGTAAAAATATAGTATGGATTCCTCCGGACCCGGGGTGGGTAAAGATAAACTTTGATGGATGTTTGAAAGGTAATCTGGGCTCCTCTGGAGCAGGTGTTATAGCCCGTGATTCAAATGGACACACCATTGCAATGGAAGCAAAGAAATTACAAGTTGGGACCAATAATATGGCTGAAGTGCAAACAGCCTTGCTTGTTGTAAAACTTGGGAGGATGTTGGGTCTGCATCATGTGGATATTGAAGGAGATTCTAAGGTGATTATTGAAGTGATCAAAGTGAATAACTCAAATACATGGAAAACACAAAGTGTGCTGAGGGAGGAGGTTAATGTTTTAAACCAATTTCAAAATTTCAAAATTACACATACATTAAGGGAGGGAAATAAGGAAGCAGATATTATAGCAAATTGGGCTCTAACATTCGACACATCCAAAGATTTTGTTTTGGATTATTTTTGAAATCTCAATATTAATGATGAAGTGATGGGCACAGAATGAATGCATAATTAAGAGTTTATGGCAAAAGGAAATTTCACACATATTAACTGGCGGTTGAAAGGACAGCTTATAGAGGAAAGCATGATGTCACAAGGCAAGAGGACTGCCTAAGATAGATGGATGGGATAGGACATTGATGTCTAATAATGGCAACCGATAGCTTATGCAATTCTCATTTATTGAAATAGCATAAGGAATGATTGTAAGTTACATGCAAAAAGACTTTGAAAGTGTATAAAGAAAGGTCACCGAAGGAAATTGCATAAAGAAGTAGTGGATTTGGTGAGTGGGTTGTAGGTGCAGAGAAAGAAGAGTGATTGAAGAGAAAAATGGAGGCTAATTTCAGCGTAGACACGAAGAAACAGATGAAGGCATTCAAAGGGCCTGCAAGTCGAGAGCGAATTCAAGGGTTGCTCAAGGTAAAGATAGAGGCAATGACAGAAGCAATTCTCATGGTGATTGGAGAACAATTTCAAGAAAGGAAGATCGACAAGTGTCACACAAACCTGGAATGCATCTCTATTTTTATATCACGGGGCTTGGAAATTTGGAGGAGTGTAGAAGAGGTGGGGAAAGTAACACGAGCCTTGTTTGAGGAGGATGTTTTGGGGCAACTCGAATCCATTTTGGAGTGGGCAATTCTGGAGATAGGGTTAGACCTCTCAGAGTGTTTTGAATAAGAGGAGGATGGGAGGATATGTGGTCTTATCCCATTCTCTCACTTTTAAAATGATGAAGGTAAAAGTAGAGCTAGAGAGGCAGGAAGCCCGAGAAAAGGATATAGAGGGCATTTTTACTCAAAGGGTTCCCCGTAAGCAACACAATAAGTGTGGTGGTGTTAGGCCCATAAAGGGATGGAGTAAATAGTGAAGGTAATGAAGTCTCCCCTTTTTTGTCTTTTTGTACCTAAGAAGGAACTACGGAGGAATGGTGGTTTCTGAAAATGCCAAAGAAAATGTAGAAGATTTTAGTTGTAGAAGAGCATGAATGTTGATTACCATAGCAGATGGAAGGAGGAAGTTAACAAGATCACATGCTTCTTTTGGAATATTAATATGAATGTAATGGATGTAATAGTTGAATGTATAGGTTATAGGCTATTTGAAATCAATTTAGAAAGAAAAGATGGGTAAATGCCCAAAAATATACTACAGTAAGGCATTTTTTATATTTGCAAAGTGTTATGATGTAATATGTTTTAATATCAATACAAAAAAACCTTACCGATCAAAAAATAATAATTTTAAGTACTTGGAACCTTCACTACTTTTAAGGGAACTATTTCTTCGTCGCTCACGAGCAATATGTAGTCCTTCATCGTTCTCATACTAGAAATACAGGTACATCTAGGAAATGACATTGCATCATCATGTGATGCATCTCCTAATGCATAAATGAATCCATTATAAAATGCCCCCAACAAAGAATACTTCAATGGAAATAAACACAACAAAATAGAGAGAAAAAGTGGGATCTACGTACCAATAGGTGGTGCAATGCTGGGTGTCTGCATGTTGTGTGTTGTCGACATTGTAGTCGACAATAAATCTACGGTTGTCCTCATCCGAGGTGGTGTTTCCACAAGATCATTGACATGAGCTGAAGAATAAGATTGTTAGAGCATAAAAAATCATGGACTAGCATGGACAAGATTGTTAAAGCATAAAAAAAATATTGTTAGAGCATATTGTCATTGATTTTGATCATTCCTATATATTCAGTGGAAAACACACATGGGGGATTGAACATGTGCTCTACCTGGACCACCTGCAATACCCTCATCATGGCCACGAGGTTCAAAATTATGCAAAAAAGATGTAAAAACAACACTTCTGTATTTTAGTTAATGACATAAATGAGTATAAAATAAAACCATTATTGAACTTTTGTTATAATTAAAATTTTAATTAATACTTACTCTCAAAATTTTTAATTGGTGCATCAATTCATTCTCCCTCTCTTGTGACTCGGGAGTTTAAGGGTATATGGATGACAAATAAAAATTTTCATTTGTAATTTTTCTGCAGACACTTTTTAATCGCACTGATTGGGTCATCGGATTGTGTGAAATCAGTAAACAATGGGTTCTCATCAAAGGTATCCTCATGAGGGACTGTAGGTTCCTTTCCCTTTCTCTGAGTATCCTTTTGTGACAACAATATTATTAGCACTATCAAAATTACTCCAAAATAGTCAAGAAAAGAACATAATAAAATAACATTTTGCTTCTATCTAATTTGTAAATTACAATGAGGTTTACCTACTGGGTAGAAGAGTATGGAGTATCATCATTGTCCCTTATATGTAGTTGTTCCATGTGGCCCTGTGACAAAGATCAAATATAAAAATGTTAGCAAAAAAACTTAAAAAATAAAATGGTGTGTTGGATTCATTGAATGGAGGTTAGTTTAAATGGTGCATAGTACATATCTACACCTCCATGATAGTAGCTTTGTATGTATCTATATGATTCAAATTGTAATAGATGAGCAACTCTTCCCCTGTACATATTGATTTTATCACACATACAAATACACGATTTCCCTCGTGCGCCTCAAATATGCAATTAGATTGCTTAATAGTTGACCCAGGTCGCATACTATTTATAAAACCTGAAATATTCCATGTTGCTTTTTTCCTTCTGTCAATGTATATAGCCACTCTTTTACTTTGATTATTGTCTTTATGTTGTATATAATTTTTTGAGAGTTCATATCTACGCATACTTTTTTTTTTATATTGAACAATGTTAATGTTTGTAGCTTCAATCGTATGATCATTTAGAATACATATAATACTTAGATATTGATTAATAATATATTGTATATATATATATTATATTATATATATTATTATTATATATATTATGCAAACTGATATTATTCTAATATATGATTGATTAATGAAACATTATAAAATTATAATGAATAGAAATGTCCCATGAAGGGACATGTCTCTCCTAGCCTCTTTCCCAATATAAATGAAAGAGAGATTGTTGCATTTGAAAAACACATATCATATACAATCTAGGCAGTGCTATTACATTTGCAGCAATCCTAAAATCAACATGGTATCAGAGCCAAACTCTAAATGTCTTTAGAAGTGCACACAATTTTCTAAGTCTGAAGATGAAGTTTTCATACAGGCTTGAATCCAAGGGTAAATAATTGATTCAATTTTTAAATGATAGACTTGTACCATGCGATATTTATTCACATTATTAATCAAGGTTGTATTCTGTATTCAATTTTGAATTTGTGGATGAAACATTGTTTAATCTGTCAAGTGTGGTTGTGAGACCGATTGATTATTTCCTATCAATTATGTGGCACTGCTAAGTCTTCAAAGTAAAATCACAATAACATTCATAGTATCATACCTATTGTGGTGGGAGGTAATCTTCGACGACAAATATTTAATTCATATTCATACTATGAATACAAGTTTTCATGACGATGCACATGGAATTTGGAGATAACCGAACTAATGATGCTGCAAAACAAAAAGAGTATGCTAATGATGTCTTATACTGCGACCTCTATCCATCACAATGAAGAGCAAGGTTACAATTAATGGGAAAATAACTCATGAAGTAATCATTTCAAACGATGGCTTAAAAAGTATAAGAAATGTGTTGATGATGACTAAGCCTTGACTATGTTGTCTGCGTGTATGCTTTGAAAAAGTTTTTTTTATCTGAAGAAAGCTTCCTACCTGCCTGTCAGGCCGATAAGGATTGTCAAAACAAAATAAAAAAGAGATTTGTATTCCAAACTTCATTTTAAAGGTTGACGACAAGATACAATATAGGCTTATCTTAAGACTCTATTGCTAGCGATAATAGTGGCCGCTATGAGCAACACCTCATCATAGATTTCAATGTTGGTCAGATCAAACTCCACTGAAGTTACTTTTAGATGTCAGTGCTGCACCGTCTGAAAATCCACTTGAAGGAGTTGGAAGAGCATTCTCTTTTCTGAAGTAGTCATCTGCTACAAAGTATTTGCTTTGTCTGGGAGATATGCCTGTGTATGTTCCATTCTTAAGTAGAACGACATGATATTATTTTTAGATGCTTGCCGATGCTGAGAAGAGTACCCAGTTTGACTCAATTTTTGTTGGGCTCACTATATAGGCAGCAACTTGTGCCATGATTTATTGTAACACATTTGACAATGATACATTTGTACCATCAGAAGTATCATTGGTGTGATTTTTTGATATATTTGGTTATATATATTGTGAAAGAGATTATTATTTTGTGAAAGTAATCTATGTGATATTTTAGACACTTAAAAATGGTTCAATACTTGTGCCCCCTTTTAACATGTCTTCTATATTGTGTGTTTGATCTTTATCATTCACTAATATTGTGTCATTCTTCCATGTCATCAATTACTAATATTTCTCTCATTTTGGCCAAATTGATCATCTTTCTAAATCAATCCAAGATCATTCCAAACTCATATCAATGGCTTATCAATCTCTTTCAATCAATCCTATGTCATTGTCAAAGTTCATTGATGTCTCCTTATCTCTATTTATCCTCTGGCGTCATCCAAGTTCATTGATGCCATTATATCATTTTCAATCATCATTTTGAGAGCATTGTCAAAGTTCATCGATGCCTCGTGGTTCCCTAAACTATTTGAGAATCACCAGAATTGATCCTAGTCCCTATTAATATTATCAAAATCAAACCAATTGCACATTAATGCCTTCAATTTGATCAATAATTCACTAATTTATCCTCTTGGGATGAATAACCTATAGTTTATCCCCATGTCCTAACTGAATAAATAAATTGACTTTATTTATTCCCTTTTTTTCTAAGTCTCAACAATTAATTAATTTCTAACTAATTAATTGGCTAATTATAATTTATGGGATTCTATAATTTCATAAATGTTAATTTTGATTTGTGAGGAATATTGATTGATTTATTGAATTAAATCCTCCTAATCCCACCTAATTTGTCAAATCCCTTAATTGTGGTTCACATCCCTATTAAGGTGCTTCATGATATCTTCAATATCTCCTTATTCAATTTCCCCCTAATCATGCTTTCAATTTCCTACCTTCTTTTCCCTCCATTCTGCATTGAATTTATGCATTCTAATTCACCTAATTGCTTCTCATTTTCTATAAATTGAGATGCATTCCTCTCATTCAAGTTTGAACCACTATCTCCTAGTATTCTCACTATCAATTTGTGCTTTCAAGTTCTTTGTGCAATTGCGTTATTGTCAAAGAGCATCATATTCTACCTCTATGGAGAAGAAAGGAGGACATTTGAGCATCATTTGAAGGGAGTTCTTATGTTTTTATTGCATATTAGTTGTGAATTCATATTTCAATGGTCTAATGTTAGATTAGATAGGTTAGCATATTGTTTAGGGTTTGTGGTTACCTAGATATGCTTATTATGTCTTTTTTTGGTCTTACATTTGGTGAACCCGACGTGGTCCTAAAAGGAAAAACACCAAAAATATGTGCATTTTGCATTCATTCATAAACAAGCAAAAAACCCCCAAAAATACATTTACATTTTGCATTCATACATTTAAAAAAGTAAAAAAGACAAAAATAATGCTTACATTCATAGCATGTATATATTGCATAAAAATGACATACATTGCAATATCTAAGCATCGTCATATAACAGGAAAGTAAAATCATGTACATAAGCATCCATCATGTGAATCATAAAGTAGTTACATATATATATATATATATATATATATATATATATATATATATATATATAAAGTA
>MU223745.1:960546-981333 GCA_018584345.1 Thuja plicata
CCTGATCTAGGTGGCCCCATCAGTCCTAGCACTCCCCTGCTGCTCTGTGTCCTACGGGAGTGCAATCTATTGGAAGACGCTCAGTAAATTGGTGCTGACTACTCTCGTGGCACATCTCTCTTGTACATGTCCTTCCAATATTGTGACTCTGCTCGATCATCCCCTAACATCTCTTAAACCTTGTGTGCACTGGCATCTGTGATGGTACTAATGAACTGTCACGACTCCTCCTTGGCTCTTTGTGCCCTGGACATAGTTGTATCTTGAGAGGCAATCAATGTATCCCTCTCTACTCTCAACCTGTCCATCTGTGTTGTGAGTGATGATCGCTCGGCAATCCATGGTGCATGCTCTATAGCCCATGTATCTCTATCTGCATCTCTCTCAAGCATCAGTCGGTCTATCTATCTCGTTAGCTCTGCAATGTGTTGTCTCTGTTTCCTATCATCCTCAAACCTGTCATCAGGCACCTGTATGTCATCCTCATGTAGCGGATCATCCCTGTTCTCATCCATCTGCATCGGCATATCACCGAGATCCCTGTCAGCATCATCCCCATCCTCATCACTCTCATCATCCTCATCATCCTCCTCATCCTCATCCTCCTCCTCCATTCTCTCATCCCTGGCCATTCGCACTCTCGGTACTGACACCTCCATTTCTGTCAGAGGAAGAGGCTTGTGCTCAGCAAACCATCGGTCATACTCATTTTTATTCTCTACATGTGCTATATCTACACCTACTCCCCACTGTCTAGGCCGCAACTACTCAAACTCTGCATATGCCACCTGAGTCTGAAGTGCTACACCCCATGCTCTGACCTCACCCCTCGATCAGGAAAATAATGTTGTACCTATCGGTACTCCCTGCCTCTCTCCAAACTGTCTGCGTACTCTCTCTGGAAGTTGTATCTCGATCACCATGTGACCCATGATAGTCCTCCCAATGAGGTACCTCTTGTGTCGGCAATAGGGCATGTGCTCTCTGTCATCATCCCATCCGAGGAAATCTCTGTATGGTCACCATCTAAAATATCTGAGTAGATCTATCTCATGCCTAAAATATAATGTGTATCCTAGTGGCCCCTGTGCAAGCGCTCCTTGATAACAATACACATATAGCATGTCTGGATGTATGATCCTATGAGAAATGGGACAAAAGACAGCTATGTGCTCATATGCCCAAACCTGCAGTAGTGTGATCCCACTACTGATCGATAACCCTCCCCTATACGCTAACTGATGGAGCTGGTAGTACGTCATCGCCAACATACATGGA
Organism: Thuja plicata; assembly: GCA_018584345.1. Taxonomy (NCBI): domain Eukaryota; kingdom Viridiplantae; phylum Streptophyta; class Pinopsida; order Cupressales; family Cupressaceae; genus Thuja; species Thuja plicata. The sequence goes on from MU223745.1 coordinate 961,825, forward strand.
CCCTATGCAAACACTATACCCTCCATGATCATGCACTCTAAAACTCTCCCCTAGCCGATAGGGAAGTCATGGCCTTGTCTTCCAGGCACTAGTAGACATGTGATCACCCCACATATCAATGCAATCAGCCTGTCGTGTTGTCTCGCAACTGTCTCCCACTGGATCTCGTAGTCCTGGATATCAAGGTCCTCATCATCGCTGTCAAACAATATGTGCAATGTTGATCTTTCTATCGCGGGGTCATACTTTTCAATCTCTCCATGGATGGGAATCCTGAGGATGTGCCACACTTCCTCCAAGGTCACTGTCGCCTCACCTATTGGTAGGTGGAACGAGCTCATCTCCAAATGCCACCGCTCTACAAGCGTTGTAATCAAGCCTCAATTTTCCCTAATCTTAGGCATATAAGTGATATAGTATAGTCCTAGCAAGGCTAGTATATACCTCTCATGCTTGCTCAGTTGGTGCCGGATATCCAAACACGTCGGTCTTCTCTTCTGTGTCTGTAGAATCATGAGCTTCTCCTGCGATCACCGTGCAACTTTGGTCAACTTTTTGTACTATCTATTACTTGTTGACCAACCTAGGACCTATTTTGACCAACTGTGACCTAATTTTGACCTTATCCTAGGGTTATGGCTTTTTTAGGAAAGTTTGGGATGGTTTACAACCCCCAAACTCCTTTTTACCCCATTTGCAGTTGTTTTTACCAGTTGTACAGTTTGGCTTACAAACTGCGCAGCTTGGCTTACAAACTACGCAGGTGGTCATCCCACCTGCGCCTATTGTGTAGGTGGTCATCTAAGCTATGTAGGTGGTACGTGTGAACCCTTGTTGACCCTTTTTGACCCATTTTCAAGCCCTAAACTACCTAGAAATGCGTGCAAAACCTATAAATCATTGAGAGGCTCAGATGTACTCACCTTAGGTCCCGCGTTGGCCAAACATCGGTAGCTGCGCACTCCTTCCCCACGCTGATTTTGCACTGGCACTCGATCCATTCTCCTTTCTCCAGAGCTCAAATTCTTCCAAATGTGAGAGTGAAAATGAGCCCCAAATCCCTCTCCAAGCCTTTTTATAGCGTCTTGGTTGCCTAGATGGACGTGCAACCCTTGCCTTTTGTGTTGGTCGCAATGCTTTTTGCACTTTGCATCTCTTATCTTTTGCATTTGACCTCCGATTTTTGATTCATTCATTGATGTGGATCTGTCTCGTCATTATCAAAAAATCAACCTATCATTTGCATTTTTTGGTCAATTTCTCAAGGGGACACCTATGTATCTCGTTATCACTGGGGCATATTTTAATGCAATTTTCTTCAAGATTCTTTGACATAATGCTCATAATCACATTGTATCAAAGAGGGGAAAAATGTTTTTGGTCTCCATATGTTCACAAGGTTTTGAAACAAGATGTTTTTGACCATTTGATTGTTTTTGAAGATGATTTGGAAAAAGTGTTCTTAAGAAGAGTGTTTTTTTAAGATTTTGTCATTTTTATTAAAGTTTGAAACACTCACGCAAGACACATCATTGAGAATGGTTGTTTTAAAAAGGAACAAACACACCACATCCTAAGGATAGCGAGGAAAATATCTGTTGAATCCCCACTTGAACAAAGTTCATCTGCGATTACTAATAGTGGACAACTTAGAAGCTTGGAGGCACGGGCTCCTCCTTACAGTGCACTCACTTCTCAGGCACACCAAGCTTCGAATCCCAAGGGTCATCACTTCCCAAGGGACCATTGTCTCTAATAATAGCCACGAAAGTGTGGGGCATCTTAGTTGGTCTCTGACCTTCCGTGCCAACAGATAGAGGTTTTTTGGATACTACAACAAGGTTTTTAGTAAAGGCATCCGTTTAGGTGGTTATACGTGTGGTAGATTAGCTCCATTATGGAGGCCTCTCAGCCTATAGAAGTTATGTTTTGTAGGTTTTAATGCACCACAAGGGTGCTGAGGGATATCTTCTTCCCGATATAACATATTCAACACCTGTTCATTGTGAGATTAATCACAATGACATCTTTTCTATGCCGATTCGGAACGACTTGGCTTTAGCCTATTACCGGTTGGGAAATCCACTCTCATTGGATCTGTTAAAGCACTTGGGAGGTAGCCACACTAAAATATTTGCATGGATTTCTCTTACACCCAAGATCCACGAAGTCGAGCAGAGAGGATACGTCAATACAATTCCTATGGATTACAAAAACTAGAAGACACTTCAGACACATGAACGAAATGATTCATTTTAAAGCACCAAGATGAAGTGTTTTCTAACTACTAAAAGCACACATGAAAGTTTCAAAAGACACACAAGGTCTTCTACAAATGTCCTGCATAAAAAATTTTAGTAGTTTTTATGATTCATTCTTCAGCCCACAATTGCCAACATGCTGCACAAATTATCAGTAACACAGAAATTCAGTATACTAAGTGCAGAAACAAATTTAGGAATGGAGAAAATTAGAAATATGCATGAAAAATATCAATTTTACCACCTACGCAGGAATAGGCTACCACCTGCATAGAACCAGGGTACCACCTATACAGAATCAGGCTACCAATTGCGCAACTTCTGACCACTTACACAGGACCTGCAACCAAGTGCGCAACAACTGATCAGAAGCCTAAAAAGTGGTAAAAACTTGTAAAATCAGAGGTATTTTCCACATCTAAGCATGTAAGACTATCATAAACACAACTAGGGTTCATTCCTTATGCCATTTATGATTGATTTGGAGAGATTTAAATCAATTTGAAACCCTAGTTAGCTTTTGTGTACATTAAACTGATTTGGGAACACCTTAAACAAGAAATCTGAATTTGATCTTAAACTAGGTCAGAGTTCATTTTAGGATCCCAAATCAAATGTGCATGTTCATTTTATAGTCCTTAGAAACTCAAACAACTTGATTTTGCATAATGTATTCCATTTGAACCCCTAGTTAGGCTAGATTATGAATTTGATTAAAATCGGAAAAACCTTGATTGCATGTAACCCTAAACTAGGTGAAGTTCATTTTAAGAGCCCAAATCAGATGTGAGAGTTCATTTTAGGCTTGCAAATTGAAATGTGAGTTTCATTAACCAAATTAGGTTTCATTTTCATTGTTTTAGGATCCATTTTAACTTTGTAACAGATGAAAATTAGAAAAGAAAGCATGAAATGCAGAAATACTTCCTAAAATTGTAGATATTGATCCTAAACCCTAAACATGGATCCTATTTAACCAAATGCACAGCTAAGCAGCCAACTGCGTAGATATGGGTGCCAACTACGTAGGTCTAGGTCCCAACTGCACAGGACTTAACCACCTGTGCAAAATGTGTGACCACCTGCACAACAAGCGCAGGTGGTATGACCACCTACGCAGAACCTGTAACCAAGTGCGCATAACTCTTCCAAAACCTGCAAAATGTACAAAAACACAAAAACTTAATCAGTTATGCATGTTTCACGTCGGGTTCACCAAATGTAAGACCAGAAAAGGCATAATAAGCATATCTAGGTAAAACCCTAAACAATATGCTAATCTATCTAATCTAACATTAGAGCCATTGAAATAGAAATTCACAACTAATATGCAACAAAAACATAAGAAATCCCTTCAAATGTCCTCCTTTCTTCTCCATAGAGTTAGATTATGTTTCTCTTTGACAATAACACAATTGCCCAAAGAACTTGAAAGAACAAATTGATAGTGAGAATACTAGGAGATAGTGGTTCTAACTTGAATGAGAGGAATGCATCTCAATTTATAGAAAATGAGAAGCAATTAGGTGAATTAGAATGCATAAATTCAATGCATAATGGAGGGAAAAGAAGGTAGGAAATTGAAAGCACAATTAGGGGGAAATTGAATAAGGAGATATCAAAGATATCATGAAGCACCTTAATAGGGATGTGAACCACAATTAAGGGATATGACAAATTAGGTGGGATTAGGAGGATTTAATTCAATAAATAAATCAATATTCCTCACAAATCAAAATTAGCATTTATGAAATTATAAAATCCCATAGGTTAGAATTAGCCAATTAATTAATTAGAAATTAATTAATTATTGAGACTTAGAAAAAAGGGAATAAATAAAGTCAATTTATTTATTCAATTAGGACATAGGGATAAAATATAGGTTATTCATCCCAAGAGGATAAATTAGTGAATTATTGATCAAATTGAAGGCATTAATGTGCAATTGGTTTGATTTTGATAATATTGATAAAATGAGGATAGGTTCGAGGCATTGATGAACTTTGACAATGTGCCCAAATAATGATGTTTGAAAATGATTGAATAGAGTCAATGAACTTTGATGGAGCCATAGGATTTGAAATAGGAATAGGGAGACATCGATGAACTTGGACAATGTTCCCAAAATAATAATGATCAGAAATAACATTGACAAACTTTGACAACACTATTGAATTGATAATGATAGATTGATAACGATAACATCGATGAACTTTGACAATGTTATCAAATAGCTTATTAAAGGGATATGAAGCATCCATGAACTTGGACAATGCTCCTAGAATGATGACAAGATTTATTTCATTTAGAAAAGATTTTGATCGATTTGAAAATTAAGTTAATTAGGCATCGATGATCTTGGACAATGCCCCAGAATGGTTGGAACGAGTCCAAACAATTTTCAAAATGATTAGAAATATAATAGAATGGGTTAGGATTGATTTAGGATGATTTTAAATGGTTCAGGATCGAATAGGATTGGTTTAGGATCGAATAAGATCAGTTTAGGGTTGATTAGAATCATTTAGGAAAATGATCGATTTGATAGAGAGTAGAAATATTAGTAAATAATTGAACAATTTTTCAATATTCAATCATCCATGAAAGACACAATGTTGTCATATAATAAAGATCATATGCGCAACATACAGGAATAATTAGGTTGCAAAAAAATGTTTCAATTGTAATGCTAAAAATGTTAAAACACGTAGACTAGTAGACTCGAACCATTTTTAGGTGTCTACACAAACTTTAATAAAAATGGCATAATCTTAAAAACACACTTTTCTTAAGAACACTTTTTCCAAATCATCTTCAAAAATAATCAAATGGTCAAAAACATCTTGTTTCAAAACCTTGTGAACATATGGAGACCAAAAACATTTATCTTGGAGCCTTGCAGTTTGCTTCATTCTTGCATATTCATAGCATGATCCCTTTTGCATACGTTGCATTAGTATCCTTGCATTTTCAATCTTAATCCTCTTGCATTAAGCTTGCATCATAAAAACATATTTTCTTGCAAAAAACCCCCATACTGCACTTAGATCCTTTTCAAAAACTTTGTAAAATCCCAAAGGAATTCAAAATTTAGGGTCTTATCTTATGTCATTGAAGAAAGAATCTTGACTTGGTCATTTTTGTCCCTATATAAAATTTCCCCCTATCAATTGGTTTCACTCCATATTTTTCATGATGGATTGGACCTAATCCATTTTTACCCCTTTATCAAATTGATCCCTTTTTAAAGTCAAGATTCCTATTCACTCTCCTAAGGTTAGGCTCTTAGGTTTGCAATTTCCAAAGATTTTTCAAATCCAAAAAAAAATCAATTGCATTAAGCCATAGGTTGCTTTGCATAAAATCATCCAAAGTCAAAATTTTCATTTTGCATAAAGTCATTGCATACCTTAAGCTAAAATTTTCATCCTAAAAGTCCCTAAAAAAAAAGTCAAAAAAATCTTGCATTGACATATAGGCATCAAGTCAATGTTCACTAGGTTCCAAGCATCCAAAAGGCAACAAGAAACTTATCAACTCATGTTTCCATCACAAGGAAAATCACAATTAAATTTTGATCAAAGACAAGATATACCTTTGCAACAACAAGATTTTGAGCCAAGGCAAATGACATCAACAGAACCAAACAATCAATTGCATCAAGTCCATGCAAACATGATTCAAAAGTTGCAAGCAAAATTAGATAAAGAAAAGAACATATTGGAAGAGAGGGTAGAAAATATGATAAAGAGAAGAAAGAAGATGGACAAACTCCTTGGATGTCCAAGTGAATCTTTTGGTGAAATTGACACACAATCTCTCATTCAGAAATCAAAGATACCAAAACTCATTTTACAACTCAATGAGGCAAATGAAAAATTTAACAAAGCCCAACTCAATTATGTACAAGAGCCAAAAATTTTCAATAAAGTCCCAGATCATGCTCAATTCAATCAAGTTTCAAATCAATAATTCAACCAAATTCCCAAACAAACCTTTCAACCAATGTGTGGCATAATTCAATTGGGGCCACCACCTAATTATGAACCGGTCTTCATTCCAATGCAATCAAGTTTTCCTCAAGAAAAAAATAATCTCTTGTGCCAACCATAAAAACAAGTCAATCAATATCAAGGTCACCAATAATTTTGAATTCAAGAACATTGTCTAGCGATGAAGTCCCTCTTATGTCCTCAAATCAAACAAGTTTTTCTCAAACAAGGACAACTTAAAATATGACATATTTTGGACATAAACCAAACATAATCAATGAGAAACATTTTGTTGAACATATTCACTCCAAAAAATTTGTACAACATGTAAATAATGATGAGGTATTACCAACAAGATCCATCAAGCAGGGCAAGTTCAAATCTAAAGTTTTAAAGAATTTGTTTAAAAAATTGGATCCTATAAATAAAGAGGATGACACAAATAATTCACCCGTGTCTAGCGATGGATCATTCCAAAGAAATAACATGGATGACATACCTATTTCCCCTCAAGGCATTGACCTTCAAGAAACATCCATATTTCCCTCCACTCCTTTATCCCCACATTCCTCCCAAGAACAATTTCCTCCATCCCCATCAAGTGACTCTTCAAACAATGAAACCTTCCAATGGCTATCCATAAAAGAAATCCAAGATAGTACCATTCATGATCCAATTCCCTTTCATGCTTCCAAAATGCTTGAACCAATGTCACAATTTCCTCCATTTTCAAGCAATCTCATTCAAGAGAATCCCATCCAAAGTTCATCTCCTTCATGTTCAAACATTGACCCCTTTCCAAATTCTCACTTGCATGTCCAAAGTATTACCCCATGTCAAGAGGATGATAAAAATCATGAATAAACATGTCTTAAAACATATCAAGATCAATATCCCAACAATGAACAATCCCCCCAATTGTTGACCAAGATCCCATTTCCCTTGAGCCTCATCAGGATCCCACTATCCTTATCCCCCTATCCAATATGATCCCCTTCTATCTCAAGACCAAAGTCTCCTTCCAAGTCCCATTGACCTTCCACTTCCTAAGAAAGATCATGACCTCCCTTCCATTTCTTCCCAAGATCTCTTTCCAAGTCAAGATCAAGGTGTCCTTCAGATCCTTTACAAGATCCCATTATTCACCAAGATCCATCCACCCATCCTTTTCCTTGTCCTACTCCTTCAGATCCCCAACAAGATCCTATCCTACCCAATGATCCTATCACTTCTCATATTCCATCGCAGGATCCCATTATTTTTCCTGATCTCCCTTGTGATCCAAGCACATCTATGCATGTTTTTCATGACCCCCTTACACTTCAAATGAGTTCCCCTAGTTCTATTGAGTCTAGTCCACTTCATGGTCCTATAATTTCTTCCATATCATACACACCTCATAATAATGGACTCGCATCTTGTAGCAAGTATCCTACTAGTAAAAGCAAGCATTATCAAGTCAAAGGGTTAGACCTTCATGCCAAAGATATATTACAACCCTTCTATGTCAAAGAAAATTTTCATGACCATGGTCTTAATAAAAATTCTCTATCTCAAGGTGTTGGTATCCCTTCCAAATCCAAATCCAGACGTATACCTCCCCCTTCAACCCTTCCATCCATCCTAGGTCCATACATTCCTCCCTCCACTAGCTCACAACCCATTTACCCTTTCCCAAAGACAAGTCAGCAAATGCACACATATTGGAGAACCTTCCATCCATACAAAAAGCCTCCATATAATTCCTATCCATCCATGAATTTCATTCCCAACTTTCAAAGTAATTTATATTCCAAACATAAAGTCCATAAGTCAATAAATCCACATGCATTCAAGGATCAACATGTCCCATCTAATCGCCATGTAAGAACAAAGAAAAACATGATCCAAAAAGAAAAAGAAAATTCTAAAAGGGCACAAAGGCCCACTAAGCAAAAAGAAAAATCAAAGTCCATATGTGTTCCAAAATCCATTGTGCAAGTAATACATTCAAAAGACCCTCAAAAAATGAAAAATCAAACTGCATGTGGATTCCCAAGAAGCTTCTTGAAGCACAATGTCCTAAAGAAAAATCAAAACTGGCATCCAAAGTTGCTATCCCTCCATCTAAGTGTCTTCCATCTTCCAAATCCATTTTGGGTCCTTGTGTCCCAAAATCCATACTCATTACTTCATTAATCCTTCAAACTCCAAAATCTTTTTTTCCTCCATCACTCCATCACCCCTCAAGGTGTGTGCCAATGTTGTTCTTGTATCCATTTCCATCCATTCAACATCCATCCTTCTTTCACCCCCTCCATCATCCAAGACCTATTTTCCAACCTTTGCTCCATCCTATCCAATCCTTTTTATAAACCTTATCCATCATTATCCAATCATCGACTTCATATCCCTTTGTCATTACCCTACCAACATCTTTGTGCAATATCTTTCAAAATCACATTTCAAAGAGTAAGGCACTTGAGTCCTCCGTCCATGTCATTTCATGCGTCCAGTTTTTTCCACAAAGTCAAAAATTCAAAAAAAAAGAGAGGCAAAAAATTTTGAAAAAGAAAAAAGAAAAATGTTTCCTTGATGAAAACCTGGTAAACAGGCATCTTGGTAACACACACACAAAAAAAAGAAGAAATAATTTCGTCTAATAGTGAAAACCTGGCAAACAAGCACTTTGGGCAAGTACCATGATGAAAACCTAGCAAATAGGCATCATTTGTAATTCTATGAACTTCTTGTAATCTATACTTGGGGGTAGATTCCATTAGTGTTATCCTCCATTATCCCCAACATGTCCTTCATTATCCATTCTCTTATCCCCTTTTCCCCAACTTTGATCTTGACATGGTTACAAATCTTCCTTTAAGCATCACATGTCCTATCTTCTTTACATTGTCTTAATCCCTTTGGTCTATATTTCCTATCCTATCGCAACCTTTCATCCATATTCCATATCCCTCCTCATTATCCCTGATTGATCTTGCATATCCTATCCATATCCTATCATTTTCATGTTCATATCCTGTCATTATCCTTTTCATATCCTAACATTTTCCCAATCCAAACTCCCTATCTTGGTCTTGATGAAAATAAGGACATTAAATGCAAAAAAATGTTTTTCAAACAAACCTCTTGACATGTCCATTCCCCACATGTCATTCAGTGCAAGTGACCTTTGGCCTTCATCCATCTACCAATTCATTTCTCCTTTCAAAATGTCCCTCCCTTGCTAGACACTGGGGGCAATTTCAAAAAATCCTAAAAATTCAAATAAGAATCTCAAAATCTTTTTTTTTAAATGAATAATGTCCTAAAAAAATTGCTAAAAATTGAATATGATCCTGAAAAAAGACCCTAGAAATAAAATATGATGCTGAAAAAAATCTATAAAAAACATAAAAATTCCTGAAAAAAGATCACAAAAAAATTCAAATATCTCAAAAATCCTAAAAATTTCAAAAGCTTCTTCAAAAATCTGCAATAAATTTGTACATACTTGTCTTTCTTTTGTGTAACGATCATCCTGTTTGCAGACATCCGTGGCAGATGCATCATTTTGTGCTTAATGAAATCATGTTCTCACAAGCGCAATCTGAAACAGTGTGATTCAACCTTCAACCTGTTTGGACTTGTTCGATCTTTCGATCTTTACTATCAATAAACCAATCAATCTGTCCAATTTATCAATCAATTATCCAATCAGTCAATTCAAAACTAAGCTATCAAACAATGAACATTTAATGCAAGTAACAACAAGAGTAGAACGGTTGTTGGCTCACATTGTTTCAGTGAGTGTTTTATCTTTCATTGGTTTTTCTTTTGATCATGTTCCTATGCTACTCGATGATATTATCAGCACTCACGAGAGTAGCTGAGATGGTTCATGATCAGTTTTTTCTTTGTCTTCTGCTTGTTTGATGATCTCATGAAATTATAGGGCATGTCTGTTATATGCTTTAGGATGGAGAAGATCATCCTTTGTCTGCATTGTGTTTATTTACGTAAAAGGATGGCTTTCTCGCTCTTGCTTCTTATGCCATGATGCGCTGCATCCATTTTTGCTATATCAAAATAAGCTCTTATGACATAATTGCACTTCTGAAAGCCAAAATATCTCTATCTTACTAACATTTCTTCGTCTAATTTCCGCTTTTTTCCTAACATTTCTTTTGTGAATCCTAACAATCATCCTTCTTTTCAAAAAAATGTCCTCATATAAATTTCTGCCCAATTTTCTGAGGGGGCATCCTACCTCCATCCTGTTGATCCACTGGAGCATGATTCTTAATTATTCTTTGACACAACGCTCATAATTGCATTGTATCAAAGAAGGGAAAAATGTAGACACCTAAAAATGGTTAAATGCGTGTGCCCCCTTTTAACATGTCTTCTATATTGTGTGTTTGATCTTTATCATTCACTAATATTGTATCATTCTTCCATGTCATCAATTACTAACATTTCTCTCATTTTGGCCAAATTGATCATCTTTCTAAATCAATCGAAGATCATTCCAAACTCATATCAATGGCTTATCAATCTCTTTCAATCAATCCTATGCCATTGTCAAAGTTCATCGATGTCTCCTTATCTTTATTTATCCTCTGGCGTCATCCAAGTTCATTGATGCCATTATATCATTTACAATCATCATTTCAAGAGCATTGTCAAAGTTCATCGATGCCTCGTGATTCCCTAAACTATTTCATAATCATCAGAATCGATCCTAGTCCCTATCAATATTATCAAAATCAAACCAAATGCACATTAATGCCTTCAATTTGATCAATAATTCACAAATTTATCCTCTTGGGATGAATAACCTATAGTTTATCCCTATGTCCTAATTGAATAAATAAATTGACTTTATTTATTCCCTTTTTTTCTAAGTCTCAACAATTAATTAATTTCTAATCAATTAATTGGCTAATTCTAATTTATGGGATTTTATAATTTCATAAATGCTAATTTTGATTTGTGAGGAATATTGATTTATTTATTGAATTAAATCCTCCTAATCCCACCTAATTTGTCAAATCCCTTAATTGTGGTTCACATCCCTATTAAGGTGCTTCATGATATCTTCAATATCTCCTTATTCAATTTCCCCGTAATCGTGCTTTCAATTTCCTACCTTCTTTTCCCTCCATTGTGCATTGAATTTATGCATTCTAATTCACCTAATTGCTTCTCATTTTCTATAAATTGAGATGCATTCCTCTCATTCAAGTTAGAACCACTATCTCCTAGTATTCTCACTATCAATTTGTGCTTTCAAGTTCTTTGTGCAATTGTGTTATTGTCAAAGAGCAACATAATCTACCTTTATGGAGAAGAAAGGAGGACATTTGAGCATCATTTGAAGGGAGTTCTTATGTTTTTGTTGCATATTAGTTGTGAATTCCTATTTAAATGGCTCTAATGTTAGATTAGATAGGTTAGCATATTGTTTAGGGTTTGTGGTTACCTAGATATGCTTATTATGCCTTTTTCTGGTCTTACAGATATAATTCAACATTGTGGCAGTAGCTATAGTTCCAGGCCCCTTGTTGTTCGTGTTTTATGGAGGCATCATCATTAATTATAAAAAATAGCAACATGGTTTGAAATTTATGGGAATAAATGTTTGAAGAGTCTGAAGATATATATCATTCAACATTAAGGATTATGTAGAGGTATTCCTTGGTCACAAAGAGAATGTGGTTGTGTGAAAGGAAATCATCCTTGTATCATTTTTTGGCATTTCAAAGGATCCTTTCATCCATGATTCCTTGCATACTATGAATAGTCTGGCGATGAATAGTGTGGTAGATCTAATGTATAGATGTCTGGACTATCACGCTATGAGAATGACCACTAATGTGACAACTATGTAATATATTGGGAGAAACTTATTAGTGGTGATATCTTCAGCCTGATTAGATGCTGATGGAATTTTTGAAGTTGCTTATTGAATGCGATTCTCTAAATATAAGGTGTTTTTGTTGAACACTAAACCAACAATTCCTTTCTTTTGGCACCATTTCTTAGTTTATTAGTGCAAGAATGGTTGTATGGAGATTAAAATATATACAAGGAATATAGTTTTGTATTCCCATCATTATTATGCATATGAGAGTTTCAAAGCTTCAGTTTGATAAGCTACTGCTTGGCACGACCCCCTTATCATGGTGTGAGATTTGTAGTATGTGATGAGCGTAGATCTTCATATTGCATTTCTACTCTGAAGAAAATGTACAGAGGTTTGATTCCTTAGTAATCTAAAATATTGAAGGGATTATTGTCTTCAAATTGGAGAGAGAGGGCCCTGCCCTTATTTTCCTCAAGGACCGAGTTAAGACATCCCTCAAAAAGAGGAAGAATTAACATTCAGAGGGAGTCTAATAATATATCAGAGGAAACCTTGGACGAGGAGGTTAGAAGGTTGATACATGTACTTGGAGCTTCATATGGAAGCCATATTATCACGAATGTTTGGTGTTTCCAAGCCTGGGGATGAATCCAAAGTTTATTACAATCACTCATGTTACTATGGAATCATACAAGTACATTTGTGTACGAGAAAATACTCCTACAGATAATGTTATGATCAAAATTTCAACATGATTCATGTACCAGATGATGAGAATCTCTTGGAGCAAGATATTTTCATGATTGGGACCATGTATGTATCAGTAATAGAGGGAGCTACTAGAGGATCTCCCAAAATTGATTTTCAAGGATCTTAATCATTCTTATTTAGAAGGGCAGGCCATATCAAGATGGCTTCCCTAGTGAACAAGAAAATATAAAAATCCAAAGGATTGCAATTCAAATGATATAGTTCCATGTATGTGGACTAGAAGGCTTTTCAAATCCAATTGGGGCACGATCCCTGACTCATCCCTTGTGGTGTCAAATACTTTTCACTTAGCAAGAGTTGATCCCTGGTGGGCACATTGAGAACCAAAACTTCAGTAGAAGACCAAGGGAACATTGATATTCCTAGATAGTTGGATAAGTTGTTGGATCAAAGGGCATTCAAGAAAAGAGCTTGATGCAGACTAAATAACAAAGACATGACTTGCTGTCATGGATTCAGAAGGTTGATATTAGATTCAGAGGGAGTATGATAGTTCATCTAAATAAAAATTGGACAAGGAGGTCAGGAGGTTGTTACAAGACCTTAAAATTTAAAAGGAGCATCTAGAGGATTTGATTCATTCTGATATCTAAGGAATTTGGTCATATTAGTTCAGAGGGAGTCAATAGTGGATATGTTTTTGTTTTTTACAGTCAAAAGACTATGATCATGAGAGTGTTGGCTGAAAGGTCTTTATGCTAAATCCTACGTCATGATATTCCTGGATAACTTGGGGTTCACCAAGAGTGATGCAAACTATATAAGAGATATAGTGCATAAGTATGCTATTCAAGGTACATTATCACTACATAAAATATGGCTGATATTCTCACCAAGTCTCTTGCTAGAGTGAAGGTTGTGTACTTTTGAGATAAACTTGGTATGTTGAAGAATGAATCCTTAGATGAAAAGGAGTTTCAACATCTGTGATCTATTATTTTGTATGGTATTGCATTCTTCTCTTTGAGAGAGAAGTCTAAGGTGAAAGCCCTTGTTTCTACCCTCTAGGATGAGTCTATTGGAAATGAGTTGAGTAACTGAGAGGGGAGGGGTGAATCAATTACTCCAAAAAAACAAATCCAAGTCCCTTAGATGTCTTAAACAAATTTAACAATGTTGCTCGGTTAACATAGATATTTCACTGTCACTTGGTTAACATAGCAAATCTTAAGATATTAACTGTGATTATCTTTAGTAATTAATTGTAGAAACATAAACCATAAAGAAAATGAAATGTACACAAATAAAACCAAGATTTAACGTGGAAACCCAATATGGGAAAAACCACCAGTAGTAACTAGTCACTGTTTTTCACTCTTCTAAAGTGAGCCCTGTTAGGAGCCAACCATGTTAAAGGTTACAATAACACACTGTTAGGTGTGACCCTATTAGAGGATATAATCAACCTATAAGGAATGGCATTGTTAGAGGTCTTGAAACACTTCAATGTAGAAATTTCACCTTGTGAGAGGATTTACAAAAAGACTTTAAAGTCTACTCTGTTAAGATATTTTGATCACTGCTACAATTGTTAGAAGTAACAATGGATTGACCTATTTTGATAAGCAACTATCTTTGCTGATTCAGATCGCTATTCTAGATTAAATACTTGATCCTCACTAATTGGATATTCTATTGCAGTCCTCTGTGTTCTATCCTCAATCAGAATCTCATCTTATTTTGCCTTCACTCTTCATATCACACTTCACATGCAATTCCACATCACCACACTGTTCAATCCAAACTTGACCTTATATATTTATATATGATAAGCCTTGTCAATTTGGCCTTAATATCCTTCCAAATAAATAATAAAACTCATGTGTGTCGGTTGCATATAACCATTTATCCACAAAATATAAACCACTATTAGTCGGATGACACTAACTGTTTTACTTGGTCAACACTGAAATCCTTCAACGCCCGACCAATACTGTAATGCCTAAGTGAACTTGGTTAGAACTGAAAATCACTTCGGTCATCTTCAATGCCCAAGAGAGCTCAACAAACACTGACTGTGCTCAGATAGGATTAGACATTTGTGTAAACATAACTATACTTGTGTAAACATCAATGACAATACACAATTGAATAATTGTCATCACCAATCTCCCTCTTTGGCATTGATGGAAACACAACATGTCATAATACAAAGAATTATAGAGAAGCATACATAAGAATGAAATTTTATTAATGTCCTTAGCTTCATTTTGATTCTCAACCAATACTCCCTTAATCACTAAAATACAGATTTCTCCCTCTTACATTAATCTCTGTTTCTGATAAAGTTCTCCCTCTGTCATCAATATCTCCATTAGTAATCTCTCCCTCTTTCACTAATCAATATGACATATAATAATCTATCCCCCTTTGAAAACCAATGCCAAAGACACCAACTGACATATCCAATGAAGTTGTAATGTACTTGTTTTTACTGATTCATATGCAATAAGCTCTAAATATCTGCATCAACATGTTAAGTCTGTTCTGTAGCTCGGTTTATGCATCACTAAACTGTGTTCCAATTTTTTATTTAGTATTCATGTATTCCAATCTAACTTCCTTGTCCTGAACCAATTCCCTCAAGAAATGATACTTTATTTTAATATCTTTAGTCTTAGTATGCATCACAGGGTTCTTTGAAATGTTAATAGAACCGGTGTTTTCACAATAGATAATGATAGGTTCTTTGATTTCCACCTTCATACCTGACAACAGTTTTTTGAACCATATGATGTTTGAACAATTTACTGCTGCATCAACATATTCTACTTCTGTGGTAGATTGAGAAATACAGTTTTGTTTCTTGCTTGTCCAAGAGACTAACCTCTTTCCAAGAAATAGTGCTCCACCACTTGTTCTCTTTCTGTCATCAACACTTCCTGCTCAATCAACATCAGTAAAAGTCTTCAAATCAAATTTTCCTCCTTTCTTATACCATAATCCATAATCTTCAGTACCCTTAAGATATCTCAGAATCCTTTTAATAGCCATCAAATGATTCTCTCTAGGATTAGCTAAAAACCTTGCAACAATACTGACTACTAATGTAATATCAGGTCTAGTGTGAAGAAAATATTGAAGTTTGTCAATCATGGATCTGTATGTAGTCTGATTTACCTCCTTTGAATAATCATCCTTAGATAGCTTATTTCCAGTAGGCATAGGTGTTCCAACTGGTCTAGAATCTTCCATCGCAAATTTCTTCAATATATCTTTTATGTATTTAGATTGAGTAATGTAGATACCATCCTTCATCTGATAAACTTGTAAACCAACAAAGAATTTGATTTGACCAAACATAGACATCTCAAATTCCTTACTCATAGCTTTTGAGAATGCTCTGCATAAGTCATCATATCCAGTGAACAATATGTCATCAACAAATATTTCTGCTAATAGTATCTTGTTCTGAGGTACTTCTTTGATGTACAAATTGTTGTTATCATTAGTTCTCTGAAATCCAATACTTATCAAGTAAACATGCAGTCTTTCATACTAGGCTCTTGGAGCTTTCTTCAGTCCATACAATGCTTTGTGCAGTTTGCAAACCATATTCCTTTTGTTAGGATCTACAAAGCCTTTAGGTTGCTCAATATAGACTTCCTCTTCTAGAATTCCATTCAATAATGCAGATTTTACATCCGTTTGATATACCTTGAATCCTTTATGTGCAACATATGCTAGAGGAGTTCTGACTCCTTCAAGTCTTGCAACAGAAGCAAAAGTTTCTCCATAGTCAATACCCTATTCTTGAGCATATCCTTTACATACTAATCTAGCTTTGTTTCTGGAAACTTCACCTTTCTCATTCATCTTGTTTCTGAAAACCCACTTAGTACCAATCACATTCTTGTCTTTTGGTCTAGGTACAAGAGTCCAAGTTTTGTTCTTTTCTATTTTCTCAATTTATTCATTCATTGATTCAATCCAGTTCTCATCATTCAATGCATCTTTAACAGTTCTAGGTTCAATTTCACTAAGTAAACATGTACCTTTTATTTTGTTCCTTGTTATTACACCTGTCTGATCTCCAATTATTTGTTCAGGTGCATGATGCCTTCTAACATATTTCTCAAGTACAGGATCCTTCCTCTTCAATTTTGGGCTTGCTCCACTATGTTCACCATGCTCAAATATTTTGTCCTGTTCTTCTGCCTGATACTCGAGTTCCACTTTCTGAGACTCGGGTGTATCTATCTGTGACTCAAGTACCTCTGTCTGTGACTCGGGTTCAACTGTCTGCGACTTGATTTCTTCAGTCTGAGACTCGGTTCCCTCTGTTTGTGACTTGGTTTCTTCAGTTAGCATCACTGGTTGCACAGGTTGCAACAAGGTTTGTGCTGATGAATTCAGTGGTTGACATGATTGTGTCCAATCACCATTGCCTGTGTCTTAGGTATAGTATCAGGTTCATAATACACAAATTTTATGTAGTCTTCAGGCTCTTTACTACTCTGTTCTTCATTTCTCTCTGTAAACTCATCGAACTTTACATGCACACTTTCTATGACTTTATGAGTAGTAAGATTTAAACATTTATATGCTTTGCTTTTGCTGGAGTAGCCTAGGAATATACCTTCATCACCTTTTACATCAATTTTTCCATTTCTTGTTTCCTTCAAGATGTATCATTTACTTTCAAATACTTAAAAATAACAAACATTAGGTTTGTAGCCATACCATAATTCAAAAGGTGTCTTCTCAGTACCTTTCTTCAGTTGAACTCGGTTCAAGATGTGAATTGCAATGCTAATGGCTTCCTTCCAGTATTTGGTAGCAACATCCTTCTCAATCATCAAGGTTCTTGCACAATCCATAATGGATATGTTCCTTCTTTCTGCAATACCATTCTGCTGTGGTGTATCTAGAGTAGATACTTGTCTTTTGATTCCTCTTTCATCATAGAATTCATTGAATTCATTAGAAATGAATTGTCCTCCTCTGTTAGATCTTAGACATTTAAGTTTCTTTCCTGTTTCTTTTTCAACTCTGGCTAGGTACCATTTGAACTTCTGAAAAGCTTCTGATTTTTCTTTAAAAAACATAATAGTCATCATTCTGAAATGATCATCAAAAAATAGAGTGAAGTACTTCTCACCTATGTAACTTGTTGATCCAATTGGTCCACATAAGTCAGTATGTACCAATTCCAAGACTTCTTTTGTATTGTAGTTCTTTCTCTTGAAGCTTGTTTTGCCCATCTTCCCAATTTGACATTGTTTGCATATTGCTAGTTCAAGTTTCTTCAGAACAAGAATACCTCTTACTCTTTTGTTCTTACTTATGTTGATCAGGTTTTCAAAATTAACATGACACAACCTTTTATGTCATAACCAGCTTTCTTCTACTTGTGCAATAAAACATGAACTTTCATTGAGATCAAGATAAAATAGATTACCTTTTGTTTTCCTACCAGCTCCAACCAGGTTTTCTCTACCATCCAGGAGCTTGGCCTTACCATTCATGAATTCCACCTTGAAACCAACGTTATTCAGCTATGCCACACTTAGTAGATTACGCCTTAGTCCTTCAACCCAATAAGCATTATCACATTTGATTCCTTCAGTAAGAGCAATACAACCTTTACCTTTCACATAGCAGGGTTCATCATTCCCAAAACTAACACTCCCACCATCATAGTGTTCAAGATGTTCAAATTTGGTTTTATCACCAATCATGTGGTGAGAACAACCACTATCAATTATCCAGGTTCCATTCTTACTAATATGAGAGTATAGTGCAGTCTTTTCATTGTCTTCACTATCTGACACATCCTTAATAGCATTGTAAACCATTTCATCTTCATCTTCCTCACTATCAGTATATTTAGCAATATAACAAGATTTCTTACCTTTTTCCTTGTAGATTTTGTAATCTTTCTCATCTTTATACTTGTTGAACTTTATTTCACCTTTGTCTTCCTTGTTCGGACATTTAGCAGCAATGTGACTAACCTCATCACATGAAAACAAAATCAATGGTATTCCTCCTTTGTATTGTCCTTTTCCTTTTACAGCTCTCCTTGCAAGTAATGCTTCAATGATTTCCAGATCCTCATCATCAGAATCATCATCACTATCACTATCAATCTATTTTCCCTTCATCTTTCCAAGGTTTAATTTAGCTTTGAATGGTGACTCAAGATTTCAAGGATTAGGAGAATAATTGTCAAATTTATCCAACTCAAAAGCTATTAATCTTCCAATCAATCCATCTAGAGTTATGTCATTACTGTATCTCATCTCTTGAATAGCTGAAACTCTAATTGTATAGATAGGAAGTAAATTTCTTAATACCTTGCTGACTACTATTTTGTCTTCAATTGTTCCACTAGCAGCTTTGATTGCACAAACACTTTTTTTAATTCTTTCACTGTACTTTGTAATGTTTTCTCCTTCTTTTATTTTCATCATATCGAACTGACCTCTGATACTTTCTGCTTTGGCTCTATTTACATTTGCATCTCCTCCATAGATATCATGCAGTTTGTTCCACATATCAAAGGCAGTAGGGTGTTAGAGTATTATTACTCTTTTAGCTTATGCTTCTCTTAGGTGCGTTATTAATTAATTCCTAATTAATAATGCGCAACCTAGTATTTACCTTTTAGGGTTTCGTTCACCTTTATAAGGTCGAA
>MU223745.1:985878-1009707 GCA_018584345.1 Thuja plicata
TGTATATATATATATATATATATATGTATATATATATATACATATATATATATATATATATATGATAAGCCTTGTCAATTCGGCCTTAATATCCTTCCAAATAAATAATAAAACTCATGTGTGTCGGCTGCATATAACCATTTATCCACAAAATATAAACCACTGTTAGTCGGCTGATACTAACTATTTTACTCGGTCAACACTGAAATCCTTCAACGCCCAACCAACACTATAATGCCTGAGTGAAATCGATTAGAACTAAAAATCACTTTGGTCATCTTCAATTCCTGAGAGAGCTCGACAGACACTGACTGTGCTCAGATAGGATTATACATTTGTGTAAACATCACTATACTTGTGTAAACATCAATGACAATACACAATTGAATAATTGTCATCAACAGAGTCATGGTGGATCCACCCTCTGAGATGATTCAAGGTAGATTTCATGTGTGTGACTCCATGACTTATGGGCCCTCCTGTGAACATTGGAGAAAGCTTATGAATTTTTTACAATGAACACTTGTATTTGATTGATGTTGTGAGGTGATGACTTTGCAACATCTCCATCATGATGGATATCACGTGACTTGATATCTGTGGGCATGTCACGATGATTAGAATCTCTTAAACATGATGGTAGATATCATAAGGCTGATATCATTAAATAAACCATAGATGATTTATAGATCTTCATGGTGGATATTATGTGACGTAATATCCGTGGACATGCCAT
The DNA here is from genome assembly GCA_018584345.1 of Thuja plicata. Lineage (NCBI taxonomy): Eukaryota > Viridiplantae > Streptophyta > Pinopsida > Cupressales > Cupressaceae > Thuja > Thuja plicata. The sequence goes on from MU223745.1 coordinate 986,615, forward strand.
GATAATTTATCCATACGGTAGACATTATCTGACTTAATTTCAATGCACATACCATAACTAGGATATATAAGGATAATGTAATATTCTCAAGTATATTATATCCTTTAGTATCACAAGATAGGTGATACTTCATATCACGAGTTATGTGATATGTGATACTCTGTATCATGAGTTAGGTGATACTTTATATCACGAGTTATGTGATATGTGATACTCTGTATCATTAGTTAGGTGATACTTCATATCACAAGCTATGTGATATGTGATACTCTGTATCATGAGTTAGGTGATACTTCATATCGCGAGTTAGGTGATATGTGATACTCTGTATCACTAGTTAGGTGATACTCCATATCACAAGTTATGTGATATGCGATACTCTGTATCACAAGTTAGGTAATACTTCATATCATGAGTTATGTGATATGTGATTTCTTAGTATCCATATGGATCATATTAGGATCCTTCAAAACTTAGTATTACATATTTATTGGACTATATGAGACATGTCACATAGTGACACGTCTCTACGTAAACTTAGTATCCATATGGCAGACACCGTGACACATAATTCCAATGCACATATCATGGATATTTATGAGCTATGGTGAATACCATGTGACTTGATATTCCTGCATATACCATATCTCCCGATATCACTGTGAGGTGATATCTCCTCTCTTTCAAAATTAATGGATTTATTGTGACTCACACCTTGATGGATTTTATCTTCTCTAGCTAAGAGGGAGTGTTGATGTTTTGTGTAGTTGTGGTGAGGGTCATAAGCGTTGAGAAGGGAAACCACTATGCATTATGTTTGATCATCCTCCCTAGCTAAGAGGGAGTGTTAATGTTTGTAGCTTCATTCGTATGATCATTTAGAATACATATAATACTTAGATATTGATTAATAATATATATATATATATATATATGTTATATTATATATATTATTATTAAATATATATTATGCAAACTTATATTATTCTAATATATGATTGGTTAATGAAACATTATAAAATTATAATGAATAGACATGTCCCATGAAGGGACATGTCTCTCCTAGCCTCTTTCCCAATATAAATGAAAGAGAGATTGTTTCATTTGAAAAACACATACCATATACAATCTAGGCAGTGCTATTACATTTGCAACAATCCTAAAATCAACAAAACATATGCATCCAACTTTTGTAATCATAACAAGGTCCAAAAAACTCTATCAATTCAACAACTTTGTTGTAAGAGACCTTTATGTCATCCATGGAAAATAGGCCCAAACCATGTAGTGGAAATGGTGCTATGCAATATATCCTCTCGTTAACACAAAAATCAGTGTTTATTGGAGGATGTTCATTGGGTACCCATTGTTTCTATAGATTTTGGTACCTCGATGTATCCTTTGGTCTCATCATCATAAGAACATGACCCCCCTTGAGCAAGGAAAAATTTCATGCATTTATTCAGTTTCCTTCTAGTCTTTTGACCCCTAGTTGATCTTCCTATTTTAGACCTACTACATGTCTCACTTTCATCTTCTATTCCTATATTTCCCTCACTTGAGGAAGACACATTTGACAAATACCTATTTTCTGGTACCTGCACTCCATCAAATGACAGAGATAGTTGGTAATGAGAGAGATATTTTGAAAATGGGAGAGATATCTTACAAGACATTAATCTTACTATTTATAACTATATTAAATAAACTATCTCTATAGGGTGTATTGACTTATACCTATCAATCCATGAGAATGTGTGGGATGCTCATGAAAGGGGTTCAAGTTCCTGCATATGTAATTCAATTATCTTATGTTAGCTAAACATTTCATGATACATATACTCAAAATTACATAGTAGATAACAAGAACAATATGCAGTCATCATAATCATTGTATATTTTTTGTATTCCTTACCTTTAGTTTATGTTGTCTATAAAGGACCCTCAATAGAAGCTGGATTGACTATGTCTATAGTCAATTACATGTTTCCACCAAGGGTGGCAGCATCGCGCAAAGTATATACATGAAATTAGCACCAAAAATAAATACATATGTATCACATCCATCATAAGAATCACATATGAATTAAAAACATTAAAATGTACATCAAAAATTAATTATGTAATGGCATTGGAATTCTATACATAATGAATAAACTATGTAACCATATAAGTCAAATATATTTCTATCAGGCTTGGCCCTTTGGTGAAATGGCGGGGCTTCTTGCCTGTAGTGCCTACAACCAAGGTTCAAGTCCCCATGGGGTCATTCTCTACTGTGGTTCTCAATGGAGAGTTGTTACCTTGACCCTTGGTGAAATAGTGGGGCTTCTTGCATGTAGAGCTTACAGCCAAGGTTCAACAATTTTGAGAGCATGAGATCACAACACAGCGGTGGCTGCGAGCCCCAGTAACTAGGAGGTTCAATATTTGAACCACAGGAAGTGCAATCAAGAGATAAATTCTATATTGGGCCCAAGAGTCGGAAGGATTTGGTGGTCAACATAATTCAGGGTTTGAATTTTATAGGCAACACTCGGTGTATGCTCTACATAGCAGTCACAAGAGTCAGAAAGGATTGTTGACGAGGGAGTGCACTGTACTTTCGATGGAGGAGGTTGAAGATAGTGGTGTTCATGATCCAGTTTTCATACCCTCACTGGTCTCGGTGTGCTCACGGACCTGGATGACCTGGGCTAGTGTCCCTGCTGGGCTCTCTGGATCGTGAGTCTGATGTGTTGGTTTCATGGGGATGAGGTCCCCCAAATTTTTGGCCTCACTAGTTATTGCTCCAATCAAAAGCGTATATTACTGATCAAAAAAAAAATTCTATCAATAAATTAATATTAAATAGATTAAGGATTGATCACATAACTCTACATTTCATTCATGCCATTGCTCTTCTTCTTCATCCAACTCATCATCATGATCATCGTCATCGTCGTCATCCTCACCACCACGACCACCATCATCATCATCGTCATCGTCGTCATTGTCATCATCATCATCAGCAACATCATCATCATCATCATCATCATTAGTAGTAGAAGCATCATCATCATATTCTCCTTCTTCATGAAAATTTGCGTCAGGAACATCATCGACTAATTGTGGATCGTGATCATCATCTACATCATATTCTATTTCTATGACATCTTCTTCTTCCATCACATTATACTTTATCGACCTTCCTCTTGGATCATGTCTAACAACAAATGACCAACCCAATTTATGTGGAACCTCTGAGTAAAATACCTGCTCACACTGGCTTGGAAGAACATATGTATCATACCCAACTGGCTCAAACGACCTTGTATTAACCATTCTAAATCCATTATCATGTTCAATGAAAGTTCTATCAGGATCATTTTGATTAAGTCATAGCCTATACCATTTGATGACGAAGACAACTAATTTGAAGGAATTAAAGTCGCACTCAAGTATATCATCCAAAATGCCACAGTATCAATTTTGAGACTCTCGAGGATGTAAGTCAATTTTAGATGAATATTAGTCACCTAAAAGACTACAGTTATCCCAGAATCACAAGTTTTCTTCTTGTCATCCAAATTTTTATGTAAAATTTATGATCATTGAAAAATACAACCTTGTGGTTTTTGACATGCAATAATATGTCAAACATGTAAAAATTATTGCATCGTGATTTGATAAACATACGGGTGATTAATAAATTTATACGCACCTATTTATCTTTTAAACCATATGCTAAATCTATTTCCCTTTGTGTAACATTGGAATCTCCATTGTGATGAACTTCTTTAACCAATGAAGACTCACCTTCCCATTTTAATGTGTGACTTGAATGTTGACATTGTTCAATCCATATCATCATCCAATCGAGACTAGTTTCAATATACAAATATAGTGCATCCCACTCTCGACCAACTGTATAAAAAATAAATAGATGACTTACAACTGATTTATTTTGAAGATTAAGAATTAATTAACTAAAATAACATCTTATAATTAATTACCTCTCACTTTCCTCAATCTACCTTTCCCCATCAAGTTTCCCCCTTCAAATTTCTTAATGGGGTTGGGATCCCAAATGCGATCTATATGGATATTTACTGCAAACTTAAGAAGATATTTAGTAATGTACACCATACTCTGGTATACCATATATCCCTCCACCATAGAACCCTTAGGATGTGCTTTTTGTAAAACCAAAGCCTTCAAATATTTCAAGTGCTGCTCAACCATCCACATTGACCTAGTGTGTACAGGTCCACACAAATAAATCTCCTCAACTTGGTGTATGAGGTAGTGTTCTTGTGCCTTGAAAAAAGTAGAAGGTAGACACTTTTGCTTTTCACACATTAGATGAGGAATTTTTATCTTCCAATATTTTATATCTTCTATATGGATTTCTTTAGATGAAACCCACCTAAAAGAGATTCAAGACGCAAAAATATATAAATACGAGACTTTACAAAATAATATACAATATATTACATAACAAGAAAAAAATCATGAATATAATAAATATATACAATATATTGAAAAAATATCACTGCTTACCTCATTTATTTTCCAAGATCATATATCACTTGTTTGACATTATTATCGAAGTGCTCTAGGAGAGATAGAGGTAGCACGTATTGCAACAATTATAAACTGATCATTTCATAATTTTCTAACATAATACACTGAAAAGTACATGCAGTTTACAAATATATTATAAATACAAAAGAACATGAATTACCTGATGAAAGTATTCTAATCATGCATTTTCATCCCTGGCCCAAATTCACTTTTCTATGATATGAGATTGTTTATGTTCGCAGCAAATCCTGTAGGAAATCAATTTTTTCGTATGACTTCTTTTATAGCATTGCTTTGTTAGTTTGTTAATAATCAAGGAAGGGCACTTATATTAATATGGTCTCCATTTCTATTTGATTGAATGAAATTTTTCATTTCATGACTGGATTCATGAATGTCACTACAAATTTTGATGATTTTTTCTTTGTCACACCTTCCATCCAATATTTTTCATAATGTATATGTTATATTCTTTCCACTATGCATAGTATCAAACAAATGCACAATTTGTAGCTGCTCGTAGTAGGGAAACCTACTAAATTGTTTGGGATAACTTTTTAGCCCCTTTGGAAGATGGTCAGTAATGCCTTGACGACCTTCATGATAATAACTTACATAATAAGTAAACAAAACACAATAGAAAAATATAAATTCCAAACATAAAAAATTAGGTGGAATGACATTACCTTGACAATTAATTCTATTATATTACAACTCTCATATGTGAGGTGTCATTCTTCATGGCTTTGATGTAGTCTCTTCTTTCACATTGAAAATATGTTTATGTTTTTTGGTACTTTGATACTTATGATTTATGTGGAGGAAGTGCCTATACTCGTCAAACACTTGCTTTCCTAAAATTTTTGAATGACGATATTTCATCTTTGGACCACAAACTGCACATGCAAATTTTCCCTTTGTTTGAAGACCTACAAGATAATGATATAATTGGATTAAATATGTTAACTTTTATAATTAGAATTATCATGCGCAACTTGAATTCACTATAACATACCACAAAAATGTGTTAGCCCTGGGGCATCATGTATTGTCCATACAAGCATTGCATGAATTTGAAATTGTCTTTGTTCTATTGGTCTAAAGACATCATACACAGTGACACCATTCCATAACTCTAACAACTCATCAATAAGAGGCTCAATATATACATTCATATCTTTAACTTGGTACTTACCTAGTTGAATTAACAAAAACATTACATAATTATTGTGACCGTTTTACTGCAAGATTTATAATTACATATAGATAATGTTGGAAAGTGACATGATCAACGTAGCTTATAGGTTTTCATTTATGGAAATACTACTCATTTGCATGGTCTCTTGGAGTAAGTCCAATTTTGGATATTTAGTTTTGTAAAAATGACTAAGTCCAGGACGCGGTTAACATGGTACAGTCACACAGTTTTGATCGGTGAGAATCATATGCATTGAATTTAGCTATGCGAGCTTAGAGGAGTGTACTATGGGTAGAATAGACCTTCAGTTAAGGTCTCTTGGATTTTGGAGTTAACTAGACAGAGTCATAACCTATTGAATTTATGCGAAGACAATACAACAACGATAAGGGAAGACAAATGGTCACGATTATTTAGAGAGTATTTTGTGGAATCCAAAAGTGTTACTTTGGATTTGGATTGGGTCCTACCTATTTTTTTTGAGTTATGATCACCGACTATGTAATTATTATTTGGATAAGAGTTGGACACATTTTGTGATGCTCTTGTGAGCTGACTGGAAGAATCTTTTGAGATCAAGTATATAAGTAAAGTTGTTTTATGATGTGAAGATGTGTTTGGAATGTGTATATGTATTTTGATGTTATAACTATACAAAAAATGATGTGAGCTATAATTGGGACTACTTAAGCATAGCATATGCTTGTATAGTTCACATTGAAATATCATTGTAACAGATAGACTTTCTTTCTAAGAGTAGTATGCTCATTGTATACCCCTAAAAAGGTTTATATCCTTTAAAAATGATATGTACTAAATGTAATATTCATCTCCTAATAGGGCTAGGTCTCCTAATAGGGCTAGGTCTCATAATAGGGACACTATACTTATTAGTGCATCATTTGTGGGTATCATCCCCACCGGGGTTTTCCCTTGGCCATGGTTTCCTCGTGAACAAATTATGGTGTTATGAGTCATCTACTTTATGTTCTTATTCTTATTATTTTAGTACTTTCTAGGTCAAGATTGAATTGGTTAAATATATATACAAAGTGTTTTAATATTGATTCACCCCCCTTCTTAGTATTACTTAATCCTAACAATTGGTGTCAGAGCTTGTGGCCCTTGGTGAGAAATCCTAACAACTTAAGGGAGATTCAGATGGATTCAAGTAGTTTAGAAGATAACTTTGAGGCAACATTTGAAAACCTTGATAAAGAAAAAGATGATAATGCTGAGTTGAAATTCAAATTAAGAAGAGCTGAGGGATTCATAAAGAAGCTTAAGAAACAACTTGAACTTTCTAGGAACCAAATACAAGATCTTATGGATAAAATTTAGGATAAATATGATAATGATACATATGATCAAATTAAGTAGCTTGAAAAAGACAAAGAGACACTGAAGCATGAATGCAAAGCTACCACTATTCAGATAGCTAAAGAAATACAACAAGGGAAAGATGAAAAGATAAAACTTGAAGAAATCTTAAAGAATGAAAATGTGTTGATGGGAAAGATGCAGTTTGAACTTGATGATTACAGGATCAAGTATCATGAATTATATAGATACAACCAAATCATTAAGGGAGAACTTTTTGATGCAAATAATTGCATTGAAAAACTTCATGAAAGCAGTGACAAGATTGATGAATAGAGGGACAAACAAAAGCCTAAAGGTGACTTGAGTGGAGTTGGATTTGATAAAGTAGAATGCTCAAAATCTCAAGAAAGATAGTCTGAAGGCAAATTAGTTGAGACACCTAATCAATAAGAAGATCCTATAAAAAAAGAGGAACCTAAAGAATAGTTTAGTCCTTTTAGAGGAAGATTCTTTGGATGTAACAAAGTTAGCCACGTGAAGAGGGATTGCAGAGGTAACGCTATGTACAAGCCCTTTTCTGGTTATTGCTTCAATTGCTATGAATATGGACACAAGAAGATAGAATGTATAAAACCTGATCAATCCTACACAAAACAAGATTACATCAGAGAAGAAACAACAACTAAAATTACATGTTACAAGTGCAACAACTTTGGACACATCACAAGGAACTGCAGGTTGCAGGTTAATCAAAATAGATCATCCCTACATGTTATAAATGTAACAATCAAGGACATATAGAAAATTTTTGTAGGTATAATGGTACTGCAAGCAACATAAGACCATCACCTATTGTTGTAAATAAAAATGTTGGTGATGTTGGAAAAAGTATGGCAGAATATAAAGAGTTTGACAATCAATTTGTTAAGGATAGTGGTAAAGTATGGAAAGTGAAGGAACAAAGAGAGCCTAAGGTTCAGGGAGATTCAGTAGATGTTACTGAACCCTCACGTGATGTTTCTACTTCAAACTAAATGGCCAAGCATGGCCTTAGGGGGAGCATTCAAGAAATAACAGAAATCTATCCAGCCCCTGTATGTGCAGAATAAGCTATGGCGAGCTTATGGATAGTAATTATGTTTGGTCTTGAGTCTCTATCCAATTTTTCTTGGTTGTACGCACTTTATGGAATGATCACCATAATTTTAGTTGACTGGATCATTTGCAGGCTTATAATTTCATTGATAAATGTGTCAATCTATGCATAGAAAAGTATAAGTTTATTCAATTAGACATCTCTATTCACAATTCGAGCAGAGTTGAAGGAGACCAGAGGAACAAGAAAAATAGCTAGGGAATTTTTTGTGATTTTTGAGCATGCATACCTTGATTCATTGAGCAAAAGGTAATTTTATATATTGTGATCTTTGTCTACTATGGATACTCCATTGATATTTGATGTGAGTGAAAGACCAAGGTGCAAATTCAAGAAACATCCTTACAAATCCACTGAAGATGATCCTAAAGGTTCATTTTCACAAACACCCTACGACGTGCTTCATGTGGAAGACTTTAGGGCATACATTCACTATAAGTATATTCATAGGGAGACGTTGAGATCTTGAAAGAGATGAAAAATGTGATCGAGGATGGGAAATGGAAGGATGAGTTCGCTCATTTAGAGAACCTCAATAATATGAAAATGGAGGAACTCTATGAGTTTGACAAAGAAGAATGGATAAAAATTGTTCTTAGCAGAGTGCATGATCAGTTTCTATTGATAGGTGAGAAACCTTTTAAGATTAACAGTGAGCTAATCCATTATGTAATTGGATTGGAAAATTCTGGCATTATCCTTGTTGTGGAGAAGAACACGAAGAAACAATTAGAAACCCAAACACACTCTAGATTGGATAAGAGGGCAATGACCATAGATGACATCTTTTAGCAAGATGCGAGGTTGGTTTCTATTATTTTAAGGTATAAACTTCATTACAACAGCCAACCTAATTTGGTTTCTTCAGGAGTCATTATGAGGGCCTATAAGATGGCAAAGGAGAATGTTAAGTATAATCTGTGTGAAGTTCTCATACAATAATTCCTGGAAATTGTCAAGCAAATTAACCGACAAATCAAAGGCATTCAGGTTTGGATCATTGTTAATATATATCTATATTCATATAGTTCATAAATTTCCTGGAATGCACCCTAGGGCATGGAAAAACATCAAACCTACTAGCATTCAAATTACAAACAATTATAGGAGACATAATAGCACTTTGGTAGATGGAGAATTGGTTTTCATGTTCAAAATTTTGCAAAGGAAAATGAAGGAAAGAGTAAGGATATCTGAGGAAATTGTTGAGAAATATAAGGATACAACATGTTTCATGGTTGAAATTGATTGTGTACTCTTTGAGACGGTTGAACCTAGAAAGAAGTGGAGTTACCCTATGGGGTATGAGGTCAGTATAGAATTGCTTATGATGCAAGTAGAACATGTATTATCTTTTGAAACTGATCCTTGCAAAGAAAGATGGGGAACATATGAAGAAAAATCAACTAAGATCAGAGAAGATCAGACCAAAGCAGCAAGGAAGAGGAAAGTTGAGAATGTAGTTGAAAATCTTGCAACAAAGGAAGGTATTGCCAAAGATGAGAGTAATCCATCAGGCAGATCGCTCGGGTCTCCCGTCTATGTGTTGCAAAGGCCTCCTGAACCACTTGCATGACCCCTAGCCCATTCTTATCCTATACAATGATCTCTCATTGTCCCCTTTACTCATCTTCCCAATGTTGGTACGTGTCTCTCTCTACTTTCATACCCTGCAGCTATAATCACAGCGCATCTAACTCTTGTTGCATATGTGTAATATGTCGCTACCCTGCTATGGCCCTTGTATGATTCTCAATGATCATGAACTCTCCTAAATTTACTCAATCATGTAGAGTATCTAGTGCACCCTACGTACTATCTGCATGTGTTTTCTTGACTATCAATAAGCCCTATACTCTGGCTAGCTCTGTCTGTACGTTGCCCTCTAATGTCTGGGTTGTCGTTAGGAGTGCTTGTACTCTACTAAGCTCTTTCTGTAGGCTATCTCACTCTGCAACCACTGTTTCATGTACCTCTTGTTCTATGTATCCTGGTGGTGGCCCATAAATCCCATGTCCATGTCTTGGTACTTGTGGTGCATGTCTCAGGCCCTGTACCTATGGTGGTATGACTGGTGGGGCTCTATCAATGGGTTCTTGTACCTACCCCTGTCATCTCTTTGATGCCACTCTCAGCTTCCCTCTCTTTCCCCCTCTCCCTCCTCCATCTCCTCCATTATCCCCTTATCATCCCCTTTGTCACCTCCATATACTCCGGCCCCATCCTGCCCTCCTGCGGGCTACTCATCTGCCTGAATGAGCCCTAAAATCATTAATTTGATCAGCCTATGTGTGGCCCACCACTGAACATATGTAGGTATCACTCCTATATCTCAGACCAAATCTTGTCCTATCTTCCATGGTAGTTCCACCATACCTAGCCAGGATGCCCTCACACCCCTCAAATCAACTCCAATACCCCACAAACTCCCCACCTCTTGTGTCACTAACGGATGTGGAAAATTGTCTGGCACTGCATCTTGTACCCGACCAAACTGTCTAAGTGCCTGAGATGACATGTACCATGCAATCATATATGTAATCTACCCAATCAACCAGTAGTCTATCTGTATATATCTCAGGACACATGTGTTCAACCATATGTCCTCTGAATAATCCTACTATTATGGGACTTGATGGCCCACACCTCACATCCAGCATAGGGTGTCCAATCAATGCTCTACATCTCATCCAATGTACGCCTCTAGTGACCAATAGAGTTTGTTGACTCATATCTGATGTGCGACCAATATCTACAATCATATGCCTCGTGTGGGTCATGGATTTTGATGGGGCATATCACAATGATATGCTCCCATTCCCACACTAGAAGTAGTGTAACCCCTGCACCTAAAGTATTGCCTCTCTTGTAGGCGCACATGTGAAAATCATAGTAAAGTTGACCCGGGATGGTATATCACCAGCAATAATTCTCACCCTTGTCCTCTAACATGACACTCAATACTCATGCCTAGCCTAATGGAAATCCATTCCTTGCATGGTCAGGCATTAATCGCCCTCTGATAAATCCTATTAGATATATCGCCACCCATCACAATCATGGTCACGTTGCCATCATTGCTCTCTAGGGTAGCGACTACCTAGATGTCAGAATTTGATCATATGGACACCTAAATGCTACCTCTACATAGTGCTCAAGGCCCTCCTATACATACTCTGGAATTAAGCCTCAGATGCGAATCTGATATATCTACCAGATATCTAGGAGAGTGATGGTCGCCTTCCCTTTCAACAAATAGAAGCTTGAGGTAGTACTATGACACCTCTTGATCAATGCAAACATGAGCACATTATGGGCTCTAAATCATGGCCATAGATGCACATGTTCTAACCTGCATAGAGATACATGTCCCCACTCTACTGCAGTCAGCCTGTCTACCAGCTCCGGCATCTCTAGCTAACTCTCTCTTGACCGAAATGGTGCTACCACCTCCTACATCCACAAATTCATGCATGTCAGTCCTTTTCTCACATATGTGGCATCATTTTCCCTCCTACCCTCTTGTTTTCCCTTCCAGTCATCTTCCTCCTTCCTCTTTTAGGTTAATCGACAAAGACGTAGATTGACCCGTGCAGACAATGATCGACGTATATGTCAATCAGTAAAGACACCAATCCATGATCAACCTCTTCGGTGCCTACCCACGGTCAACCCGATTGAACAACATCTATGTAGATGAACATTTGTAAATAATTATCTATGCCCCCTCCCCGTCATCCTTGCAGACGACAAATCGGTGATTGTCCTCTGCGCTGATGAGAATCTGGTGATTTTTGTCTGTGCTGACGACAATCTGGTGATTGTCATCTACAAAGATAGTGATCATCATTTCTTCATCTCTACAAATGGTGATTCATTGATCGTTGTCTCCGTCCTGCTCACATTCCCCCCCTAGATGCTCTAAAAAAAAATTAAATGTGAATTTAAACTCTAGGAACTAGGCAGGGTTTTCGGACTCACCGGTGGTCCTGCGTCGGCCGGTGGCTGGTGTGTCTAGATGCGCTCTCCTAGCTGCATACACTCTCAAGGATCCACAATTTCTCTCTCTCTCTCTCTCTCTCTCTACTGTTTGTGAATGAAAATGACATCTCTTAGAGCCCCATGGACTATTTATAGGTCCCTTGGGACCCATTTTCTGTCCCAGACCCTATTTTTTTCCCCATTTTTACCAAATCATCTCGTAATTCATGCAATTCCTCCTTTCTTATCTTCCACCTTTTTTCGAGAAAATTTTACAAAAAATTAAATTTTTCCATTATTTTCTCGAGGGGGCACCCTTCTTCACCATCATCATCTTTAGGACTTTCTGTTCTCTCTGGGGCATATAGTTTTCTTTTCTTTGACGTGACGCCATCCTCGACACCACATCAAAGAGGGGAAAAATGTAGATGCCTAAAATCGTCCCTTGACATTATATTATTTAATTATATTTGTTATATTCCCCTACCTATTTAATTAAATTTATTTAATTAAATTAGGTTCATTGTCTATAGTATTTAGATTTAATTTAAATACTTCCCCCTTAAGGTGTATTAGATTTTATTTAATACCCCTCTCCATCAAAATCCCCTTTAAATAAATTTTAATTTATTTATTCCTTTCATATGCGAATATTCTTCTAAACCAAGATTAATTTAAATCAAATTTGGATTAATCCCAAATCTAGGTCTAGATCCTACCCTATCTCACATCGATCTCACCAAATAGGCCTAGTTGCTAATTAACTAAGGTTAATTAGGCTAATTTTAGGATTCCTACACCCATTAGTCCTAATTCTTTGCTCACACATGGGTGAGCAAATGTCCAAAATTTGTCTTTTCAAAAAATTCTAATTTTGATCAAACAAGGTTTCATACAACCTCGATGACACTTTCTTACACCTTCAAAAAATGACCATTGGATCAAATCTGTGACTTTGTATTACATCTATGACAAATATCTTACATGTGTACTTGAAGTACACATTGACCCATCACATCTCAAGTTTCTCACACATGTGTGAGAAAACTCTTCCTCTTGCATGGCTTATGTGTCCCTCATGTGGAACCTATGTGGATGCCACATGTGATCCACCTAACCCAAGTCCTATAAATAGGATCCTTGCCAAGATTAAATCACTCATTCACTTTGCATCAGAGTTATTATGCTAGTTTATATCTATAAATTTTTGTGCATTTAGAGATTTTATACTAACTTGTTTGGTAGTTGTTTGCATTCATTATGGTAGTTGAATCCCATTCTTAGTTCATAGCTTTCATTCAATATTAGATCTTAGTGTTCATCTACTTCCATATCCATCTCATTGAATTGCTTGAGACTAGTTCTTCATAACTAGCTCTTGAGTTATTCAACTCCATTGCATGTAGTTTCCATTCTCTTGCATTTAATCTCTTTAATAATTAGTGAGATTTAAATATTGTGTTGGGAGAGCACACCCACAACCCTCTCTAAGAGAAAATAAATGAGGCTTGGGTGCCCTTGTTTGGCTCATCGGAGGTTATGGTGGAAGCTTTGTTTTGAGTATGTTTTTGATATGTTAATATAGTTTATTAATTTATATCTCTAACATTTGCATGTGTGAGCGTGCTCCCGATAGGTAGGTTTCCATCATACACAACAATTTATGGCATCATATATGGCTTTATTGCCAGGGTCTTTTTTTGGCGCTATTTTTGGTATAGACACAACTGTGGCACAACATTTGATGTTGAAAATGGATCCACCTCTAGTGTTAACTACAATGCTCAATACAGTGCCGAAGAGTGGAGCATTTGGGTGCTCACTTTTACATCATTGTATAGACTCAGATTGCCACGAAAATTACACTAAAAATAGGTTCCTTTTTCGACACTAATTTCCTGATCTATTGTAGTGACAGTTGTAGATTCCATATTTTCTTGATAAGAGAGTTTCTACAATCTAGGATTCCAACAGTCAGAAAATTAGGTTCAAAGTGCAATTCTCCTCTTCAATTTTCAGGTGCATGCATTCATATCCCTATTTCCTTGTATTTACTTTCATAATCAGTTGTGTCCTTTCAGATTTACATATCATTTGCATAGACTTTATTGGAATCAACCAAATCTAACCCTATAAGACCTAGATCTCGTGTTAGCACCCTTACTCACTTGGTTGTGCTTACCAGATCTACCTTGTAGGATAGGGTTTTTTATTCCAATATATAATAGCCCTCAATATATGTGGCGAGTGATCTACACTGGCATTTCTCACCATTTCCTATTATACATTTTGTATATGTTTCACATTATCACATCCTTATCCACACTTATTTCTATTCACCCATGATTTATTATACCTACACATATAATTACAACCATATATTAATTATCAACCTGATATTAGTACCTTTTGGTCCCACGTCAATCCTACATGGTATGCTAGAGTAATTTTATAGCACATGAAATCAACCCTGAGATCTTAAATATTTAATTAAATTTTATTGACCCTACCTATCTTATTTCCACTACGAACCCTTAGTATATGTTTCACATGATTAGACATTATTATGTCTTTGTATTTGAAGTCATTCAATGTTCATCCACTACACACCCAAATCTTATGCATTAAAAAATGAGAATCATTTTAAGAATATTTTAATTTGAATCACTGAAAGTTAACCTAATTCCATATTCATCATTTTAGGAAATTTGCACGATTTGATCATTGTAATGTTTGTAAAATTAGTTTAATCAAGGGGTCAACCTTGGAGAACAAAACCCTACAACAAATTCTTAACAGTAAAAAAATAGTACAGTTTAAGGTAAATTGGTTAGAAGACATACGTTTAAGACATACGTTTTCTACTAAGTTAGCCTTGCAAGTTACAAAGAAATCCTATGGGGAATGGAATTCATCAAGATCTACATAATCAATCTATAGATCCACAAGTCCACACAAAGTTACAAGTAGCGAATACATCAATATCTTCCATTATTTGTACCAAAGATTAAACAATCCTATATAGCACCACTCTAATCTTTGTCATTATTCCAAAAGTTAAGTTCCCTATTTCCCTTACATTTAATTTCCTAAAATAACATTGTTTAAATCACTTTATCATTTCCAACTATCAATGGTTTAATCCAAAGTTAATTTACATTTGATTATATATAATTATATCAAAATATTAGTGGTTTGCTCACTTTTGATTAAATTTTTTTATTATATCAAAATACATTTTATTAGAATATTATAGTGTCTCATATCATTATAGTGCACATCAAAACTAGAATACATCTAACAGTAAAAACATCAAAACTATAAATAACTTTTAAATAAATAAAAAATGCATCTTCATTTAAAAATAAATTCCCTAATATAAATACCATAATTCTTAAGTTATTTCATTTGTTTGCTCCCACATGAACATCGTACTTGCTAACGTCGAGGAAAGGGTTAGTGAATTTTCATTCTAATTCTTACTTCAGGTTTCTATGGTTGAGTATTTTATAATTGTGGATGAATTATTTTATGGTGTGAAGGTTTATAATGTTTCACGAAGAGGAAGATTCACCATGCATACCTGAAAAATCGTCAAAGTGCATCAAAGCATGATCCATACTTGTTGTCTATCATCTTAATCAATTCACTAGTCCTACAGTTTCCCAGAGATATGATGAAGGAAAAATTGCATAATGTTTGGTTTGTCAACTGAAAGTTTGTCACTTGATCCAAGAAGAGAAGGGAAGACAATCATGACTAAGATAAGTGACAATAATTTATCTGAACATATCAAGGATGCAACTTATTAACAAATTTTAATAATGTTCTAATCTTAAACAATATTATTTTTATCTCTATAGTGTCATGAGCCATAAGCATTTAAGTTTGTTACCCTTGTATGCACAATTCTATTACATGGGTGAATGTTAGGCTTAGTTGTTCAAATTTATAGCTAGAGTTTGATTTGATTTGGACATTATAGAGACACCTACCTTGTGAATGTTGGGAGATTTTCCTTATTGGAAGCAATATAGAAAATGATATATTTATGCAACAAATGTTTCAATGGAGAAGTGGTAGCTTCAAATTAAGTATCCATCCACTTACACGGATCTGAACATGATTGAAATAAAACATTTGAGTTTGGAAGATAATAAGGGTCCATTACCAATACACTTATTTTAAGATTTTAATAGGGAGAGAGGGAGAGATAAGGAAGTCAATACAAATAAATGGTCTTTTTTGTATATATTTGTGTAATAAATGAGGTCAATAGGGAGAAAGAGAGAGATAGAGGGAGAGAGGGTCAATGAGATGAATCTGAGAGAGAGAGAGAGAGAGAGAGAGAGAGAGAGAGAGAGAGAGAGAGAGAGAGAGAGAGAGAGATTTGGTTAGATAATTTGAGAATCGTTGGTTATTTGCGGTGGTCAAAGTTGGTGCATGTGACTAGGAGTGATAGGGAGAGAGCAGGAGGGATGCCAATAGAAAGAGTGAGAGATAAAGATAGAAGGACATATACAAAGATAGATATAACTTGGGAAAGATAGAGGCAATGAGAAGGGGGGGATGAAGAAATAGAGGTAAAAAGAGGGAGATGATGACAAGGAGAACAACTATTATATTATAGCATTAATAATATATAATTATAAACTATAATCATTTATACACAACAATCTTATTTGAATTTTGTAAAGAGGCTCAAATAATTATAAGTAACATACCCTAGCAAATAGGTGCAACAATATCCAATATAAAAGCCCTCTTACGCTAATTGTTATCTTACACTATAAAATCATTTCATGGTACAAAAATGTTGTCTTAAATGCATACATTCGTTTCCATTTTTTTTTGTAGTGTAAGATCACCTCACTTGCATAATTTAAAAAAGATTGAAACAACAATGATTTTCATTTATAAAAAATTTTCTACCTCCAATATATTGCACCAGATATATCTCACTATCGGCATAACCATTGCACCTCCTTTAGGTACAAGTGCTAGTAAGTAAATAATTCACAATTAATCTCTTGATGCTATATATAATTAATTTAATTAATCTAAATACGCTAAAAAAATCTTGATTTCCCTTCAAAATTAATTGTGACTCTTAAATTTATAAAAAAGGACAGTAATTTTTTTAATATTAAGAAAACATGAAAATACAAAAGAATATACACCATTGTCTATACAGGCATCAAAAGCCCTATGACAAGATATTTTATTTGAATTTAATAATTAAATTAAAAATCAGAATAAGTGGTACTCTCATTTTTTATTTAAATTTAAATAAATAGTCGAGTCAAAGAAAAGCATAGCCCTATTCACAAAACGCCATGACAACTTCATGACAATCTACTTTTATCATCATCATATTAAAATTAAATTAAAAAAATTATAGTTTAACCTTTTAAGGTATGTATACGCAATTGTCATATTTAGTCCTCAATTTGTATTAAACAAAATATGGAATTAAAAAAATCAGAGGAAAGTACACTTTAAAGCAGAAAAATAGTAGGGTGAGGTGCACTGCAGCACATGATTGATTATCCGTATATTATCACTCAGAAGGCAAAAGCGCATGTAGTGTAGTGGTATCATAGTACCCTCCCACGGTACTGACCGGGGTTCGATTCCCCGTATGCGCAAAACGTTTTACTTTCAATGTATGTTTGGACTTTTCATTTGTTTTACTTTATAAACAATTTTACGGACTGTGTAGAGAAGTGATTTTAAATTAAAATTTTCATACTAAGAATGGTAAAAAAAATAAATTGTTGTGATTGATAGAAGGCATGTAGACAGGTGTTGAGTCTTGTTAAGTGTGTTCAATGAACAATGTAAATGATGAATAAATTGACTAAATTTAACGTAATGCAAATTCTACAAGACATACATAGAACTGGAAAGCTGGTAAAAAATATAATATGGAGTAGAACCTAGAGCCAAAATTTAGGACAAATTTAGCAAGGTCTGGACACTTGTCACTAGAAAGTAGAGGTGGAAGTAGTAGGATGTAATCACGAGGTGAAAATATCTTAAGGGTTTGGGCAATTCGAAGTCTCACAATCTCCATCACAATTCACTCCATATAACTCCATGTAGTTAGAATGTTTCAAATCTAAAGCTATGCACATAAATGAGGGAAAATGGTTGTGATGTACCCCGTGTTGGTGTTCCCACCTCCATAATAACAATGATGATAAAGAAAAACACAATTACTATAGCTATAATAAACAAAGAAAAATTAAATTACTATAAGCTATAATAAACAAATGTATGCCAGATATGAAAACCTTGCTAGGAATCCCACACAAGGCAATAATACAGTGCTCTTTGAATTCATGAAAATATTAGAGCATACCATAATAATAACAATAGAGAAGAAACATCAAATGATACTTGAGTATAGCTTTGTTGTAATGAAATTGTAGAGCATATTAGTAACAACAAAGAGAAACATCAAATAAAACTTGAGTATAGTTTTTTTGTAATGAAATTACAAAGCGTAGTGTGCTTGTATCTAGTTTAACTTATTGTAGTTGTTATTCTAGTTAGTCTGTATAAGGCCTTTGAAAGAGGAAAGAGGTTACTTATATATGAGCTAAGAGTCATTCCAAATAATCATTTTAGCTAGGCCTACAAACAAGGTCGTGTTTGTTAATACCACAAGGTCGACATTTGAATTCTAAATGTTTGGTATGTGAATCTCAAGACACTAGCGCACCGCTCTAGTCTCCAAGAATAATTGTATTATTAACTATTAATCAATATTATGTGCACACATCTGCCATTTGAGTATTATCATAGGCTTATTTGTTAACCTATTTGATGTTGATAAGCAAACATAAAGAAAATCTATATAAATTTATAATTTATTTTTTTAATAAATGATGGATCATAAGGGATGGTCCAAAATATCGAGCATTCAAAACAAGATTTAAATTATACAATTAAGTAATGTTTTTTAATATTTAGTCTCTTATATAAGGCAGAGATATGGCATTTATTATGACATTTATGTTTGTGGCATATTTTTTTTTTTGATAGATAACAGTATTATATTTATGTTAAAAGAGATTACATGAAATAGGGATAGAGTAAAGAGAGCCTAGTAGCTCACAGTTACAAGCTTAATACAGGCTGTATTAGCAAAAAAGAGGCATCAACGCCCAACCCAAAAACCAGACCCACATTCCGGGTAACTGGATTACAAAAACAAAAAACCCCAAATAGTTCTGGATTTTCCTACCAACCCGCTATTTCTTGAACCATGCATCAGCTTCCGCTTTGGAGAAATTGGGAATTGCTCTGTCATCATTTGTTGTAGGACGTGGCCTAACCTTCCCACACGAAGCTCCCCGTTGAAGCAGAGAGACATCAACACCAGCATCATCAACATTGCAGACCTTAACACCCGTCACCAAACGCCCTTTCCGTTGAATTTGGTATCGCAGGGGTTCTCCTAGTGGACGCACACTCTTCCTCGCCGTTGTCTTCATAATGCCCTTCTGCTTCTTCTCTGTCTTCGCATAAAAATCCTGCAGGATACCCACCAAACGACGCCAAGCCCTGGCAGCCGAACCAAATCACCAGTGGCTGCAGCGAATTCTCCCCGCCCCCAATGAGTCGCCATGGGTTCGGCCCCATTTCCAAACCTACCCCAGGGGTAGTCCATTCCATAATATCTTCCAGCCCACCAAGCCACTGTTTGTCAATGCATGATTCCACTGTCCAGCGAACTTCTTCCTTCGATTCTCCCACCATGAGAGCCAGTGCAACAAATAATGAGGCGACATCCAAGTTAGTCCGCCTACACCAGTGGGTATCCATGTATTCCGGCCCCAGAAATTCCATTACCGCTTCCAGAAAGGCTTGGTCCTCCAGTAAGAAGATAATCTTCAGGCGTAGAACCGAGATAACACCTGCATAAGCCTGGGTTTGGTTGCAGGACTCTAGAGAGAAATTAGCTTCCATGATGACCTTCGCACTGATTACAAATGGAATTGAAATCAATCCGCTATTAAGTACTTTAAATGCAATGAATTTTTGGCCCGTGAGTTACTGAAACACGCCACCCCGCCCATTCCTTCGTGCGGTATAATTGAAACAAGTGGTGTATTGTCCTCCCTTTTGCATAAATGAATAGGCTTAATAATTTTTTGGTACTCAAAGGCAGAAGCATCGAGTGGCCACATAGGGGAAGAGACTCAGCATAATGCTAAGTTGATAAGACCATAGTCTTCATAAAAATCATGTTTACTTCCAAGGGGGTTATTGGCGCCCAAGTTGGCCAGCATATCCACCACCGAATTAGCCTCCCGATAGACGTGGGAGATCCTGAAATCTTCAAATTTGGGTATTAGGCACCTGATTTGGTTGATATGTTTATCCAAGTGCCACAAGGCCAATTTGCCTTTCTTGATGCCATTAATAATGACTTCTAAATCGCCTTCCAAATGTACCTTCTTTGCACCCAGCTTGATTCCCAGGAGCATAGCTTCTTTTGCTGCCTCACACTCTGCAACATTATTGGTTCCATCTCTTAATCTTTTTGCTATGAGGCCGACAATGTTTCCATCCTTATCCCTCGCAACACTTCCACACCCCGAGATACCTGAGTTGCCTCTTGCAGCCCCGTCAAAATTAATTTTAGTCCAACCTTCCTCTAGCGGCTGCCACGTACTCCGGACCTTTCTCACAGCAGGATGAACCCCGACACTCCCATTAACAGGCGTTTGTGGCATATTTTTATGAAAATAATAATAATAGAGAATAATTGATGTAAAATATATCAAATTCATTCATAAAAGAGTAGTAATCTCTATTAACAGAGATAAGGGTTGAATTAATGGAGTTGCACTTATATTTTAACCTATAGGATTCATATATACTTTTTATGGTATTAAGCTCAATAAAAGTCTAAAATAGTGAAGTCAATGAATAAATTTTTCCACATTAGCTTTCCTTTAGATAAATTATTATATTTAGAGAATTTTTTTTATATTCGTGTGTACAAATTTGAGCGCATTCTTCTCATGGTATTATATTATATGACTCTTGAATTAATGGGCTCTTAAAATAGAAAGCAAAAAGCGTGTTCTAAATTGAAGCATTTTTCTTTTAAAGTTTGCAACATTTTCATTGTGTACTAATTATAATGCCTAAAAGGAAATATTATTAGAGCTTGGACTTAATTACTTCATTTTATTGAAGTTTGCACACATGACATTTTAGAAGGGCTCAATGCAACACTTCTATTCTACTAAATAGTTTAATGTTGCATAATTTGGAGTAGATATTACACCTTGATTCACCAATTTAAATTATTTTCTTTCCTAATGTAACTTGATTGGATACATTGTCCCCAAATTAATGAAAAGTAGTCTCTACTATTGAATCTTAAAGTATATAACAAGGTGTTGAAGTACATAAATACAAACAAGGAGCATAAAACAATGATAAGAATGATAAAACTAGTAATGACACTTGAAGAAACTCAAATTTCAAAACAATACAAAAGAATGAGTTGTTGCTACTCCTCATGCCAATATTTTAAGAGTAATTAGATATTAGTCCTTGATTCACTAATATAAATTATTTTCTTTCCTAATGTAACTTGACTGCATAAGTTGTCCCCAATGTAGAAATTAATGAAAAAATGGTTTTGTACTATTGAATATTAAAGTATATAACAAGGTATTGAAGTACTCAAATACAAGAAAGGAACATAAAACAATAAGAACGATAAAACTAGCAATGTCACTTTAAGAAACTCAAATTTGGAAAAAAAAAAAAATACAAAAGAATGAGGTGTTGCTACTCCTCATGCAAAAAATTTAAGAGTTATTATAATGATTCCACATGAGGTATTCTTTCCTTAAACAACATTCCCTCACATCACACAACTCTCCAATTCCTCACAAATTTTAAGAAATGTCTCAACCTCATTACTAATGTAAATTATCTAAAAATATAGCTTTTAGACTATGAAACATAAAAACTCAATTTATAAGCTATAAAACTGTACAATATAAAATTGTATGATAGATTGTAATTGATAATGTGTACATATAAAAATGTAAAGGGGATTGGAATAGAGATGTGTTTATTAATAATATGTAATGTATTAAGAAGGATTGATTGATTATCTTGAAATGTAATGCATTGATGTGTAAATTGTCCTTTAAGTTGCCTAGAATGTATTGAATCCCTTAACCTTAATTGAATTGTATTGATTAAGTATTGCAATGGTGATTAAGGAGAAAATAAGATGTTCCCTTTTTACCCTCAAATGCACAAATGGGAGATCCAAGTTGATCAACCCCAAGGAAGGGCTAATGCACAAATGAATCAACTATTTGGAAAAGGAGAATAACAAAGGAGATACCTTAAATTCTGTTAAATATAAGTATGGAAATGATATATGACAGTAATTGAAGAAGTAGGAGAAATGCACTAACCTTGAAATATTTCAAATCAAAGAATGTTGTTTTATGAGGTTTGTAGACTATTTCTGGAAAAACTGACAGTTGATCCCGAACTGGAACGCAGAGACGAACAAAACCCAGAAATATTTTTCCGTTTCGATGTCGTCTTATGAAAAAGGTCGACCTTGCCCACAAATGTCAACCCTGACCCATTAATGTCGACCCTGACCTGCACAGATCCGAAAGTGACTCTGTTCGCGTCGTTCGAAAGAAAGCTAAAAAGGGTATCCAGATCTGGGTTCAAATCCGTTGTTTCGCACCTGTACCTACAAGAAAAAGGAGATTGTTTGTTGTGGGGGAGGGGTTTGCCTTGGTCAAACCCCAGTTTTGGAATTAACCTCAAATATATAATTGAAATTGCAGAAGTAAACAAAGCAAA
>MU223745.1:1009807-1037896 GCA_018584345.1 Thuja plicata
AATGGGTTCTTGAATTTGGAATAGGCTTGGAAGAAGGTGGATGGAGAGATCACCAAAAGGGCACCATGTAGCTTCACTCCTTCAATGGCCTCCAATGGATCTCCTTCATGAAATGGATACTTGAATGGATGAATGCTTGCTTCAAATCTTTCTTGATTGCTTACTTGAATCACACTTGAAGATAGCTTGGGAATGCTTGATTAGAAGACTTCATTTTTGCTTGACGGTGGTCCTTGTTAGTGAAAATGAGAGAGAAAGCTTCCCTTTTATATGAAATTAGGGCACAATCTTCTAAGAAGGCCTACATAGGAGGATTAAATTCCCATTAAATCCTTTACCCCTAGGAGAGGACCTATATTAAATATAATTTAGGAATCAACGCTTCTGAACCCAAAACAACCGACCCGGAAGTGGGAAAAACTTTTTGCAAAGGCCAACCTCCAAAATCTGTGAGACCCCAGGATCTGAACCTTGGGTCAAGGTCGAGGTCGACATAGACCTAAAAGGTTGACCTTGACCCTGAAGCCCAGAATCACTAGTCTACAGTCCAGAATGCAGAAATCAGGCTAAGCAGGAGTGGAAAGAGGGACATAATAGGGGGGAAGCCATGTCAAGATCAGGAACCCATTCAAGGCGCTTTCCATGACCCCAAACCACTTAATTGAAAGGCTAAACATGTCTACAATGGAAGTGCTTCCATTTTTTGACTATACAAAAACTTATTTTCAATCTCTACATTTATTTATAAAAAGGTGGCCCAAAGAGTCTCTCAAAACACAAGTCATGGTCTACATTATTTAAGATTCTCAAATTAGAAATGTATACATATAGAACATATAAAAGAGTTGTAAAAGGAAGTTACACTTGTTGACCAAATTATGATGTGTGTCATAAGGCATCTTTGAATGGAATAAATAAACCCAAAATGGAATGCTCAAGTTGGTGAGTGGATTGTGATGTGCTTATGAGACACCAATACCCTCTTAAATAATTTGTGGGCATCAACCCATTGGAGACACCAATCCCAACAATTTGTAGGAATCAAACTACTTGAGGCATCAACCCCCACAACTAAGCACCAACTAGCCACCATACCCCTCTTTAGGAAGCACCAACTTCCGAACAAGGTTCCACCTTATGAATTTTGCTTCTAAAACTAATGATGGACAATTTAATATTTTAATTTATATACTTACTTTCACAAAATATCTTATAATATTCGTATCTCCCTTATTGTATTTTGTTCCTTTCATTGATGATGACTATATATACCTTTTTCACAAATCTACCTTCAATAAATATTTATCTTGCAATAGAAGGTTGTTTGTGTGCATATGATATAATACTTTCTATTCTAAACTCTCTCTTCAAAATACTCTCTTTTTATATCATCTTACCTCTATCAAGAGAGACATCCCTTTGAATAGAGATAGACCTTCGAAAAGTCATCACCATTGTTAACAAATCTTCCTTACATCATACCTCAATGATTTCTTTCTAAACCAATTCAAATCCTTTTAACTATTGTTTCTTCATACATATTAAGGAGATGTCGGCATTGTTGTCATTGATGTCAAAACCCTTGTACATGTTGTCTGTCTGCACCGATTGGTTGTTCATTGTTTGTTTATACTTGTAGACTGTGTTTTGGTATTGTGATAGATCATATTCATTCTATTCAGTCTGTTTTTGTAATGGATTATCATGAAGGATGTCATTGTCCAGACTATTGAAATACATCTTTAGAAAGCAACATATTTAGATAATCAAATAATACGATTTTACAACAAAGGGGTCACACAACGTATTTAGATAATCAAATAAGAACAAAATATTTTTCAAGAAAAAATTTATTGTACCTTTCCTTTATAATAGGAAGATTCATCTTCCACTCATTCATAGACGAACTCATCTGTGCACACAAAAACTGTAATGATGAACAAACATGTCAAATGATGGAGTCCAGTCTGGGGACTGGAACCAACGCTCATAGTCTTCTGCATCAGAAAGAATTCCTGAAATATATTATAACTGAACCTCAACTGAGTCGTTCACCAACCAAAAACTCTACACTAAATCATCTCTTTGTCTTTGTATATGCAACATCTCATCCTGAAGTTGACCAACTCGATCTGATTCTTTGTTTTCCATCTTTATCCTTGAATTAATCATATATTTTACCCAAATCATTCAATTCTGACTCAAAAACCTCAATTATTTCTCTAAATTATCAATTGCAGCAGGCCACCGGAGACAATATTGATAGATATAATTAATTTATTTTATGCATTTTTTGTCTCAACGATCAATCTAGATAATCTTTGTGTAGCATCAGTATATTTCTTCTTAATTACTTGTTTGAAATTTCTACAATTCGCATTGTCTTGCAACAATCTTCTCTCAACAATAATTATCAAATCATCTAGAAGCACACCAGAAATAATGGTTTTCTTACTGATCAAATATTCAACTAACATAGTTTCTAACTTTGTTCTATTCTCTGAAGAGAAACTGAGCCACATGTCACCAATTCTATCAAGCTCTCCTTCCAACATTGTCGGAAACAAAAAAATCCAAAGAGTCATATTCTGATGGGTGAACCTCATCCTTTTTCATTTCCTTTTGATTCTTTTCTTATGTTTCTTTTTCACTTTCTTCTTTTTCCTCTTCTTCTTCTGAAATGGTAACAATTTATTTTCCTTTTTCACTGATTTTCATTATCTTTAGCTCTGAAAGGGAACCACCAATAAAAACATCCAATCCACTTTTACCGAAGGAGGAACCCTCCTCAACATGACCAACAACTACTGCATCAGACACAATCATACCAAAGAAATATTTGTCTGTAACTTTACGAAGTACCTCTTACAAACATCCTATTTATTCTCCAGAAACTCTAAATATTTGCAAATTTGTTTTTCGACAAGGACGTCAAAAATCCACTCAATGTTCTCTCTACCCGGTAGAGATCTCAGAAAGTAAAACACCAAATACATAACCATAGATCCAAACCATAAGGCATAACCTTCTTCTAATGTCATCTTGACATTTTCAAATAGATTCTCCAATAACAGACTACACAAGTCATTTTGCATGCTTTCCTTGACCATTTTATATGCCATATAAATAGCTATAGAAAATGTAGCACATACCTGATTTTCAAAATAAATTTTATATGTGATTTCATAGGCAACATATCTCTCCACCGGATTGACAAGGGTGTTAATCAATATGGCACGTTGATCTTTGTTGATGCCATCCAACTCCTTCGCCTCTTTATAATTCACTGACCTTTTCCCTGGAAGAATTACAACATTGCACAACCTTTTAATCTCCTCAATTACCTCCTTTGTCACCGCATAGGGTTTGTCTAACAACATATTCCCATTCTTTAATTGGCTCATCATAAACAAGATAGATTCCTTCCCGGTAAACCAAGGAAATTCTCCCCAAATATCCAAACCTAGGGAACGAACTCTCTGCAACCCTTCTACAAAAAACTCTACTTCCAATTGCCTGATCTTCTCATGATCAAATTCTTTTAATTCCACTCCTTCAGCAGCATTTTTGACACAGTGGCACATAATTCATGAACAACTAATCTCGATTCCATTTTTGCACTTGAACATTTTTTACCAATCACTCATGAGCTCTGCAAAATTCTCAATATATTTCTTTGTAATAGCGGAAAATGATTTGGAAACGTGCCCTTTTTATCATTAATTCCTAATAATTAATTTTCCCACTAATAAATCATATTGCTGATGCAAAAATTCATACATCAATCAAAATGAAACAAATGAAATAATGATTTAATGTCCAAAGATACTGGAGACACGATAGATGCAACTGGTATCATACCTGAGTGGGGGAACTAACAAATTCAGCATTTAAATACTCACCCTAATTCAAATCAATGGGCTCAGTTACTCAAAGCGATAGTACCAAGATTCGGTACCACATAATTCATTTCACAATCTTCCTTATTCTTCCATACCATGACTGTATCTGAGATCCTCCTGAAACTGTGACATTCTTATCATTCCTATAATTTACTGAATCATCAACAGATCTGCAAGTATTAGCATGATGATCAGTCTAACCACATTTGAAACAATTGACTTTCCTTTGTTTGTTCTCACTGACGGAACTCTAGATCTACATTGATTAGCCTTGTGGCCATTGTGACATACATATTGATTTACATCAAAAAAATATTGTTCATCTCATTTCTCTTAACCGAATTAGATCTTGAATTCTGCATTTATTTTCCTTATGACCAAACTTATGACAGCTAAAACATTGAATTTTTTTCCTTCCTAATCTTGCATTCAATAGCCTTATGACAAAATTTCTTTCATATGAAATAGAAACCAGTAAAAGATAAGTACCTTTGAGCATTTGCTTGCCTAACCAAAAGCCTCCTTATAGATGTGCTTGGATTCTTGACTTTGCTTGTTACCTTGGACTTTTCTTCTGCCTCAACTTCCTTTTTTTGCCTTTGTTCTTGAGATATGAACATTCATCGGTGAAACCTAATATTTCCTTATCCAAAATAGTACAAATTTTACAAACCTTTGCTTCATATCTTAGCTTCTTTAATTCTTGTTCTATTTTCTCATTTTTATTTGTCTTCTACTTAATAATGTTCTTGAAATTTTCTTCAGTTTTAATCCATTCAACCATTTTTTGTTTGATGTTATCTTTGATAATTTATTTAGTATTTTTGCAATCATCCAGTTGTTTTTCAGATTCGCCGCATTTTATTTTGACTCCTTCAATTCCAGGGTTAATTCCTTATGTCTTGCTTTGAATTTACAGATACATGCATTACTTCCTTAATATTTTCATTCAACTCCTGATTCTCTGATTCAATGCTCTCAATATCATCCATCATGATTTGTCAATCTTAATCGGAATAGCATTATGCTTCCATCTGTTCAAACATCCAAGATCTCCCTCAAGTGGTTAGGATTTATCTACAAGGGACCAAGCTCTAATACAAATTTTTGAATAGGCCGAATAAATGAGAGGGGGGTGAATCAATTATTCCAAAACTCTTTTTATGAACTTTACTGAATCAGTAAATTCTTTAAGTAATCAAAAACTTATAACAAATCTAAACATTAAAGCACAAAACATCAGCATCATAAACACCAGAATTTACATGAAAACCCAAGATGGGAAAAACTATGGAGAAACTAATTCTCATGAAAAGAAAATTGGTTCAGGAGATTTTACAAGGGCTCATTGTCGGTTTGCTCACTATAGGTAAGGTTCACTGCCAGTAGACTCACTACCGCTTGGGATAACTTCCCTAATATAAAATATTTATACAAAAAGATCTTACAAACAAAATGTGAACTGATGTAGTTGCATCTACATATGCATGAGATAGTTCCAGTTGAAAGCTCAGTAATATATGAATGCAACAGATTTGGTTAGAGATCTTTTGTCAGCGCCTCCTTATCTTTCTACAAAACTGAATACTTCCTTTTGTCACAAGGCTCAGCTCTATCTTCACAATAACCTTTGACCTTCTTACCTTTGCTCGCACAGATCACCGCCAATGATGCACAGACACACTCACATCATACTACCTTCAACAATCTGACACTATCTCCACACACACACACATATATATGTATATGTATACATATACATATACATATATATATATATGCATATGTATATGTATATGTATATATGTGTGTATGTATATATACACACACACATATATATACACATATAAATGCATATATATATACATATACATATATATATATATATATGTATGTATGTATGTATGTATGTATACACACAAACACACACACGCGCGCGCGCGCACACACACACACACACACACATCTGATAACACAAATATATATATCAGCCTAGCCACAAAACATGTCGGCTTGAGTTACAAAATATATTACATCATAGTTTAACATGCTAGCACCAGACCTAAAGAATAGATCATAAATATGAAACCTTCACACCACTTAACCATAGGGCCCAAAGATAGATCACACATAAGATAGCATGATGCATATTTTAAACACCAAAAGATAAACATATTCTAAGCCAATGGAAAAGCCACAACCAAGACCATGTCTTGATCAACAAAAAATTTGAACCTACTGAAGGATAGATTCAGAGAGAACCTGTCAAGAAATAGAATATAACTGTTATACCAAAAACATCTGATACATTATTGTATTATCTTAAATTGTAAGCACTTTTGTGCTCTAAAATATAATGGTTGTTTAGCATCCTCCTTAGTGTATTTGCATTATAATTACATTTAATGAACATCTAATTCAAATTTGATTTCTTTCCCTCTCCTCTTTGTAAAAGGCAAGGTAGGATTTATTCTATATGCATCCTCCTCTACTTTTCCCCTTTTCTCCTTGTGCAAAAATAGAGGTCGGATCTAATCTCCATGTATCATCCTTTATTTTTCCTCCAATCACAACATTTGTTTCCCTCTTGGGCCTTATCTTGGGTAATTCCAAGATTTGGGTGCATTTATGCTCATTTTTCCCGCTTATCTTTTTGTTTCTCCCCAAACCACTTAACATCTCTCAAATCCCACACCTTAACCTTGAAATTAATACCCTCTAGGAATATGTCAAGCCTGGTTTGATCTATACCTGGTATAGGTCAAACCACTTTCAACCTATACCTCTAAGGTTTAAATTTAATGGGTTTTGAGCCCGATGCAAGGTGTTTTCAATTTTGCACCTAGAGAGGTTGGCCTCTGAAAATTTGTATCCCTAAATCACTATATAAGAAACCTATTTGCTTCATTTTGGCATAATACATATGCATATGATGAAATCAAGTGCAAGGTGGAAATCCCAATTTGATCACAACAAGCAATTACAAGGTGTAAGCTCAAACTTGAGGACATCCATTTAAAGCAAGGTTTGATAATTAAAGATCTTATTCAAGCATTCTAACCAAGCATTCAAGACATTATTTCCTACATCATGGAGTTTCAAACAAATTGTAAAGATGGATAGGTGTACTTTTTCCCTTGGAGGCTTGTTGTTTTCAGATCTATGCTTTTCTACTTCATATTTACATTATCACATATACATGCATTCAAGCACATTTTGTTTGCATTTACATTCTAGTGTTTCACTCTATATAGGGTTAGATCTAGGAATTTACTTGATACATTAGCTCCTTTGCATTCTAGACATACAATCTAGATACACAAGCACTTCACATTTTCTAAATTTCTTAACGGCTATCCATGGAGGTGGAAATCACCAAAATGTGGGGTTGATTAAGGAAAACCCCTATATAGATACCCACACACACATTTTTCCAGATTTGCAAGTTTTGGAGTGCAGATTTAGCTACATATTTGGGAACCCAATTGGAAGAACTCTCCAGATCCACTTTTATATTTCGCTCATGACAGTATCAGGTATAGGTCAAACCTTTGACCTATACCCTAATGTTTAGAGTGCAGAATCCATTTACATAACTAGAAACACAATTAGAAGAGTTGCCCAGGTCAAATTTATGTTTCTGATTTTTACCAGGACGGGTATAGGTCGAACCACTTTCAACTATTCTCAGGACAAAACAGGAAGTTGTAGGATTCTGTGTTGTAAGTTGTAGACTGCCAAATTCAGGAACTAGGTCATTTTGGGACTCCGACAGATACAAAATCAACCTCAAAATTTATTCTCCCTCTCTCATTTTTAGGTGCACACATTCCTATCTCTCTTTATTGTATATGCTTTCATAGATAAGATTTATATATCTCCATCTCTTTCATGTCCTATTTTAGAATATTAACAAAATCCAAAACATATAAAACATAGATCTTGTGATTGTACCTTTCCTTACTTGGTTGTACTTGTCAGATCTATCCTATAGGTGAGGGTATCCTAATTCCAAATGTATTGGTGAAGAGGTAATCTACCATTGATAACTATTTATTCATATACCTTTTGGTGAACCTGAACCTTTCATGTTTTTTTATCTTTCATTTTGGCTAGTTAGATCTTATCTGCATTTCAAATATTTTATTTTTTTAAAAATAAAATTCATCTAGTGATTAGATTTACTTTTCATGCTTTGCGTTTACATTTCATGCTTTCATTGTTATGCTTCTACTTAGATCTACTTTTTGTTGCATCGTAAAAGGAGAAAAATACCAACATGTTGTGTTCTTGCATATCATTTATCATTTAAAAATACAAAAGCAATTGCATTTGTTTTGTCATTTAATTTGCTTTCAATATGTATGATTTCTTTGTTTAGGAGTATTTTGATTATTCCTTTAGTAAGCATGAACTTAAGAACCCTCGTGAGGTGTCTAGTAGTGAATATTTTTTATGAAGGGTGAGGTCTCTTATGACCCCATCTCTACTAAATATTCCTCTACATCTCTTCAACCAAACCTTTACCAAAAATTGTTTTCCCTACTTCCTTTGAGTAATTTTGGTTTTAACATTGAAACCCCTAAAGTAGTTGTCTATGCTAAACCTGTGATAATTGTTAAAGGATTCACTTCTCCTCAACCTCTTAACAATCCTATTTTTACACTTCAAGTCTATCCTCAACAATATAATCCTATAACTTTTACTTCACCTATGATTATAGTTAAAGCATATAATTCTCAAGATTCTTTTCAAACTCCAAACAAGCCTATCATAACTATCAAAGGGAAACCTAGAATTCCTTTAGAGTTTTTCAAGGATTACAATGTGGTGGCCTACACCTATCATACACGAAACAATCCTCAGCCTACTAATCAATTTGTTCCTACTTCTTTACCACCTACTCAACATGTGCTTCCTCCAGCATCACACTTATCTCCCAATCCTATAATGAGTATGATTTGTTTGAACAATTACATGCTACTCCTGGTAATATTTCCTTATGGGAAATTCTTCAAACCTCACCTACATACCATGAATCCTTGCAAAAATCTGTAACTACTCTTCCAACTCCACCCCCTAACCAAGGCAACATTAATTCTTTCCTGGAATGTATTTATACTACACTTGTTCCTGCACAAATTGTCTTTACTCAAGATGATTTGCATTCAAAAGAAGTTCAAAATCAATACAATGCCCTTATGGTAGCTTTCCTTATCAACAGTAATCTTATTTGAAGGGCCTTGATTGATAATGGGTCGGGATTGAATGTTTGTAGATTGGACATGCTAAAACAAATCAAAGATGATATGACAACTCTTAAACCAAATAATATTCCTATACATGTCTTTGAAAATGTTGCTAAAAAAACATTGGGTATCATAATATTACCTATTAAGGTTCATGTAGTTCTTTTAAATACTCCTATTCATATGATTTATGGACCCCTTAATTACAATCTTCTTTTGAGTAGACCTTGGTTACACAATATGCGTGTTTTTCCTTCAACTCTTCATCGAAAAGTTAAGTTCATCTATAACAATGTGATGTACACTATTAAAGAGGATGATAGACTGAATAGTTGTTTGATTGTTGAATCAAGCAATCTGTTAGGGATTTTTCTTGTATGAATCATAGTGCTTGAAATGACTACTTGAACATTATGCCTCCTAATACTTATTCAGATACAAAAAAAGCCTAATTGCTAAGGATTGGATAAGATCCTTCTTCATTTTTGAGCTCCACATATACTCAGGCAGGTTTTACCTCTTAATGATTACTGATTACACAGTATATATAAAAGTGGACAATGATTTGCTATGTATGTTTGTTAAACCAACTCATGAAACACCTTTCAAATGATTAAGCACAACCAAATGCAAAGCTTAACTAGACAAACTATGATTGTGAATATAGCAAAAACTAGAGATACAAGGACTTTCATCCTTCTTCCTTTTAAGGAGAGATAACCTAGTTGATTCACTCTTCAAGGAATCACTAAAATGAATTGTACTTAATGCAATTAGCTAGACATGGATTTGATATAACAGAAATATAAAGATTTTCAATATTTGAATGATTGATTGATGAAGAAAACCACTAGACAAATCAAGACCAGTGCCTTATCTATTGGGCAATAGAGTCAAACAGATATGCAATCCTAGAAAACCATAAATCCAAACTCACAAAACCCTGAGAAATACTCTCTCCTTGAAAGAGACTCAAAAACAATCTCACAACTACCTTATAGCTAACGTATTAAAGTGCCTTACAAATCAATACATAAGAATCAAAGTCAAACATATAAAGACATTAGACAGGTTTTGAATAGGGATTTCCTTCATCCTTCATTGAAATTCCTTTGGATATACACATTTGCAAAACAAAGAGACACGGAAAATAAGACTCAAGAGGAGCCTGAATACTGCCCAGTAGTGTAAAATTCAACATCCCTGTTACAATGGAGAAAAAACCAGATATAGGAGAAAGGAAAAACAACCCAGTCACTGACACCTGTCTATCCCCAGAAAATATCTGCAACTGCTCAAACTGAAACTGTGAAAATCTGATTTGATTTTCCCTCAATTGGTCTGCAAAATCATGATCTCCTTTCTGAGACCTTTTCGGCAATATATAATACTCTATAGTTTGCACAAAATTTTCCCTCTGAATCATCCCTAACAAACTCCATTTCCCGTGCATATTCAATTTTGAACTTTGGAATACTTTGAAATATTTGAAATTATGCATTAATTCAATAGTTTGACTATTGAATAATATTTCATTTTAATGCTTCAATCTCATTTTATATTGCACGTATTCAATAGCTTTTTAATACCATTTTAAAACCTTTTTGTAGAAAGTGACACGTGGTAGCCTCTGATTGGTCTGCAGATCCACTGGGCGCCATGTGTCTGAGGTGCCACATGGACCAATGGCTTAATGGTTAGATGGTGAGCATCTTTCCATTAAGCCATTAAGTCAGCCCTTGGAACTTGTTGAAGCTGCTCACTGGTTAATCCACTTGTTGAAAGAATTTCAAAATAAGAAATCATTTGAAATCTGCACATCTCACCAGAATGCACCAAGTGTCACCCTCTGATTGGTTCACAGGTCCACTTGGCACCACATGTTGATCTCTGATTGGTGCCTCTGAACTGCATTTGACTTGCGCCACTTGGCGCCTACTAGGTGCCACGTGGCGTTCTCTGATTTGCTGACTGGTCCACTAGGCGCCACTTGTCACTTGTGCCACGTGGACCAATGGCTTAATGGCTTAAGCTTATCTTCCTTGCAACTTTATCACTAAGCCATTAAGCCATTTGTTGATTTTGGCCACCTCGAGATTCGTGCCCAAACATGCATCCTCTTACACCCAGTCACCTACCATGTCAACACTGCGGGTCCCGCCAAAATTTTGCCGTCTTCTCCTCGGGCATGATTTTTTAGGCGAGTCCTCAGCTCCTCTATGCGCGCCCATAGCCTCTTCTTTTCTCTTCATATATCATATTGAGTGGTTTTGGTTATAAACTCTGAAAAACCCCTTTGTGGCATCAATGTGGGATTAAACATTTCAAAATTTTGAAGCACTTTACATATTTTTGCCCAAAATATGGGGCCTACCACGTGTACTAAGCCTTCTAGTAGGCCAAGAGGCCCACCAAATGGCCTCTAGGCTTTCTACTTCAAATCAATAACTGAGGAGTTTACTATATAACCAAATTATAATTCTATTAACCGATGCATGTGGTATAATCAACTCTTTCATTCTTCAAGCTTTTAGCCTTCTTGTGGATTTTGTGCGGCTTCCATCTCCATAGACCCCTGCCCAGCTATCCCTCATTTGCAATGCGTTGGCAGGGCAAAGACTTAATGCATAGTTTCCTTCTCTATGTACATCACTTGCTTGCTGCGTGAGCTTCATACCACATTCTTTTCTCTTTATTATGCTAGATATTCCCTTTTGAGTTGCACAGGGCATTCTCTTTCCTTAAAATAGTTTAGATGCCTTGTGTATGCCTCCACATCTCCAGCATAGACAAATGGAATTATACCTGCCGGTTGCATTGCTTGAAAGTTTCTAAAGCCTTATCAACAAATCCATTTCGTGCGCATCCTGCAATCATCGCATTTCATGAGATGGCATCTCTTTAAGGAATCATGTCAAATAGTTCGCGTGTCTTCTTCCAAAGCTTCCATTTTAGCACAGGCAGCGAGGACGCTAGCAAGGTTGTTGAATTTGGCTTTACATCTGCCAATTGCATTAGCTTAAAAGGCTATTTTTCAACATGTCTATTACATGTGTTGGCTACCCAAATGGTTTGCATTTTTTGTTCAATGTTTTGAATAGACCCCTAATACCACATCCTCCTTCATTCATCTGGGCAGCGTTTCCCCTGGCGTCTGTTTCAAACATCTGGGCAGCCTCCTTATACTCTGGCATAGACTTTTAAAGAACTTTCACTTGCCATGCTATTTGGGAATTTGTTTTTCTAAATGCTACGTAAATCTCGAAAGCTACGCAACCTTCAATATTCAATGTAGACTCCTCAAATTCTTGCGTAGGGTTCTACATTCATACGCAATCCTCATTTTCATACTTCATGAAAAGATGTTGATTGATGTCATATTTCAAAAATGAATCACCCAGTAACTCAAACTGCTCCTATGAAAAGCACTCAGAACATTTGCATGAAGTGAGTGCTTCCATTATCAGTGACACAGGTACAATGGGGCAATTTGGGCATTCTTCCCTGATTGCTTTACGGAGTTGGCTTGCAAGCATTAAAGAAATCAGGCAATGCACGACAGATTGAACCAAATACAATGATCACATAATAGAGTTTAGAACACCCAAATTCAAACACAATTCTGGAGGGAGCTCATCAAAATCTTTTTCATTCACAATAAGGGACTTTTAGCATTTGTGTCATGAATAATGCTCACCACTTAGTAAATCATTCCATTATGAACCGTAACTACTACTTTATATATAAAATTTGAAGATTCACCAATGTCGCTATGCAAATGTGTTGTTCCTGCCACAGGAAACTCTTTTATATTATAAATATCAGTGGTACTATGGTTCTCTTCTGAAATAGTTGAAAGTAATTTAAATTCACTAGCACTCGCTACACATGTTTCAATGCATTTCCAGTCAATATGAGTTACACCGAACTTTTCTGATTCTAAGGGCAAAAGGAGGTACACATAGGAATTGTTCCATAGATTTTTCATTTCAGTAATTATTTTCCTTTTGAAAACATAAGCTTGATTTACCATGCAATCTGGACTTGAAAATACTTGATTGGAGATCACTTAAAACTTTTACTTTCACAATTCTGCAAATTTAACTCATTAATGGCATCTAGCCTTTGGGGTTGGCTTTAAAAACTGACAAGATTAAGTAACTGGAATATGGTGCTGGGCACACATGTTCCATGACTAACATTCTTCCATACTACAAAGCGATATTTGACGAGACCCAACAGGTCAAAATATTTTAAACACCCAAGTCTGCTCTTCATAACAATTCTGCAAATTACACTGTCCAATAACAATGAACTGCATTTGGTTTTGACTTTGAAAACATGTCAAACGACCTCCTGGGGATTCGAGCTTCTGAACATTGGGAATATGCTATATGGAGAATATGGATCTAGAAGGGCGGCTCTTGATAATCATCCAGACACATTTGGAAGCCCCTCAAAAGTAGCCACTTGGAAATGCAGAAAACTAAAAACATAAGGAATACCGATTTCTGCAAATGGAAAGAAACTTGGAAAGTGTGCAAACAAAATCCTCAGAATCTGAAACCTTGCAAACTTGAAGAAAATTTTGTCTATAATTAAGGGAAACCATTTGTCTGATGTGACCAATCACAGTATTCAAGATATAACCTCACAAATAGGGCCTCCAACCAAGTTGTGCAATTGATCTGCATCAAATTATTAGAAACTTAAAACGGAATCAGATTGGCAAACTAGACAAACAGATTCATAATGACCTGAAAATCATCAGGATAGCACATTTACATGCCTAGAATATAGGGGAACTTTCAATTATCCATTTCATTCAGCCGGGTGTAAAATTGTAAGACCTCAAAGTAGGTCATTCAAAAATTTGCATTTGACAGTTTGGCACACTTATAGAAACTGCAAATGGAATGCGCTTACCAAACTAACCAAATGGACTTGTCATGACCTAAAGATAGAGGATTAAGAAGTATTTGACCTCTACAATGGAGTACAAAAGGAATTTTTTGAATTAGGTCATAAGGTCAAAAGTTACAGTTGGTCAAAAAGGGGTACTCAGAATTATGATCAATTACACAATGCATGACAACAGTAAACTACCAACTTTGAGGGGTTTGAAACCTAGTCAAAACATATCGAAATGACTTGGGATTTGAAACATAGGTTCTCTGATATGCATACTAAACATCCCCAAAGTGGTGGGTCATGAAACATTTATGCGTGCAATATATTCAAAGGCAAACTATGCATGTTACAACAGACTGACACGTGGGTACAAATGCAGATTTTGACAAGTGCTCAAAACAAGACATCACGAAATAACTCAAAACTTGAAAATAACAAACCGGGATGTCTTCATATGCCTAAAAAAGAGTGATGAGCACCTTACATGCATGGAAAACTTCTGAATCTCATCTAGAAAAATAGGCTCAAAAAGCATTTATAGGGGGTCAAAATGCAAAATTTTAACATGGTACTTCAAAAACCCTTACTGCTTTTTTCAATCACTTGACAAAGGTGGATGCGCCTAAAATGGCAAAAGCATCATAACCCCCCATGGCACTTCATAACAGAGTGCGAGTACAAAAACACACAAGGTGTACAAGATCCTAGAAAAGTAGAAGTAGGCACTTTATCTCAGTGCATTTACAAAATAAAGATGCATCAAAAGAGATACAACAAGCTCAGAAGTCAGAAAGAAGAGTGAGCTAGAAGTACAGTAGAAGAGATCCCAGCACCTGTAGAACCAAGCAATCCACTAGAGTGCATAAAATGCCAAACTCAGAGGAGAGAAAACCTAGATTAGAATCTGTAAAAAATACCCCTTCCATTGAATAGTTCACTGAACCAGCTTTCTGACGATATCTGGTTTGCCAAAAACGGAGTCCGGATGAGCCAGATATGACTCTCGGAAGGCAAAAATAGACATCGGACTTCAACAGAAAAAAAACACTGTCGAAATGGCAGAACCCAAAACCCTAACCCTCATCATCATAAATTTCTCAGAAAGAGCTTTCTGACGGTATATGGAAGTCAGAAAAAGACCCCCGGATGCCCAAGATAGAGCGAAAACAGTCCCGGGGGGTAAAAAGTGCTCCAAAAATAGAGAAATAAGCCCCTAGGGCTAAAAAATTTGGGCCCCCGGGTGCATGGCGCGCTCAGGGGGCTGGTCCGCAGCCCCTGGTCCATCATAGGACCGACCACAATACTATAAAGCCCGTGGGGGCTGAAAGAACTCGTCGGGCGGCGGGGTAGCCGGGCGGCGGCGGCGGTCGAGGGCGGAGCGGCCGCAGGGGCGGCGGAGCGGGGGAGTGCAGCGACGGCCGGGCAGGGAAGTGAAGCATCGGCCAGGCGGCGGGGGCCAGGAAGCGGGCCGCAGGGGCAGCGGAGGCCAGAGGAGGGGGGAGCCCGGGCCGATGGGGGCCGCAGCCTGTGGCGGTGGTGCGGCGGTGGCGCCCCAAAATTTGCATTGGCTGCGCTATTAAAAAGCATTTTTTTTATTTTTTTGAAAAATTTTCCAATCCTACCTCATTTTTCGTGCCCGTACGGCCCTAGAAGGCCAAGAAATTTCTCCCCGAGGCTCCGGTGTCCAAAACGGATGAGCCTTATATGGATTCTAGGGTTTTTGGGCCTTCTGGACGCAATCGTGAGGTCAATTTTGGTCCAAAGTGCCCCAAAAAATAAAGACCCCCCAGAATCAATAAAAAATATTAGGAAAAAGCTGGCGAACTTCAAACCCTCGCTTGCTTGAGCAAAGAATGAACAGCTGGCTGCAGGAGAGCTCTGATACCATGTAGGGATTAGGCTGAAAGCTAATCTCCCAAGATCACCTGCATGCACATCTGTCACAAGTAGAAGCAAGAAACAGACAAGAAAAGAAGAAACTATGGAGGCTAAAAAGCCAGAGACTGGAAATCCATGTTGACAGAAAAAGCTTCTATATTATCAATAATTGAATAGATTACAATCTCGGTAATGAAATGAAAAGAAGTGAATCCTTATAAAAGGAATCACGAAACCCTAAAGGAAACCCTAAAGAATTATAAAGCTGCCTAAGTGAAACTTAAGCATAGAGTAAATAGACTAATAATTAAATAAGTTAATTATTATCTATGTTATGACTACTCTAACACTAATTACTTTCATTTTCGTTTGATGCCCCTTCATTCCATGATAGATCAACACTCTTGTTCTCATCACTTGAAACACAACTTTCAGCTTCTTCATTCCTATAAGACTGAGATGCATGTTCTTCAACATGATCATTAGTAACAATCTCAACATAATACAATTCATTAATAGGAGAAGCAACAACTAAAATCACTTCTTGCATTTGGGAAACATCAAGTGAATAAACTTTACCATCTACTGTTGTAACATTACAAACACA
Organism: Thuja plicata; assembly: GCA_018584345.1. Taxonomy (NCBI): domain Eukaryota; kingdom Viridiplantae; phylum Streptophyta; class Pinopsida; order Cupressales; family Cupressaceae; genus Thuja; species Thuja plicata. The sequence goes on from MU223745.1 coordinate 1,026,355, forward strand.
TGTGTTCTTTTCAACAAAAATAGAATCAACTCTTTGTGACAAAGAAACTCCAACACCACATGTTCTTAAGTCTGAAATTTCAACAACATTATTTGCAACAGCGGGGCATACTACATGCTGATATGAATTTGAAACTTCAACATGACATTCACTTCCAATTTCAAATGCATCTTGCCAACAAACACCTCTAGATAAATGGTTCTTTGTCAGTTCGTACTTCATGTTATCTTCAATCTCTATAGCTTCCATGAATGCTTGATGCAAAGTCTTAGGTTCTTTATCCCGCAACAAATAGCTCATATCCTTATCAAATGCATCAAAGTAGATAACTACACACACTTGATCATTAGGTCTATAATTTTCAGGGATATCATTATAAACCTTTCTGAATCTAATGTTAAAATTAGGAACTAATTCTTCACTCTCAATCCTAATTTGTAACAACTTAGTAAATGCATCATGTGCACTTACTCTTTCACCGAATTACAACATGAAGGCTGAATGCAACTCACTCCAAGAGGATATCAAACATACTGGTAAAAAGGAAAACCACTCATGAGCATCATCCCTTAAAGTCTGAACAAACAATTTCATATGAACATCTTCATGTGCAATCTCAAAATCATCCATCAAATCAACAAACAACTAAATATGCTGACTTGTTGAATCATGTCGTTTCCCACAAAATATTGGCAATTTGTCTCTAATGCCCTTAGGAATAACATTGGGAAAACCAAGTATGCTATCAAAAAAAAGTCGCATGTACCTTCTAGTAGAGATATATCTATTGATACTATTGATGGGCTGCTTACTAGGTGAACTAAAATCTTCCATTCTTCACAAATTTAAGAATTCATTCGCCAGAATGAAAATCAGATTTCTATATTGCAAAAGATCTATAATCTCTCCACTAACTTTTACAACAGCATACTTCAATACTTCACATCAAACATGCCGAAACCTTTTCTTACTGAAGTATGCAACCAAACTCAAAAGTTCTCCTACTTTATGCTGAAACCACTTAATGGAGAACAACCATTTGTATAACTTTCTTTGATGAAAAGATGATGATTACCTGGACCAGAATTGTAGCGGCTGCTCTTTTTTCTTTCTTAACTTGAAACACTGCAGATTTACAACCTTTTGTGTAGCTTCATCAGGTTCTTTCTTGGTAGAGTCACAATCTCCTTACAGAGGAGAACTTTCAAACAGTAAAAGCTATTTACCAAATTCTTTTCAATTCTAGGTTCATTCTAACCAGCAAAGTCACACAGTCTTTTTCTTCCTTTCGCTGCAAATAAAAACACTTCCAGGCTATTCACACACAGAGATCTGAACAAATTTAAGATTCTTTTTCTTGACACTCTTTCTCATAATCAGGTTCAGATATCGATTCAGCCAAGCAAGGAAAGAAACGTCTTAAACTTGTTGATCTTAAACATCAAATAACAACTGATAATCACAAATTACACTGGCACAAAACAACCAGGATTCTTCAAATTCAAACAGAGTCACCACCCACAACAAGTATGGGATTAAGATTCCCAATCTAGTCCAGAAATGAAGCAACAAATGATTAGCTCCTATGAGATTTTAACCTTCATTTCTCCAGCAGATTACAATTACTGGGGTATTTTGATTTGTAACTTTTAAAACAAGAGATATTCTTAAAGTTTCAACAAGATTTTGTAATCTCTATCCCCAACAGAGTCGTCATTTTGTTAGTGCGACTCGGATGGGAAAACTCAACTGAAATTTGATTTAGCTTTTAAAATAACACTAGGGACCAACAGCTTAATGGCTTAATGGTTAGATGGTGAGCATCTTTCCATCAGAGTCGCCATTTCGTTAGGGATTTTTCTTGTATGAATCATAGTTCTTGAGATGACTACTTGAACACTATGCCTCCTAATACTTATTCAGATACAAGAAAATCCTAATTTCTAAGGATTGGATAAGATCCTTCTTCATTTTTGAGCTCCACATATACTCAGGCAGGTTTTACCTCTTAATGATTACTGATTACACAGTATATATAAAAGTGGAAACTGATTTGCTATGTATCTTTGTTAAACCAACTCATGAAACACCTTTCAAATGATCAAGCACAACCAAATGCAAAGCTTAACCAGACAAACTATGATTGTGAATGTAGCAAAAACCAGTGATATAAGGACTTTCATCCTTCTTCCTTTTAAGGAGGGATAACCTAGTTGATTCACTCTTCAAGGAATCACTAAAATGAATTATACTTAATACAATTAGCTAGACATGGATTTGATATAACAGAAATATAAAGATTTTCAATATTTGAATGATTGATTGATGAAGAAAACCACTAGACAAATCAAGACCAGTGTCTTATCTATTGGGCAACAGAGTCAAACAAATATGCAATCCCAGAAAACCATAAATCCAAACTCACAAAACCCAAGTGAAATGCCTTACAAATCACCCTTTTCACTTCAAAACCTGGACATCAGATTCATATACAGACATTCAACTCTCAGATTTTTCCCCTGAGAATTACTCTCTCCTTGAAAGAGACTCAGAAACAAACTCACAGCTACCTTATAGCTAACATATTAAAGTGCCTTACAAATCAATACATAAGAATCAAATTCAAACATATAAAGATATTAGACAAGTTTTGAACAGGGATTTCCTTCATCCTTCATTAGAATTCCTCTAGATATACACATTTGCAAAAAAAAAAGGGACACATAAAATAAGACTCAAGAGGAGCCGGAATACTGCCCAGCAGTGTAAAATTCAACATCCCTGTTACAATGGAGAAAAAACCAGATATAGGAGAAAGGAAAAACAACCCAGTCACTGACACCTGTCTGTCCCCAGAAAATATCTTCAACTGCTCAAACTGAAACTGTGAAAATCTTATTTGATTTTCCCTCAATTGGTATGCAAAATCATGATCTCCTTTTCGGGACCTTTCTGGCAACATATAATACTCTATAGTTTGGACAAAATTTGCCCTTCGAATCATCCCTAACAAACTCCATTTCCTGTACATATTCAGTTGTGAACTTTGGAATACTTTGAAATATTTGAAATTATGCATTAATTCAATAGTTTGACTATTGAATAATATTTCATTTTAATGCTTCAATCTCATTTTATATTGCACATATTCAATAGCTTTTTAATACCATTTTAAAACCTTTTTGCAAAAAGTGACACGTGGTAGCCTTTGATTGGCCTGCAGATCCACTGGGTGCCATGTGTCTAAGGTGCCACATGGACCAATGGCTTAATGGCTTAATGGTTAGATAGTGAGCATCTTTCCATTAAACCATTAAGTCAGCACTTGGATCTTGTTGAGGTTGCTCACTGGTTAACCCACTTGTTAAAAGAATTTCAAAATAAAAAATCATTTGAAATCTGCACATCTCACCAGAATGTGCCAACTGTCACCCTCTGATTGGTCCGTAGGTCCACTTTGCACCATGTGTCGATCTTTGATTGGTGCCTCTGAACAGTATTTGACTTGCGCCACTTGGCGCCTACTGGGTGCCACGTGGCATCCTCTAATTTGCTGACTGGTCCACTGGGCACCACTTGTCACTTGTGCCACGTGGACCAATGGCTTAATGGCTTAAGCTTATCTTCCTTGCAACTTTCTCACTAAGCCATTAAGCCATTCATCGATTTTGGCCACCTTGAGATTCATGCCCAAACATGCATCTCTTAAACCCAGTCACCTGCCATGTCAACAATACGGGTCCCACCAAAATTTGGGCATCTTCTCCTCGGGCACAATTTTTGAGGCAAGTCCTCAGCTCCTCTATGCTTGCCCATAGCCTCTTCTTAAGCCTCTTCTTTTCTCTTCATATATCATATTGAGTGGTTTTGGTTATAAACTCTGAAAAACCCCTTTGTGGCATCAATGTGGGATTAAACATTTCAAAATTTTGAAGCACTTTATATATTTTTGCCCAAAATATGGGGCCTACCACGTGTACTAAGCCTTCTAGCAGGCCAAGAGGCCCACCAAATGGCCTCTAGGCTTTCTACTTCAAATCAATAACTGAGGAGTTTACTATATAACCAACTTATAAGTCTATTAACCGCTGCATGTGGGATAATCGACTCTTTCATTCTTCAAGATTTTAGCCTTCTTGTGGATTTTGTGTGGCTTCCATCTCCATAGACCCTTGCCTAGCTATCCCTCATTTGCAATGCGCTGGTAGGGCAAATACTTAATGCACAGTTTCCTTTGTCTATGTACATCACTTGCTTGCTGCATGAGCTTCATACCAAATTTTTTGCACTCTTTATTATGTTGGATACTCCCTTTTGAGTTGCACAGGGCATTCTCTTTCCTTAAAACAGTTTAGATGCCTTGTGTATGCCTCCACATCTCCAGCGTAGACAAATGGCATTATACCTGCCGATTGCATTGCTTGAAAGTTTCTAAAGCCTTATCAACAAATCCATTTCGTGCGCATCCTACAATCATCGTGTTTCATGAGATGGCATCTCTTTAAGGCATCCTATCAAACAATTCGTGGGTCTTGTTCCAAAGCTTCCATTTTAGCATAGGCAGGGAGGACGCTGGCAAGGTTGTTGAATTTGGCTTTACATCTGCCAATTGCATTAGCTTCAAAGGTTGTTTTTCAACATGTCTATTACATGTGTTGGCTGCCCAAATGGTTTGCATTTGTTGTTCAATGTTTTGAATAGCCCCCTAATACCACTTCCTCCTTCATTCATTTGGGCAACGTTTCCCCTGGCGTCTCTTTCAAACATTTGGGCAGCCTCCTTATACTCTAGCGTAGACTTTTAAAGAACTTACACCTGCCATGCTATTTGAGAATTTGTTGTTCTAAATGTTGCGTAAATATGGAAAGCTACACAACCTTCAATATTCAATGTAGACTCCTCCAATTCTTGCGCAGGGTTCTACATTCATACGCAATCCTCATTTTCATACTTCATGAAAAGATGTTGATTGATGACATATTTCAAAAATGAATCACCCAATAACTCCAACCGCTCATATGAAAAGCACTCAGAACATTTGTGTGAAGTGAGTGCTTCCATTATCAGTGACACATGTACAATGGGGCAATTTGGGCATTCTTCCCTAATTTCTTTACGGAGTTGGCTTGCAAGCATTAAAGAAATCAGGCAATGCACGATAGATTGTACCAAATACAATGATCACATAATAGAGTTTGGAACGCCCAAATTCAAACACAATTCTGGAGGGAGCTCACCAAAATATTTTTCATTCAAAATAAGGGACTTTTATCAGTTGTGTCATGAATAATGCTCACCACTTAGTAAATCATTCCATTATGAACCATAACTACTGCTTTATCTATCAAATTTGAAGATTCACCAATGTCGCTATGCAAATGTGTTGTTCCTGCCATAGGAAACTCTTTTATATTATAAATATCAGTGGTACTATGGTTCTCTTCTGAAATAGTTGAAAGTAATTTAAATTCACTAACACTCGCTGCACATGTTTCAATGCATTTCTAGTCAATATGAGTTACACCGAACTTTTCTGATTCTAAGGGCAAAAGGAGGTACACATAGGAACTGTGCCATAGATTTTTCATTTCAGTAATTATTTTCCTTTTGACAACATAAGCTTGATTTACCATGCAATCTGGACCTGAAAATACTTGACTAGAGATCACTTAAAACTTTTACTTTCACAATTCTGCAAATTTAACTCATTAATGGCATTTGGCCTTTGGGGCTGGCTTTAAAAACTGACAAGATTAAGTAACCGGAATATGGTGTTGGGCACACATGTTCCATGACTGACATTCTTCCATACTGCAAAGTGATATTTGACGAGACCCAATAGGTCAAAATATTTTAAACACCCAAGTCTGCTCTTTATAACAATTCTACAAATTACCCTATCCAATAACAATGAACTGCATTTGGTTTTGACTTTGAAAACATGTCAAACGACCTCCTGGGGATCCGATCTTCTGAACATTGGGAATATGCTATATGGAGAATATGGATCCAGAAGGGCAGCTCTTGACAAACATCCAGACACATTTGGCAGCCCCTCAAAAGTAGCCACTTGGAAATGCAGAAAATTGAAAACATAAGGAATACCGATTTCTGCAAATGGAAAGAAACTTGGAAAGTGTGCAAACAAAATCATCAGGATTTGAAACCTTGCAAACTTGAAGAAAATTTTGTCTATAATTTAGGGAAACCATTTGTCTAATTTGACCAACCATGGTATTCAAGATATAACCTCGCAAACAGGGCCTCCGACCAAGCTGTGCAACTGATCTACATCAAATTATTAGAAACTGCAAACGGAATCAAATTGGCAAACTGGACAAACGGATTCATCATGACCTAAAAATCATCAGTATAGCACATTTCCATGCCTAGAATACAGGGGAAATTTCAATTATCCATTTCATTCCTCCGGGTGTAAAATTGTAAGACCTCAAATTAGGTCATTCAAAAATCTGCATTTGACAGTTTGGCACACTGATAGAAACTGCAAATGGAATGGGCTTAGCAAACTAACCAAATTGACTTGTCGTGACCTGAAGACGGAGGATTAAGAAATATTTGATCTCTGCAATGGATTACAAAAGGAATTTTTTCAATTAGGTCATAAGGTCAAAAGTTACAATTGGTCAAACAAGGGTACTCAGAATTCTGATCAATTACACAATGCATGACAACAGTAAACTACCAACTTTGAGGGGTTTGAAACCTAGTCAAAACATATCAAAATGACTTGGGATTTGAAACATAGGTTCTTTGATATGCATACTAAACATCCCCGAAGTGGCGGGTCATGAAACATTTCTGGGTGCAATATATTCAAAGGCAAACTAGGCCTGTTACAACAGATTGACACTTAGGCACAAATGCAGATTTTGACAAGTGCTCAAAACAAGACATCACGAAATAACTCAAAACATGAAAATAATGAACTAGGATGTCTTCATATGCCTAAAAAAGAGTGATGAGCACTTTACATGCATGGAAAACTTTAGAATCTCATCTAGGAAAATAGGCTCAAAAAACATTTATAGGGGTTCAAAATGCAAAATTTTAACATGGTACTTCAAAAACCCTTACTTCTTTTTTCAGTCCCAACACAATCCTCCTGTGTTGATTGAAGACAAACAAGATTTTGTTTCTAAAATTGATCCTAAATCTAACGATGATCCTCCTCCTTCTAGTTCTCTTTCATATGACGACTGGGGATCTTTAGATTTCACACCACCATTTATTGGATAGTATAATATTTCATAGCTTCAATCCATGCAATCTAAACCTAAAGCTAACAAGGAACCTATAACCACAAATACTCTTTCTAGCAAACTAAGAAATAAATTTTTTGTTGCTTCCATTAATGAAACTATAGAAACTATCAAGTCTGATTATTATGTAATAGTGACCTATGAAGCTCCATTAACTCTTTCAGATATGGCTTCTCGATATGGTAGTGGTTATAATTTTCTTTCTAAACATGGATTCCATGGAAATGGATGTGGAAATTTTGAACAAGGGATGTATGTTCCTTTAGAAAATTATGTGCATGAACATTCTTATGTATTAGGATTTAATCCTTACAAGAAACCTCCATCGGTCACTCTAAATGTCAATAGCATTTCTATTGGACCTCTCAAAGTTGTGAATCCTCATCTCATAGATTTTGATCACAAAAATTCTCTTGATACCTTTAGTATTGTTGATGCTTTAGCATAATTCTTGGGGGCATACGATGATCTTCCCCATTTTCACCATAATATAAGAATGTCTTATTGTTTGAATGTTGAAGCATACTTCGGGAAAGAGATTGATTCTGAACATCATCCTAATTTACCTTTGTCCATGGATGTTTCACAAAAGAGTAATATCTTGATTACCGACACCATCGATGTGCAAATGGATCCTAATGATGCTAAAAAGGTGATAAAAATTGGAGAAAGTTTAGATGAGGGTGAGCGAAAGGAACTTACTTCTCTTCTTCTTGAATTTCTTGATATTTTTGCTTGGTCTTATTTTGATATGCCCGGTACTAATTCTAAATTAGTCACACATAACATTGTTCTCACTCCTAATGTGAATTCGTTCAAACATAAAATAGGCAAGATGAATCCTAGTATCGCTCTTTTTGTGAAATCTATAATAGAAAAGCTCCTTGGCGTTGGCTTTATCTGTCCTATCGATTATTGTCCTTGGATCTCAAACATTATAGAGGTATATAAGGGTGACAATAAGATTAGGATGTGTACTAATTTTTGTGACCTCAATAAAGCTTCTTTGAAAGATTATTTCCCCCTCCCAAACATTGATATGATTTGGGATTCCACAACAGGACATGATTTTTTGTCTTTCATGGATGGTTTCTCTGGATATAATCAATATTCATCCCTCATCAAGATCAATACCAAATCACTTTCATTACTCCTTGGTGAACCTTTTGTTGGGGTGTCATGCCTTTTGGATTAAAAAATGTGGGTGTTACATATCAACGTGCTATGAGGCTTATCTTTCATGCTTACATTCATAATATCCTTGAAGATTATGTTGATGACATTATTGCCAAGTCCATTATTCGTAAGGATCATGTGTTTTTTCTTAGAAAAATATTTGAACGAATACATAAATATAATATGCACTTGAATCCTCAAAAATGTTCTTTGGTGTTGACAATAGGAAACTTCTTGGGTTTATCATCTCTAACAGAGGTATTGAGGTGGATACTGAGAAAATTGATGCTATTATTATCATGTCACTTCCCTGAAACATTTTCCAACTTCATAACTTACAAGGAAAAATAAAATATATTTGTAGGTTTGTCTCAAACCTCGCAGATAGTATGCTTCCTTTCACTTCCTTGTTAAAGAAAGATAATACTTTCTCTTGGAATGACGAGTGTAAACAATCATTTGAATAGTTCAATATCTTTCTAATCCTCCTATTTTACAACTTTCTCAACCTGATAACCCATTCTTCTTATATAATTTAGCTTCTTCAAATACCTTAAGCATTGTCTTATCTCAACACGATAATAATGGAAAAGAGAGACCAGTGTATTACATTAGTCGAACATTGGTGGATTATGAGACGCGATACACTACAATAGAAAAATAATGTCTTGCTTTAGTTTTTTTTGTCAAAACTCTGACATTATCTTCTCAATGTTGAAATCAATGTTATTGTTAAATTTGATCCTTTGAAACATCTTTTCTCTAAAACTATCTTGTCTGGACGTTTAGCTAAATGGGTTATGCTCCTAAGTGAGTTTGATATGAAATTTCTTTCTCAAAAGGTAGTTAAAGGAAAAGATTTGATAGATCACCTTGTTGAATCTCCTTCATCTCCTTCAAATTCTAATCCTATTACTTTTCCCGATGACTTTGTGTTACCAATAGATACTCATAATACTTTATAATTGTACTTTGATGGATCTCAATGTCAAACTGGCTCTGGTTCTGTTGTTATTCTTGTATCTCCCTTAAAGAAGCCTATTCCTTTGTCATATCATCTTAATTCCCTTGTACTAGTAATATTATGAATATGAAGCCCTTAATGTTGGACTAAATGTGGATTTATCCCTTAACATTAAAAAAAACCAACATCTTTGGCGACTCACAATTGATTGTGCAAAAAAATCAATGGAACTTATCAAACTAAGCATGCTAAGTTGACACAATATCGGGACTCAGCTTTAAGTTTTCTTTCTAAGTTTACTTCTCATTCTATATCATCATTGCGTCAAAAAGATAATCGACATGCAGATGCTATGAAAAGTGCAACATCACTTATTTCTTTAGATGATAATATTGAAAGCTATCAATTCATACTACATAATCTTATCATTCCTTCTATTTCTGAAAGTTTGAGCATTGAGACTTGTTATCTTAGACAACATTTGAATGAATGGTATTCACACATCTTTCATTACCTCAAAGATGGTACTTTTTTTGAATCGGAAACAATAAACACTAGAGCTCAAATTTGGAAGCTTGCTACAAGATACATTATTCTTGCTGACATTCTCTATAGGCATTCTTATGGTGGTCTTTTACTTAGATTCCTAAATAAAACTGAGATGCCTATTTCTTTACAAGAAGCTCATTCAAGATCTTGTGGGGGGCATTTTGGTGGAAATTCCTTTGTTAACAAGCTCCTTTGTATGGGATATTATTGGAAAACTATGAAACAAGATTATTTTTCCTTTTCCAAATGATGTCCTCAATGTCAACATCACTATAGGCTTATACATGCCCCTGCATGTGAACTCCACTCTCAAGTAGCTTCATGGCCCTTTAGCTTGTGGGGTTTGGATCTTATTGGAAAAATATCACCTCCTTCTCATGGACATACTTATATCATCACTTCTATTGATTACTTCACTAAATGAGTAGAGGTGGCTCCTCTTCTCTCTACTACGGTCGATGTCATTTGTAATTTCATTCTTGAAAACATCATTGTTATATTTGGTATTCCATCAACGATAATATCTGACAATGGTACTCCTTTAAAAACAAGGAAGTGACACTTTTTTGGAAAAATATTGTTTCAAGCAATATTTTTCTACTCCCTACTATCCTCAATCTAATGGTCAAGCTTAAGCGTCTAACAAAGTTATTGAGAAAATTCTTAGAAAGGTTTTTTAAAAATATGCTAAGGATTGGCATATACAGTTAACCTATGCTTTATGGGCTTATAGACCAATTATCTTCACTGCAACAGAAACATCTCCCTATAATTTAGTACGTATATGGTTTTGACGCCATTATGCCCTTAGAGTTAGAGATTCCTTCATTGAGATTTTCCTTTAATGGTATAATTGGCAATGACACTTTTAGAGAATAACATCTACAACAACTAGAAACGTTAGATGAACAACGCATTAATTCCCTTGAACATATCAAAGCATATCATAAATCTATTTATAAATAATACAACAATAAAGCGATTGAACGTTCTTTCTTGGTTGGAGACTTGGATCTTTATGAGAATCAGCCTAACATTAATTCTCTACCTCAAGAGAAAGGGAAGTTTAGTCATGATTGTCTTGGTTTGTATATTATGACTAAATTTTATGGCTCTGACGCATATAAGTTATCTAATATGGATGGTATATCACTTAAGGATCTTATAAATGCTATGCATTTGCGTCGATATTATGCCTAAATTTGTCTTCTTCTTTGTTCTTTATCTCTCCTCTTCATATTATTTATCTTTGCATGTCCTTGTATTTTCTTTATATTTTAGATAATTATGTGCTTCATTCTTGACAAAATATGTACGCTTTGGTCTTGGATATTATGTGTAATATATTAATCATTTGTGGTTAAGATATTACCTAGAAGATACTTTCACATTTTCTTTTCATCAATATTATGTTAGAATAGACTAGTATTTAGTTATTATTTATAGATAAATTACTTGTTCATCTATTTACATAACCCTTCATTTTTTATCACATGTGTAACACTTTTTAATCATAGAGATATTACAAGTAGACATAAACATGAAAGCATAAAACATATATATATATATA
>MU223745.1:1055698-1082912 GCA_018584345.1 Thuja plicata
AGTGGCCTTGTTAGAGGACTTAGAACATTCCACCTGAATGTCACCTTGTTAGAGGATTTATACAAATGACTATTAGGTCAACCTTGCTAAAGGATTTTAACTGATACAATGGTTAGAAAGTAATCAGTAGTTGTGATCTGATACATACAACTTGCTTTGCAAATTCAGATCCAATTACAGGTCTGATGCTAACCTGCTGGATGGCCTGCATTGTCATTTCAATCTTCTGATCTACATGGAAATCCGTCAAGCAATCACACGTGCAACTCTCTGCTTTTGTATTCAGCCTTCTCTACTAGATCATGCCAAATAGTAAATCAACTATGCAAACCTCTTGAATACACACATCCACTTGCACACACTTGCACTTAATTAATAACCCCTTGAGGTTATCATATACCTCTTTGTCTAGTTCAAATAAATCTTTGCCGCTTAATCAAGATCATAGATCTTAGGTTAGGTCAGATCCAATGGATCATTACATTACATTTACTTATCCAAAGTAGTCTCTAATTAAATCTTAAAACCATGCATTAATTATGATTACCCATACATTAAATGACATGGATCAATCTTTAATTAACATTACATATCCCAATAAAATTAACTAAGTCAGGCAGAGATCTCAAATATCATCATTAATCCAATTACTGTAAGTCGGCCAACATCATTGTTTTCACTCGGCAATTTCACTGGTGCTCGGCACTGAACAAATTTTCTCATCACAAACAACTTCACTCAGCACAAACAACTTTTCTTGGCATAAGCAACTTTACTCGGCACAAGCCAAACTTGCTCGGCACAAAATAGCCAGAAAAATTATCTCTGAAAGATAAACAACTAATTACTTTGTCAGAGTGCCAACTGATCAAGTACCCTTTTATTTGCCTTAAATCAACCATTCACTTGGTCTTCTTATTAAATCTTCTTCATCAACAATAGATATGGTACTCAAACAGAAAACACTAATCTCACCAGTTAAGGTTTGACATCAATGACAAAATAACAATTGCTTGCATTGTCACTTTCCAAAAAAATTTATCCATGGTCACAGGGGATCCCTCTGGTATGGTGCATGTGATGTGCTCAAACATCCAAATCTTAAAAAACATACACACTACTAGGCTTTGTCTCTAATATCTCACAAAATTGTCAAGCTCGTAGTATAAGTGGGATAACATGCTCCTACGCCACGAGTATACTACTCAGTGTCTCTCCATTATCCAAACTACATGTACCAATAGTGCTGAGAACATAGTACCTTTCGTATCAGCATAAACTACATTGGAAAAAATGCACAATAATATCTTATTGATCAAAGGTACAAACAAACAACGGACAACCAACCGGTGCAGACAGACAACTGATACAAGGGTTTTGACATCAATGAAAAAAATGCCAACATCTCCTTAATACTCTCAACAAAATTCTTAATCTCTCCACATGAACTCACATTTTATATAAATCTCTTGGATGATTAATTATATATTTGTGTTTTAAACACATGGTATTCAACCACCAAAGAATATGTTCAATACAAGGTTAGCTAGAAATAAAGGTTTATTGTAATTTGTATTTTATAATGCAAAGGGTTGGCCAACATATTAGTTGATATAAGGAAACACCAAAGTAACTAGAGAGGTTAGCTAGGATGATGTGTTCTTGAAAAATATTTAGTGACCTTTGACTTTCTTTCTAACCTCGTCAACAATTGCCTTTTACAGTAGAAAAAATTCTCTTCATGCCTTTAACATGACTTTGACTACAATTTTTCCAACAATATCCCCATTTTTCATTGATGTCAAAATTGTAATCAAATTATCTATGAATTTGGTATGAACACAATGCTTCCTCTCATTTCATTATTCTCCCTTTCTCTAAATCTCCCTCTTTTAGATCAATGGAAAAGGGATGTCCAGTAATTTCATAAATAAGCTCTCCCTTTATATAATAATTCCTCTTGATATCAATGGAATCATTCTCCCAAATCAAATTTTCTCCTTCTTTCTAAAATCTATGGAAATGAGATCTTCATCATGTTTCTATCCACAAATAAATCATAAAAACATCCACTTATTCTCTAATAAACTATGATATTTCATCTTTGGAATTTTCTTCTTCATAGAGCTTTAAAGATAATCAATGATTAGCTCCTCTGGAATTTTTACTTCTCCTTCATGAGCTCAGTGGTGCTTCTTGTGCATGAAGCACAAGATTAGATTTCTCCTTCTCTTTCTCTTTCTTCCTCTTAAAAATTTTAGTAGGTTTTTTTTTCTTATCCATGGTTTCCTTCTTCTTGCTCTATTTAGTTTTTATAAGACAAATTTTATAAAGTCTTTCTTTATGGCCACATTTTTGCATTTGTACCATATGACATTGTGATCACTAATAGAGATATGAGTTATAGTTCCTATTTTTCCAACCATAAGAAATTCTAGTATTGTTTCAACCATAATTATATCTCATGTGTGATCTACAATATATTGAACTATGATCAAAATGATTTCATGACAAGTCCAAACCAAAGAAAGAGTCATGAAACTCAGTCAAGTGTGCCTTCCTTGGAGGAAAAGAATTCTTGAATTTGTCATTGTTAACTTTGGGAGTGTCTGGTTTCTATGGGACTTAACTCTTCTTGCTTCCTTCTTTTCTAATATAATTTTAGAAGGCATATATATATAATCTTTCCCTAATTTATCTTCTTTGAAGATTGTGTAGCTTTTGAATATTGACCTTACTCATTGATGCAGTCACACTTAGAGTTTCCCCAATGGAGATGGTCCAACCATGCAGAAAGAGTCAACATAGCGGAAAGAACCAACACCAGTTCATTAAGAACTCAATAATGAACAAGCAACATGCCTCACAACCCTTCTTATTATCTAGAATCAAATATTTACATCATACATGCCCAGCGAGATGCCAGCTTACATTCTAAGAATACATGCAAGCTTAAAATAAAAAATCTAGATCCAAAACTACCAACCCTAACTGCCCAAACTAAGGAACCAAGACTACCAATATATAAAAGATCACAAGCCACAAGTCGGCTAGAAAAGATCACATTCTCCAAGAATGAAGAAAATGCTTTACAACATATAGGTAAGGACCTAAATCCATAAGAACTCCTCCATATAAGAATTAAATATCATGCAATCACACACGGAGGTTGGCCACAAATATAAGAACATCTAATAAGCTTCTTCGATCATGAAATAGCTTCAAAGATCAAAAAAACCCAATCTAACCATTGGAATAGGAATAAAAAATAGGACCAGACCCAAACTTAAGAAATCTTCATAAGGAAAGAACATATTGGGATGTGAATCCAGGAATAGTTTTACCGTGATATCTAGAACATGATGAACTATAACTGATTGAATGTTTGAAGATGACAAAAATTGATAATCACCGAGATGCAGAAAGTAAATGCAAGACATTAAATCAGTTAATGTATTGTATTGTCATTGATGCCAACTTGATATGGTATGATTTCTCATACACATTGTCACAACACTTAAAGATCTGAAGAGACAAAGTTTTTGTCATCGGTAATCATATACATCGAGTGACAGTGAACCCTAAGCACAGAAGTTCATAGTGCTACCCTATGGACAGTGTTACCCAGGCAAGTGATACCTGAGCAAGCATTACTGATCTAACTGCAGTTGTCACCGAAAAAAACTGAAGTTGATGCTCGAGCTATCTGTAGTAGTCACAGAGCACAACTGAAGTGTTGACCAACAAAAACTGAAGTTAGGAAAATGACAAAACAACTTAGCTGGCAGAGCTAATTATAGAGTTAACTGATTGTTTACTTTGTTTTCATCGATCAATTGAAAGCTAAATATAAGAAGGATATTTAAAGCATGTTTTATTCTAGAATACAAGGAGAGATTTGTGGAATAAAACTAAAGCAAGGATGGTGAGCTTTGTGGATCAAGAAGTGATCAACAAACAAAATAAGAAGGACAATAAATGGTGAAATCATGTCTATATAAAGAGATAAGTAATTCATAATAAAAGAGGAATATTGAAGAAAATTTTGGTGAAGATAAGAAGTCTTCATATAGATCTGATCATACTAGCTGAAGAACAGAGCTAAGAATTTAGCAGACACCAAGCAATAGAGAAGCAACAGCATTCACCGAACAGAAATAAGTGGAGGAAAGGAATTGAAGAGAACATTGGTCAGAAGATGTATTATGAGCTTACAATAGATCTGAACATTTGCAAGATTAAGTTCTATTTATGAACAGATCATCTACTATTTCAGTTTAACCATTTATTCAAAAAATCTTTTAACAGAGTAGGATTTAACCATCCTTTATATATTGAGATACCTCCCAAGGAGTATCAAAAGGTTTTCATGTTGACAGCATCGTGAATGCAAGGTCAAGTGATAAACTGACAGTTTTAAATCCTCTAACAAGGTTTTACTTAATAGTGTGTTTGTAACCTTTAATAGGGTTGGCTCTTCAACGAGCTCACTTCAGAAGAGTGAAAATTTTTGGTTACCGGTTCCAAGTGGTTTTTCCCCTAACAGGGTTTCCACGTTAAAAAACCATGTGTCAAATGTGTATATGGTTCATTTCTTTGATGTTTTTCTTTACACATTACTAAAATAGGATTGATCGGTAAACACTAAGTTATTTACTATATTTCGGTAAAGGTTAAGAAAAGATAGACTGATATTCGATAAAGCTTAAGGAAAGGATAAATAGTATAATCATCGAGAAACATATATTTGATAAAGACATACATCTTGTAGGACTGAAGATAACTAGAGGTTTTATATTTGTGGTATAAAGTTTTGGTTGAATTATTGGATTAAATTTTGAGGCCACTGATTCACCTCCCCCCCTTCCACCCCCCCTCAATTATTCTAACAATTGGTATCAAAGCTTGTGTGCTTAGAAAGAGAGTTTTAAGACACAAGCTAAATATCACAAGATGAGCAAAAGGGATGTGTCTAAGATGAACAAGGACAACTTTTCATCATAGCAAAGAAGGATAAGACTCCACCTATCAGGTATTGGAAATGATGTTACACAGTACTTGGATACTAAATTTGTTCTGCCTACTGGACCTCCAATAGTTGATCAATTGAGAGAAAAGCATGAACACAATTCTATGATAATAGAACTTTCTTCCTCACTCTCTGATGTTGAATTCGAAGATGTCAAATCATGCACCACTACAAAACAAATGTGGGACAAACTCAAGCTAGTACATGGAGGAGATAAAAATGTGCTGAGAGCTAAAGCAAAAAGCCTAAGAGGAAAGTTTGATGACCTCAGAATGAAAGAAGGAGAAAACATCACTCAGTACAACTGCAGAATCAAAGAAGTTGGCAATGCTATTCGAGGAGTAGGAGGTGTACTTGAAGAAGAAATAGTGGTAAGTAAAATTCTCAAAACCTTACTGCTTGTTTATGCTATTAGAGTATCTTCTATACAAGAAATGAGAGCAGTAGAAAATAACAATGTTACTCTAAATAGTTTGATTGGTAGACTTATTTCATTTGAGATGAATAACTTTGACAACAACGTCTTACCAACTATTGAGTTTGCATTCAAATCTTCTTTGAAAATAAGTAAATCAAGTCATAAACACGCTATGAGAAATGATAGTGAAAGTGATAGTGATGACCAAGAACTTGATGAGATTGAAGTACTAATGGCTAGAAGATTGCAAAGAGGAAAAGGTAGATACAAAGGTAAATTACCATTGGTATGCTTTAATTGTAAAGACATTGGACACTTTGCTTCTAGATGTCCTAACAAAAGAAAAGAAGACAGAAATAATGAGAGATCATATGAAAAGAAGTTTGACAGAGGTGATGACAAAGATTACCGAAGCAACCAACAATCTGACAGAAGAGACAACCGAGACTACAAGGAAAAAGGAAAGAAGGCTTGTTACCTGGCTGAGAACAAAGCTGAGAATACTGACACCAAATCTGATGACAATATTGAGGTGTTATTTGTTTCTATGAAGGATGATTCAGACGAAGAGGAAAGGTATGTTGAAACTATACTCATATCTAAGGTTAGTAAGAATGATGTCTATATTATTGATAGTGGTTGTACTCACCACATGACTGGACATTAGGAAAAGTTTGAAACTTTTGAATATTATAATGGTGGATCAATAAGAATGGATAATGACTCACCTTGTCCGGTTGAAGGTAAAGGAAGAATAATGTTGAATAATCTGATCAGATGTGAAAATGCATATTGGGTAAAATGACTTAACTATAATCTATTGAGTGTTTCACAACTGAATAACACAGGACACTGATTTGCATTTGAGAACAAAAATGCAAAGATCTTTAATGAATCATGAAGGTTGATCGGAACTTGTGAACAGACAAAAGGTAACATATTATATCTTGATGATATTAATACCACTTGTTTAATGGCTAGAAACGAAGACATATGGTTGTGGCATAAAAGGTTATGTCATATGAATATTGACAACATGGTTAGAATAAGAAATAAAAGAAAAGTAAGAGGCTTACTGAGCATGTCAAAGCCCGACCATGTCATGTGTAAGAATTGTCAAAAAGGTAAAATGACAAAGTCTAGTTTCAAGAGAAAAAATACACATCTAATTATATTCTAGATCTAGTCCATACTGACCTATGTGGACCAATGAGAAAAAAGACCTACTATGGTGATAGATACTTCATTCTATTTGTAGATGATTATTCTAGAATGATGACTGTTATGTTCTTAAAAGAGAAATCAGAAGCATTCAACATGGTTAAATGGTATAAAGCTATAGTGGAAAAACAAAGTGGAAAGGAAGTAAAATGTCTAAGATTGGATAGAGGAGGAGAATTTATTTCTGATGAATTCACTAACTTTTGTAATGAGCATGGAACTCAAAAACCGGTTTCTGCACCAAGAACACCACAGCAAAATGAGATTGTTGAAAAAAGGAACAGATCCATTGTTGATTGTGCAAGAACACTGAAGATTGAGAAAGACGTCACACAAACATTCTGGAGAGAAATTGTCAGCACTACTGTCTACACATTAAACCGAGTTCAATTGAAGAAAGACACCAATAAGACACCTTATGAGCTATGGTATGAATACATACCTAATGTAAGTTACTTCAGAATTTTTGGAAGTCAATGTTATATTTTGAAAGATGTTAGAAATGGAAAGCTTGACTCCAAAGGTGAAGAAGGAATATTTCTAGGTTATTTTACCAAAAGCAAGGCTTATAAATGTCTTAACAAATTCTCTAACAAAATCATTGAAAGTGCAAAAGTCAAAGTAGATGAATTTGCTGAGAAAAATGGTGAGGAAAGAATAAAGTAACCAGAAGACTACAACATGTTTGTCTATAGTGAAGAACCTGACACTCTGCCTGAGCAACAGTGTATCTCTCCTGAGCGACAGAGTAATGCACCCGAGCATCAAGCTGCAAACACCGAAAATCAAGAAATTGCTCAAAATGATGCACCGAGCGATGGAGATAAAAATGAAGGTCAAGATGATGATCAGAATGATGAACAAAGAGCTATACCGGTACTTTTGAAGTATGTCAGAAGACACCGTCCACAAAACCAGATCATAGGAGACAAAAAGGATGGAATGAGAACAAGAAGTAAGTCTTTGAAGACTAGATGTTTAATTTGTGATTTTGAGCGTAAATCTATCATTACTGCACTTGAGAATCAACAATGGGTCAGTGCTATGAATGAAGAGATAGAGCATATTGAGAAGAACAGAACATGGACATTAGTACCTAGACCGGATGACAACAATGTCATTGGTACCAAATGGATATTCAAAAACAAGCTGAATGAGAATGGAGATGTCACAAGAAACAAATCAAAACTAGTATGCAAAGTGTATGCACAAGAAGAAGGTATTGACTATGGAGAAACATTTGCACCCGTTGCTAGACTAGAAGGAGTCAGAATTCTACTTGCTTATGTTGCTTACAAAGGATTCAGAGTATATCAAATGGATGTCAAATCTGCATTCCTAAATGGAATACTAGAAGAAGAGGTATACATTGAACAACCAGTAGGGTTTGTTGATCCTAACAAGAGAAACATGGTTTGTATACTACACAAAGCCTTGCATGGATTAAAACAAGCACTGAGAGCATGGTATGAAAGACTTCACTCCTATCTATTAAGTATTAGATTTGTAAGAACAAGTGATAATAGTAATCTGTATTTAAAAGAAGATACTGATGATAACATTCTGATTGCTGAAATATTTTTTGATGATATCATATTTGGAGGTAATGATATGTTATGCACATCATTTGCTGATGAAATGAGCAAAGAGTTTGAGATGTCAATGTTTGGGGAGAACAAGTTCTTTCTTGGTCTACATATTCTTCAACAGATGCCAGCATATACATCACACAATCCAAATACATCAAGGAAGTTTTGAAGATATTCAAAATGGAGGACTCCAAGCCAATTGGAACACCTATGGCAACCGAATGCAAGATGACAAAGGAAGACAAGTCAATCGAGGTAAATCAGACCCTATATAGATCTATGATTGGAAAACTCATGTATGTTGTACATACTAGACCAGATATAGCACATGCAGTTGGAATAATTGCAAGATTCTCTGCTAATCCCAAGGAATCACACATGACTGGTGTCAAAAGAATTCTAAGATATCTAAAGAATACCAAAGACTATGGTCTGTGGTATAAAAGAGAAGAAAAATTTGAGCTTCAAGTCTATACAAATGTTGATTGGGCTTGAAACATAGATGACAGAAAGAGCACAACAGGAGGAGCATTCTTTATGGGTGGCAGACTTGTCACATGGAAAAGTAAGAAGCAAGAATGCATCTCACAATCCACTACAGAAGTAGAATATGTGGTTGATACTGCAAATTGCTCTAACATTGCATGGATCAAACAATTACTGGAAGGTATGAACATGAAAATTCTTGAATCGGTGATTATCAATTGTGATAATACTAGTGCTATCAACATTTCAAAGAACCATGTCATGCATGCTAAGACAAAGCATATTGCTATCAAGTATCATTACTTAAGAGAACAAGTGCAAGAGAAAGATGTGATACTATAATATGTTCAATCCAAGGAACAATTAACAGACATATTCACAAATCCATTACCAAAAGAGACATTTGAGTACCTGAGGAAGAGACTAGGGGTCCGGCCCTTGTCTACTGATCACTAAGCTGACTAGGAGGCTACATCAGCCTACACATAGTCAGAAGATCATTCATGTTGATGCAAGCAAAGAGATGGACTGCAAAGATATATCAGTACACAGCAAGGTACTTATCTGCACCAAACATAAGAGAAATTGTTGGCTACTACAGAGCTAAATTGTTGATGAAGAGAAAATTCAAGGAATATATTATGAAAAAAATATATAGTTTGGCATTTTTGTCAAAGGGAAAGAAGTATTCAATGAAATATATTATTGTCAAAGGGATAAAAGATATGAAATATCTATCATAATCATCCAAAGGGAGAGAAAAGAACTATCCATCAAGGAGAGGAACAATCAAAGGGAGAGAAAACATCAGAGAAAGATACAAAGAAACATCCCTCTAAGGGAGAGAATTGGAAAAGTTAACACTGCATATCTATCCAGAAAAGGGAGAAGAGATTCTACAACAAAGGGAGAGACAGAATCAGAAGTTGCTACATCTATCCAGTGAAGGGAATAAAGAATGAAGAAATACTCTGCAAGAATCAAATCTAAGCTAGAAGAGCTTACCGAGATTCAGACATTTGTATTTGTTATAGAAAAATAAGTTTGGTAGAGATTGATGAACTACAACTGATATATTTCATTTTGTATTAGTAGAATGTAGTATGTTGTCATCAATGCCAAAGGGAGAGATTGATTAACTATAACTGATTGAATGTTTGAAGATGACAAAGTTGATAATCACCGAGATGCAGAAAGTAAATGCAAGATATTAAATCAGTTAATGTATTGTATTTTCATTGATGTCAACTTGATATGGTATGATTGCTCATACACATTGTCGCAACACTTAAAGATCTGAAGAGACAAAGTTTTTGTCATTGGTAATCATGTACACCGAGTGAAAGTGAACCCCGAGCACAAAAGTTCAGTGTTACCCGACGGACAGTGTTACACAGGCAAGTGATACCCGAGCAACCATTACTTAGCTAACTGCAGTTATCACCGAACATAACTGAATTTGATGTCCGAGCTATCTGCAGTAGTCACCAAGCACAACTGAAGTGTTGACCAACAAGAATTAAAGTTAGGAAAACGACAAAACAACTTAGCTGGCAGAGATAATTATAGAGTTAACTGATTGTTTACTTTGTTTTCATCAATCAGTTGAAAGCTAAAGATAAGGAGATTTAAACATTTTTTATTCCAGAAAACAAGGAGAGATTTGTGGAATAAAACTAAAGCAAGCATGGTGAGCTTTGTGGATCAAGAAGTGATCAACGAAGAAAAAAAGGACAAGAAACGGTGAAATCATGTCTATATAAAGAGACAAGTAATTCATAATAAAAGAGGAATGTTGAAGAAAATTCTGGTGAAGATAAGAAGTCTTCATACAGATCTGATCATACTAGCTGAAGAATAGAGCTAAGAATTCTGCAGACACCAAGCAACAGAGAAGCAACAACATTCACCGAGCATAAAGAAGTTGAGCAAAGGAATTGAAGAAAACATTGATCAGAAGAGGTATTGTGAGCTTACAATATATCTGAACATCTACAAGATTAAGTTGTATTTATGAATAGATCATCTATTGTTTTAGTTTAACCATTGATTCATAAAATCTCTTAACATAGTAGGATTTAACCATCCTTTATATATTGAGATACATCCCAAGGAGTATCAAAAGGTTTTCATGTTGACAGCATAGTGAATGCAAGGTCAGCTGATAAACTGTTAGTTTTAAATCCTCTAACAAGGTCGCACTTAACAGTGTGTTTGTAACCTTTAACAGGGTTGGCTCTTCACTGAGCTCACTTCAAAAGAGTGAAAATTTTGGGTTGCCTCTCCCAAGTTTCCCCCTAATAGGGTTTCCACGTTAAAAAATCATGTGTCAAATGTGTATGTTGTTCATTGCTTTGATGTTTTGCCTTACACATTACTAAAACAAGATTTATTGGTAAACACTAAGTTATGTCGACAAAGCAAATGTAGAGAAAAAAAACCCACTATGCGAAAAAGTTCATTCCCACTTGGGGGCATGAGGATAAAGACTACTTACGGGTGGCAATCAAAGTGGTGCAGAGCACCCTAGGGTTTCTCGCTCCAAGCCCTAGTAATTATCAGAGTGATCATGGAGCAGGTCACGATTAGCAGTCAGTTCTGTTTTGGTTAGCAGCTTTACTAAACCCTAACAATTTCCTCATGTTTAGCGCAAGAGCGGGAGTGCAAGTCAAAAGGCTTACAAAGTTACGGTTACATTATGCTTATCGCACAGTCGCCAGGTAATCGGCGGTTAATTGGAAACCGTTGCGACAATGCGATGACAGTGTATCGCGAAGTCGCAGGTGATCAGCGGTTAAGTGGAAACAGGGCGCGACAACGCGATGACAATGTATCGCAAGCTCGCGAGTTGATGGTCGGTTAATTTGAAACGGCTGCGACAAGGCGATGACAATGCATCGCAAGCTCGCAGGGTAATCGGCAGCTCGGTTCAAAGCATTGTGAGAGCGCGACAACAATGCATCGCAGGGTCGTAGTGTAATCTGCAGTTAGTTGTTAAGTGTTGCGAGAGCGCGACAACAGGGTATCACAAGGGCGCAGGGTTAAGGCATGCATGGTTTCAAGACTCGCGACTATGCGATTAAACATTCGGAGTAAGGTAAGCGTCTGATCGAGCCGAGAAAGAACAACGATGTCGCGGTTAGAATAAAAAAATCGGTTGACTTCTCAACATCGCAGAGGGAAGATAAAAGTCAGTGACATGGAGGAAACGGATGTCCACGTCGGCAACCATGCAGGGAATGAGAATGATGACAGTTGCAGGAGGAAGACGGAGAGTCGAGGCAGTTAGAATCCTCAAGCGGACAGGTAACCTAAAAACAGTTACAAATCAAGAAGAGGCCGAATATATATATACTCAAGGAAGAAAACTTGTAGAGAGGTTGGAGGAGGTTGGAGAATTTGGAAATTGAACAGGCTAGCAGAAGAAGTTTTCTGTGTGTGTGAAGTGTAACTCTCTGATTTTCAATAAAGAAGGAATTTTCGGTGTGTTCTGTGTAGATTGTGTTGTGTGCAGATTTCTGTAGAGTAGTGTTTTGATTTCTATTCAGTTCGATGGATACCTTTTGACTCTCATAATCAGGTTTATGGAGTGTGACCGTCAAAAGGTAACCATTATGTATTTTTATTCTGTTTTTGTGTCTGTGTTTGAGAAGAGGCTAGCCAGAATTGTAGACAAGTCCTAGGCGAGCTAAATGGTCCGGCTAGAGAACTTGTAGGAGAGAGAGAGAGATAGAAGGAGAAAGGTGCATGACTGACTTTATTCAGTCATGGAGAGCAAGATAAGGTAAAGAGTGAGACATTTCGGTGGGTAGGAAACCTAGGAGAGAGGGAGAATAGAAATCCTTCTAGATAGGGTCTGTGAGTAACCCTAAGAGACTCAAGTGTGAGTCCAGAGGATCCTGAAGTGGATAGGGTCCAAAGTGAGATTCCTAAGAGAGAGTAGGAGTCTAGAAGAGAAAGGTGACCTCCCCATCACAAAGGTAAAGCTAGATTGTTGGTGGTGCAGTTGAGAATCGGATCCCACCATCTGAGGTGTGAGACAAGTAGATGGGCGATTCCCAAGGAGGTTTGGGAAGAAAGAACATGCATTTTCTGTTGTAAAGGTTGTGTTGAAACAGAATGACACTTCATTTTCGAGTGTGATGCCTATTAGGATATTTGTGAGCAGTATGAAGACAATTTGAAGGAGGGTTGTCTACATCAACTTTTTGATGAAACAAAAATGCACAAGATTGTTGGTTTATCGATACATATTCATAAATGAGTGTTGATATCGAAAAGAACATGAAAAAAAATCTTGGTCTTTGATGCGTGGTCCCATAGATTGTTTGGTCTCATGGACGTCATTAAAATACCTTCATTCATTCATACGGAAAAAGGAGATGACAAGGGTAATTTGTAAAAGGCTAGCCTAGGGTAGTTTCCTTGGGGAGTTGGATGATGTGCTTGAGAATGTAGATAGAGACCTAGGCATTCCTTTACCAAAGGACTACTATGTCTTTTATCGATGTGGACATGATGTGGGAAGGTATCTAGTTATACATTACCCTGACCCGATGGTGATTCCTCAAAGGAGAGATCCAGTGAAGTGAAGTGTGTTATTTCTTAAATTAATGTTTGGTCTAGAGAAAGGAAATGGGGGGTTATTGCATAAGTATATCTTGGATGAAGGTTCGATGTGAGACAACAAAGGCCCAGGATTCCGAGAAAGATAGCAAGGAAGAGGAAAAGGTTGGTACAACTATCTTTGGACAAGGACTTGCATCCAAGGATGAGCCTATGGAGCTTGCGAACTATACCATTTGTGGCTTCAAGGCACGACTAATGTCGACAAAATGAGTAAAGGAAACCTAAAATGATGGGGTGTGGACTGGGAAGTGAAGGGAAGAATTATGTTGTCTGTAGAAAATTTGCAATTTTTTAGTTTTAGATTGCTCCATTTTGAAGTAGGAGCCTATCAAATTATGTTGCTCCATTTTGTAGTAGCCTAAGTAGGTGGCTAAGTTGGGTGTTAGGGGTTAATGGTGTCTATACGACAGGTGTCTGATTCTATATTTATGGGTTGGTAGTAGAATAGAGGTGTTTAGGGGTATATTGTACAGTAGGTGGTTCAAATGATAAACAATGTATTTTTTGTATAGTATAGTACTATTTGTCTATCAAAAAAAAAATTAAAAAGTAAATAAATAAAATAAATATTTGAGGACAATTTTAGGCGTCTCCATAAACAACCAATCCATCATGCTTGTGTCTCTCTTTATCAAGTCATTTCTTTATTCTAAAGACCACCTCTATGGTACCCTAACTCAATTGGAATGTTGGATATTCATACACACAAGAGTACCAAAATATTAGTTACAATCATTATTCATCTAACATTAATATTGGCATAAATAATCTATTAAAAGTTGGTCTAAGATTAACATTATCATCATTAATGTATGAATGTAAAAATAAGAGTTTATTTATTTAGTAAAAAATAGTAACATTTATAAATTAGGTGACATGACAACATTAAAATAGGTTATAAGAAACACAAATATCATTCTGGAATTATCATTGAAAATAACAATTGGGTGCTCTTATTAAGTGTTAGTCTCTTGTAGCAACACTTAAACTGATGCTTCACTTTATCCCAAATTTGTACTTCACGATATTATTTGTCAAAAGTAGACAGAGATGGAACACCAAGTACTTCTTAAAAAACTAATTATAAGCACTAAATTTAGATTAAAAATAAATCTGATAAACTTACACTATCTACTCACATCTCCATTGCAAGAGTAGATGATTCTTTAATAATTACTTTGAATACACCTCATTCCACTCTTGAATACCTCCAGAAGACTATCCTACATGAACATGTACACAATATTGACCACAAATGAGAGATGGCCCATTGCAAGTAATGTACTCCCCACAAGATAACCCATTCTACCACTTTTAACCCCTTTTACCATGCTTGCTTGCAACTCCATTCCCTCTCCTTTAATTTGCAAGGGTTGTGGGCGTAAAGATTTCAATGGATCCTATTGAAGAAAAAAAGTACACTTCAAATGGCCAACGAATAAATATTCACATATGACACTCATTTTTGCAAATAAGAAAACTTGGTAAGTGTTTGTAGGGAGAGACTGATAGCACGGTCGTACCATCATTTACATTAGTAGACACCTCCATTCATGTGCTGATTCGTCTCCTACATCCATACGAGTTTTTTTTATTAATTTAGGCCGGACATTAACCTGCACAAGTCTGTTATCAGCATAGAAGATTCGTTGGACTATTTTGTTGAGAGAAAAAATCATTCACCACCTAACATTTTCTTTTTAATCATTAGAGTATCATTAATAATTATACTAATAGTAATATATTTGGCAGTTCATGTGTCATATTGGTGTAAAATGTAGAGCGCACTTAATCTTTATTAACAAATATGTATGTTTTTATAATATCAGCAGCAAAATACAGGTGCTGATCTTTATAAAGTCGTACCAAAAAGTTCAGCAATGGGCAGAACAGACCATTAACATATGCTAACGAGTAACATTAGCAATAATAATCCTAATAACATAAACTATTTGAAGGGTAATAAAAGGAAAGGAAATGATCTTTTATAGTCCACGATACCAGCCATATGTTTTTTGGTCTACATATGGTGACAGCAATATGGGACTACCCCGAACTCCTTACGGGAGGCACCTAACTGTGCTACAAACGAGGCGTACATACCCTACCCCCAGTGGGATTTGAACTTGTGACCTCTCTTTCAAGAGTACAAGTTCTCCACCACTAGTTCTCCAACAAGATATGATTAAATGTAGACTTGGGGGTCTTTTGATAATCCCATCAAAATGCACTTGCAGCTCACTATAAATCTTCTCTTACAATATGGGCACAAGACACGTTATCAAAAACTCTACAGTACTATAGTCACATCTCTGAGTATATTGGTGAGATTTTTGCTCACAAAATAGTTAGCACAAAATTTTCATATCAGAAATTATTGAGAATGTCTTCAATAGCGACCTCAAATGAAATGTGTATGCTACTCTTTTCAAAACGTAAGAGAATGTTCATATAAGAAATTATTGTCTTCAATTGCGACCTCAAATGAAATGTGTATCCTACTTTTCAAAACGTAAAGAGTTCCGCTTATAAAATTATCCTACTATTTATGTTCGACTCCATTATTTATGTTGGGCATAGTACCTTTCAGAGCGTTTAAACTAAAAAGTTATGCTAGTTCAGATCCTGGCAGGAGTATTGCCCCATTGCATGGTTTACGAGTGTAAAGATTATGTACATTAAGGAATAAAATACTCCACCCCATTGGGGGGAAAGGTGGTTAGGCACAATCCTCCGTGCTTTAGTGGTCATGCCTTACAGATAATGATGAAAAGTCAATTTTAGTGTTCCAATTGCTTTTGCGGTCCCTTCATTCACCTGAAAACGAGACAAAATTCTGCTAAGATTGAAGATATTTAAAATGGAAATAATAACAGAACATGTAAACATTTCCCAGGAATATGATCACCACCATCGTTAACATTTAAGGGCATGAATTAGGTTAAGGCTCACTTGAATACAAAACCCACTTCATGATATACAGTCCATGCAGTTTTCTCAAATTCAAATTAGCAGCACCCTTATTTCCAAGCTACTAGAATAGGCACGCATACATCTAAAAAGAAACCAGTACTCAAAAGAAATCCAATGAATAAAATAAAGAGCGAGTATCAATAATCCATGACAATGGTATTCTTTAGGACTTATTGGCAAGCATAATTTAGCAAGAGAAATAAAGTTACTGCAACTGTGCAATAATATTACAAGATACCAGTTACAATCAAAATTTGTTACTACAATTCTCCTCTATCACAGTAAAACCTCCACGGCCACAACCAACATTCTCAACGGACAAGTCACATTGGCATCAGACAATCCTTGCCCTTTGGACCATGTCATCAGTGCTAACTAGATGGGTAAATATTAAATTAAAGCAAAGCGTACTACTATTGATCTTGTTGTAGAGTATATAAAACGGCATTAGATAAGAAGCTTCTCGATGGCATCCTACAAAAGGGGAATATTTTTGTTAGAAGACGGAACAAAAAGAAACTAAAACTGACTTCCACAATCAAAACATCAACAGTAAAAGTTTGAAACATGATATTATAAGCTGTCAATTTTTTCTCAAAAATTCCCTCCCTAATATTTATATGTTATAAAATCATTGAGGTACCGCAAATCATTCAGTTTTATTATCTTAAAAAATCAGACTTACCTTGAGCTGTTGGATTTGTGACTTCAATTGACTTCCCTCATTAGTTGTCACGGAACAAGCAATGACAGGGCGAGTGACACCACACGCCCGACCTAATGCCTGTTTTGATGGTACAAACACATATGGCACGTTCTGCGAGATACACAGAACATATAGCAAGCAGAAAATACATCTAGTCAAAAACCAGTTTCCACGCAGATAAAGTTCAAAATGACCAAAAATTCAAATAACAAAACCATAATATACTAAAATAATTCTTGTCTAAATAGTAAGGTACCTTGTCCTCTGCCAACAATGGTAAATGGAGAAGGATCTCAAGAGGCTCAGTATCAGCTGCCATAACAACGAACTCTGCAATTCCTCTGTTCAAAGTCTTGGTAGCTGTAGTATGAAAGCAAACAATTTAGAAGCATGTAAAAAAAGACCTGATCTTCTTATTTGTATTAGTCATACACAGGACTCTTCAAGTAAACTTCAGAACGATTTCATCCAAAATATTAAAATTACACAAATATTCACATATAAAAATAGCCATAGGGTTTGAAAGAGATATTAAAAACCATTTTAGAAGGTTTTCTAAATGGGCTTTAAGTGTAGTTTTACTGGGCTGATTTTTCAAACCTCGGTAGGCCTCATATTTGACTTGTTAATCTTCAATAACTTTGTCAATTGCTGAAAACATTTAAAATTTATTTGTATAAAACCTATCCAGAATTTGTCAGAATGTATTAATCCCTCTTTCCTATCTATCAGAGTAGACTTATAGGACAGTTTGATCTCTGAAAACATGACAGCCTATAAATCCCCAACATCTGCATTCAACAATGTTCGTTATCTTTATTCAGGAGATTATCAAGCTTTTTCACTTATTACATAAAAAGCATTTCATGAGCCTTCAATGGATTCCTTCACATTCTCTTGTCTGGGATAAATCCTTTATAAACTTTACTCATGCTGTCAGGTCTTTCAAGCAATTCAAAGTGATTCCTCCTATTAAATAGGATTGATAGCTAAACTGCTAAAAGGGAAACAAATTGTTTCAAGAATTCGTGACAGTTTTCCTTCTTCAATGGCTTCATTTTCTTCTAGGTTATGCACTTATTGGATTGAATCTAGCAGTACCTAACTTTAACTTAATTTATCTATAATCTTTTACGTCAATATTACATTTGGTCTTCAGATTTTCAATTGCAGTATCTAGCAATGGCAACTTTTGGTGCCATGGCAAGGCCAGTGATCACCATCCATCGGTCTTACAATGGCACAAACAGATGCTAATGCTAGATAATACTGATTGGCAACCTTGACATTGGTTTATTGTGTCAGACTGGGAAGACATGTATGTGTCCCTCTACAGAGCTTGTGCAGGATTATGTTATAAGGAGCTATAGTGGAAATGACAGATTCCTGCTTCAGTGGTCAGAAGAAGATTGTTAAAATCTGCTGCTACTCTTTATATGTGAGAAATCAGAAGAATGAACAAAGAGTTGCAAAACAATAGATGCAACTGAAACATCAATAAAACAAATATTCATGATATTATATGTATATTTCATTAGAAACTGCAAAGGTATTTGCACAACATTGGATAACAATACCATCAGGAGCAAAATTAGAAAATTTCAACATGATAGCTCTACATAGTACATACATAAATGAAATGGTTGGGGAAACAGTTGCTTGTGGCCAATGGTGAAGACGAACAATCATGCATGTTGTTAAGGGAATCAATTAAAATAAATCTAATGTGCACTTGGTGCCAACATAGAATTATAAAAAAAAATGATTTCCTACAGCCTACAATTATAATAAGTAACCATTAATACCCCGGGTTTGGGCTTTCTTTTCTTGTTTATCTTATTCAATGTAGTGCACTGCCCCACCTCATGTAATAAGATAAAGACATTAACACCTTTCTCTCTCTGTAGCCAGCAGCACGCATTGCTTAAATCACCAGCTTTGATCAAATTACAATACTTGTTGATGATTCCAGTTTTATAAAGAAATCCCAATTCCATCTTCTTGGGATTCTCACAATAACTGGATAAAAATATTTTTCAACCAGAGTTGGAAAGCTGAAGCAAGACTCTTTCCACATATGCAAAACAAACTATTAAACCCTTCACTTACTGATCCACGACAATCAGTAAAAGACATCATGAAGACATGAACAACATTCATATGTATTGAATTTTATTCCCAAAATATCAGAATCACAATTTAGAACAGCTGGCAGAAAGCTCATGACAATTTTAAATTCGAAGCATATTCACATCAGTGAATGGAATCATGTTCAGAATAGTTAAAAATTCCCCAAAGCTGACAGAATGTTCAGATTGTTTACAAATTCCCCACTCATCAAATACTTAAATGGGACCCATTTATTATATTGGACAGGAACATTTTAAAGGCAATTTTTAGGAGTTATAATTGAAGTTATGAAGAGAGTTCAATAAGATTGGGTGCTACCATGTAGTCTAGAGGCAGACTAGAGGAAGTCTCTATGCTTGGAGGCCTCAACTCCATTTTTGCTCCATTTACACTTATATTTTAGGCAAGTAAATACATTTTCCTCTTTCCGTCACCAAACTTTTCCCAGATTGCTCCCCATGAAAACCAACATCTCTTCCTTTGCTTCTGATCTATCATTACTTTTAGTACACACTCTTAAGATTACTGCATGCGTTATTCCTTAACAATTCCAAGAGTTCACACTGAAGACAATCCTCAGTCTAACTAAGTAATGGAATTATTTAACCTGTGAATCATGTCATACGTGCAATGGACATGTACAAACAAATTCAGTAGCACTGTCATATACTCAAAAGAGACAACAGAAAATAAAGCTGCTCCAATCATCATGAATGGGATATGATTAATATGAGTACAATGATAGACTTGGAATTCAAGGTTGTATTATTCCAGGGAAGTCCTGTAAAAGATCAAACAGAATTAAAAATTTATAACAATAATGAATTTGTGCATAGCTAAGAAGTATAAAGCTCCTTCCTTGGTGTATTCAATATTAGTGAGATGAAGCAAATATTGTATAATCAATTCAAATATCGAACAGTTACAAAGGATTTTGGGATTCCTAACTGCTTTAAGCTTCCTTGGCCATTTCTAGAGTAAAAGTGAAGTGTCAATTGTCCACTGGATAGAGCCTCCATTGATGATGTAGCTTTGGCTTGTAACCC
Organism: Thuja plicata; assembly: GCA_018584345.1. Classification (NCBI taxonomy): domain Eukaryota; kingdom Viridiplantae; phylum Streptophyta; class Pinopsida; order Cupressales; family Cupressaceae; genus Thuja; species Thuja plicata. Next base: position 1,075,926 of record MU223745.1, read on the forward strand.
ACGTGGAGCTCAGCATACAGATGTGTGATTCACAAAGCTTGCGGCAGAAGATACCAAGTTTGCAAATTGGAAAGCCAATAGAGTGTTATCTTACAAAATTTGCAAGACATTGTCCAGAGTTTGCATAAGCTGTTAATTTCTAGAGTAAAAGTGAAGTGTCAATTGTCCACTGGATAGAGCCTCCATTAATGATGTAGCTTTGGCTTGTAACCCACATGGAGCCCAGCATACTGACGTGTGATTCACAAAGCTTGCGAAAGAAGATACCAAGTTTGCAAATTGGAAAGCCAATAGAGTGTTATCTTACATAATTTGCAAGACATTGTCCAGAGTTGCATAAGCTGTTAATTTGTCTCATGCATACCAGGCCTTGGTGAGGTGCAGACTGCAAACCCAACTGGAAGATACTTGTACATTAGGTTCAATGGTTTAATGTTTATCTATTGTACTGAGTACAAGAATTCCAACTATGATGGATGTTAAGACTAAAATAGGCTCAGACTGGATGTATAAGGGTTGAGAAGCTTAACACCGAACATGGGATGGACCCCCAAGTATGGAGAAAGATCTACATCAAATGAATCCTCACCAAAGGTGCAAGATATGATGTAAGAACAATTTTGCAGATGTTTGAGTTTGCAATCAAGACTTTCGAATCACTCTTTCTGCACATCGAACCAAACTTTGTTGTCATCAATCTGAGTAGCACGAGTGTTTGATGTGAGTTGTTCTGTTTCAACTAGTTGGCAAGTCAAAACCTGCTACGTTAAAATTAGTGATGCAAAAGGATGCAATGAGAGATTAAATACTTATTACTAGGTGTATTTTTTGTCTATATGTCAAATGTTGGCAACAAACATAGGCATAATAGATATATTATGCTACATACCCCATTCAAACTTAAGGGAGGCATTTCAGTGGATATTTTTCATGTCTACCTAAAACCAGAAATAGGAAAGATTATATATGTGTGGACACATTCATTCTTGTATATATGTCAAATGTGGGCATCAAACAAAGGCATGATAGATATATTACTCTACATATCCCTTTCAAACTTAAGGGAGGCATTTCAGTGGATTTTGTTCGTGTCTACCTAAAACCAGAAATAGGAAAGATTATATACTTGTGGACACATTCAAAAATTTATAAGCTAATACCAGATAAGAAGCAACTTGATGCTCAAGGACAAACACACAAAATCTTCAAAAAAGTTTAAGGCACTGTGATTATGCTAAAGCCAGAAAGTTAGTGCTTTAGGGAAAAGTTATCAAAATATTTGAGACACCTTCCTACAAGTCTTCCTCATTCTATCCAGAGTCCACAAAGCGAAGGGAAAATAAAACCAAAGTCCACTTGGAGCTTGTAATGGATTTTTTCCATTCTCACGTCTTGCTTTTGCTTATCAGCAGCAACCTAATAAGGAGGACTTCTCCTTGAAAGTAAAGTTGGAGGCTGTCAATTTCATTGAGATAATAAAGCATGTTCACAATAGAATAGAGAAGCAGCTCGAAAGAGCCCAGTTAAAGTAAAAAGACAGACATGACCAATATAGAAAGGCCCATACAATCGTCAATTATTGGATAAAGGTGATTGTATTTTTCGAAGGAACAGTTGAAAGGTGAGGGCAAGAAGCTAAAACATCTTCAATATGAACAATTTGAGTTCATTAATGGACATCAGAAATGATTTAAAACTAAATTCTAAGTTACTCGGGTACGAGTACCCAGTACAGCAGTACTGTATTTTTTTCTCCTTGGGTACACGAATTGAATATATATATATATATATATATATATATATATATATATATATATACATATATATATATATACATATACACAAAAAAAAATAAACACCTCATGATTTGCAAAAATGAAAATACTCGTAACTCGATGATTTGTCAAATGTCAGTACACAAGAAAAATTACAATCAATATTTAATAATATACATATTACTCTTCATCAAAAGCATCAAAGTCTGCCTCTACTTCAATTTTACTAGCCATGCAATATACAAGCTAACTTGTCTACAGAGATTTTCTTGCAAGTTGTGCAACAATAACATCTCAGTCAACACACTCCAGAGTCAACTCTCAGTTCTTTGTCATCCCCCTCATTACAATCAAGTTTCTTACATGGCAAGAGATCCTACTAACTAGTAGAAGTCAGAAGTGGACACCCAATGGGGTTGAAAGGCAGCACCCCTCACGGAGGTTTTGGACAATGGGGACAATGGGGACAATGCCCCCAACAGGGTGCCCTTAATGGGGGTCGGGGTCAAGGAGCAAAACTTTTAGCCACATTCCATATCCCAATACAGGGCAGAACAAAGGGTCAGGGTCAAACCTCTACCACCAAACCCAAATTAAGGCCTTTGAAACCACACAATCCTTTAAAGATGCAAGACATTTTCACAATTTTATCACTTTAGAGGCAAAATTATATACACACTTTTTGCTTATAAAAAGATGTTTTAGAAAAATAACTTTTTTCCCTTTTTTGGGCAGCCCTTAGGTTTGCTTGGGTTCAGCCTAGGTCAGCCCAAGTTCCCTCTCGAGCACCCTGGGTCATTGTGGAATGCTTTTCTGATTTTTCATTGGGCAGCCTTGGGGTTGCCTAGGTTCGGCCTTCGTTTGCCCAAGTTCCCTTCTGGAGCACCCAAACTGTAACCAAGTGGCTTTTTAAGGAACCTGGTAACTGAGAAAATAGTGTTTCCTATGAAACATGAATATATATACCCCATAATAAGTGCAGAGTATTGATGTTACATGATCCTACGTTACTAGAAAGTGCTTGAGAACAAGAATGTGTGCTTCCAAACTTTCAAGCATAAAATAACTAATGCTCAGTAAACTTAGAGAAGTTGATGCAGCCCTTGTATTAAATAAGAAATTCAGAGAGGCAAAGAGGCAAAAAGAGGAGTATGGAGGCTTACATCCAAGGTTAGCAAGCCCCAAGTGAGAAAAAGGCAATGAACTCTCGCCTTCCTTGTAAAGTAATTACTTTAAGAGAACAGAAAGTTGCTTCATTGATGAGGTATTTTCCAAAAGGATCAACGAAAGTTATTAAAAAGACATGAATAACCTTAAAATGCACTGGATTTTATACCAAAATATGCAAAAAAAAAAAACAGTTTATAGTGCCAGTGGCAGAATATTCAGGACAGTTCTGTAATATAATCAGATCAGTTGCCAGAAGTGCACCCAGATCTGCTAAAAATTCAAAAGCTGAAAGCACATTCAGAACAGTTATAATCCCAGACAAATCACTGGCAGTTTGGTAAACTGAACCCTAAATATGTTTAGCCTAAACTCAGTTGAAGCAGCTTTGGGGAGTTATAATCAGAGTTTCAAATTGAGGACAAGAAGAGTATTTAAGCAGAGAATGTGTCGAATAGGTTTACTGGCTCCAAGATAGATCACCATAATAACTTTAACGAATTGCACACCCATGAGAACACAAGGTAGATGGCCTAAGATTGTCTCCAACAACACACGTCTTTAGCACGCGAATAATGAATGAAGGATTCCCTCTTGCTCCTTGACCTACAATTATTCACATACTACCGGTTGCAGCTAACTATTCTCCCCCAACTGCTTGCTACCACCCACATCTTTAGCACGCCAATAATGAATGAAGGATTCCCTCCTACTCCTTGACCTACAATTATTCACATACTACCCGTTGCGACTAACTATTCTCCCCCAACTGCTTGCTACCTAAAAGACTGAAAAGGTACCATCAATAAAAAATCTCTATTTAGGCCACTGCCAAGGACCACACTAATTTAGTGTATATTATGCCCTCAATAAGCAAGCGTTGCTGCATCACACAAGATGATTGTCTTTCCAATCACCTTATTGTTTTATAACAAAACAAAAAAAAATCCAACAAAATGTAAAACCCTCTCCCCTTCCAGATTTGGTCTTGAGACATTCACTAAGGAGTACAGATGCCCTGACCAGTAGGCCAACTCATACTGTCTTGATATTCGCACAACGGGTGTAATCAGATTCATTATTACATGTGTACTTTGTTCCATTTGCTAGGAAGGCATCTACGGTCATCTAAATGTTCCTTAAAAAATTCAATTGGATTTTATCGACGATTGCCCTAGAACCAGAAATCAAAAGGAATCTTAACTTATTCTGCATGGTTTTTCAAAAAGTTGAAAGATAAATTCATAATTCCATGCAAGAAGCAAATTTGATTTCTCGAGGAGCAGCATACAGATTCTTCAGAAATGTTCGTAGTACAATAGCTTTTCCAAAAGCATGATTAGGCATGGGGATGGCAGGTTTATGAATGTTTTTCTGCAAAATTCGTGGAAGATGTTTAAAATATCTTAGCCGGTGTACCTCATTCAATACACAAAATGATGAAAAACAATATATAAATAGGACCATTGATCTTTTCTTAAAACCAGCTTGTCACAGCCATCCAAAACAATAAGATGAAAACTGTGCTTATATGCGTTCCTTCAACAGGATATGAAAAAAAAATTAAAATTTTAGTGTAGTTTGTCACCCTTGATCCCAATAGGAAATTAGAGAACATACTCGTTATCATAGCTAGCGAGAAAGATTTGAAGGACATTGCGGGCCGCAAATTTTATCAGTGTTTATAAATACAAGTGATTTCGATCCGTTATTAACTCCATGTAGTGCATGAGACAGTTTTGAAATATAACGAGTATATCATTAAAGGAAACGTGCGGCATGCAATTTCATAAGACTTCGTAGCACCACTAGTTCCTTATTTTATTTCTCAGCAATAATTTCTAAAAAGGCATGAAATCTAAGACATCAAAAGCATTTCCTATTAACGCCAGAAAACAGAATAACAATTCCATGTTATTCTATTTACTCAGCACTCCTCTTAATACTGGAAAAAAAAATACGAAAAGGTACTATCTTCGGAATTCATCATTCCTATCATCGCCAAAAAACAAAATGATAAAACACAGTACCCTATTTATTGAACCAAGTAGTGCTTACCTTCATTGGCGCCCTTTTTAAGCTGCTTATAGTTGCAAGCCTGCTGCACCAAATCCAAAATAGTTATAGAAAGCTGATTATCAGCCAACGGATATGCTTTGGGATTCACGGCTTCAGCCTGCACATAATTACACCAAACTCAGCCACATCATCCAAAACCCTGAAATACATTGCTAAACGAGTAGCCCGCCATATCAATATTGTTGAAACATGCTCCTTAAACCAAAAGAAAAAATCTGGCATTCAATAAACTCCCCAGTGCAGAATGAAACTTTCCATAGAACACAAGCAAACAGCAGGAACGAGTTAAAAAAAATAAACACAAAAAAAGATATACACAGCGAATAAAAGAAAAATCGAAAAGAAACAACAACAACAAAAGAAGAGAGGAAATAAAAAAAAATCACCATTTGGTAAATGGATTTGCAGAGTCTAAATGCGAGAATAACTCTGGCTCAATTTGTTCTCTCAGGCTTGCAAAAGCTCACAACACTTTGTCAAACCGTTCGAAGATTTATAATCCAGAAACACAATATAAAGATTGTTGAGATCGACGGTCTAAGATTTTTTGACCTTAAACCCTAATCCTGTCTGGAACAAGATGAGACTTGTGTTTGCCTTTTTCCCTTGTACCCGAACGACAAATTATAAAATATTGAATTTAAATAGAGTTTAGCTTGTCATCACTTTGGAGAGGAAAATATCATTTTCCTAGGCTAACGTGATAAGATTCACATGCACCTTAAACCCTAAAATTTTGTTTCAAACAGGATAAGCCTTGTTTTAGGGCTTTTTTTACCTTATATTAGTGACTTGTATAGACTAAAGAGATAAAAAAAATTATCAATTTATTTAAAAGATGTAATAGATGTTATTTTGAAATGTCTATTTTAAATTAGATTTTATACTAGTATATTTATTAGTACGTGTTGTAGGCATAGTACTATTGCAATGAGTTTTGATTAATTAGTTATTAAAAAAATTATGTGAATCAATTATAAGCATTGTATTATTTATTTTTATTATTATAAAATTTTATTTATTAGTAATAAATTTAAATTATTTTATTTTGTCTTATAAAAGTAAAAGAGAATTATCTTACATTGACGCTTGGATAATAATTAGCAGGTATAAACACATTGTTGGATATTGAAGGACCCTTCGATTTGGTTTTGTTGATATTTAACATGTTTAATGTGGTACTGTATGCATATCACAAAATGCCTTCTGAGGTTATTGCATGGAAGAATTGTTGACCCTTTGTGTTTGTCCTTGATGACGAAAAAAGGTATTGTGTTGGTCAGAGACAGTCATATGGTTCTTGTTGGTTCGCAATCAGTTTGGCTTTAATTGATGTTGACTTTGTTACTGATGGTTTCAGTGTATATGCAGAGATCTCATTGCTCTTGACATGTACAAGTGTTCGGGCCACTTCTCTCCATGATCATATGGGACATTGGTTCAGTCAGTGGTGATTCTTTTTGGTTTATTTTGGCTACTAGTGACATATTTGGCAAATTTGATCTATCTTGGTGATAGCATGAGTACTTTGGGATTCTTATTTCATATGTCATGTGGACTTCATAGATATCATTCTTGATTACTTTGATTTTCTTGATAATAAGTGCTAATAGTGTTTATTGAGCTTCTTTGTTATTGATTATTAAGCACATTAAATGTGTTGTCGACTTTCAAAGGTGAGTATTGTAGACACCTAAAATTGACCAGGTATATCTCAAGCATTCAAAACTATAAATCTCAGCCAAATGCCTTAAAATCCCATCTCAATGCAAAACAAATAGATCAAATTAAATGGACATCTATCAAATCAAGTGGACAAAAGTCAAATCAAATTAAAAGATCAAATAATTAAATTCAAGCCTAAAGGGATTAATCAAATTATGCAATTGATTTTAATCAATTAATTGTATAGTTCAAATCAAAAAGATCAAATCCAACCCATTCACCCTTCCATGGCTAAATTAAT
>MU223745.1:1100012-1124138 GCA_018584345.1 Thuja plicata
GAGTTGTCTATCGCGGGTTCACCAAAATGTAAAGGGGTGAAAAGGGTAAGGAGATTGTTTGTTAATTGTTGTTTGATTTGATTAAAGAGTGTTGGTTTCCTTAACCCTACTTTACATTTAATTGAATTGTGTTGATTGTGTATTGCAATTGTGATTAAGGAGAAGATAAGATGCTCTTCTTCTATCCTCAAATGCACAAATGGAAGATCCAAGTTGATTAACCCCAAAGAAGGATCAATGCACAAAATGAATCAACTATTTGGTAAAGAGAGTAAAGGAGATCTTAAATTCTGTTAATTATTAAGTAAATATGATTTATTACAGTAATTGAAAAGGATAGGAAGAAGAACCAACCTTAAAGTATTGCAGATCAAAGAATGTTGTTTTCTGAGGTTTGTAGACTATTTCTGGAAATTCTGAAGAATGACCCGGAACAGAAACGTAGAGACGAACAAAACCCAGAAATCTTTTCCTGATCTGATGTCGTCTTATGAAAAAGGTTGACCTTGACCCACAAATGTCAACCCTGACCCAATAATGTTGACCCTGACCTACACAGGTCTGACAAAGAATGTGTTTGCAGAGTCTGAAAGAAAGTCAAAAAGGGTATCCAAATCTTTGTTCAAATCCGTAGTCCCGAACCTATACCTACAAGAAAAAGAGATTTGTTTGTTGGGGGGGAGGGTTTTGCCTTGGTCAAACCCCAATTTTGGAATTAACCTCAAAGTATAATTGAAATTGCATAAAGATAAACAAAGTAAATGCACAAATTCACCTTGCTTAAAAAATTCCTTGTGGAGGATTCGAATCCTTGAGTCCACAAGTATGTATGCACCAAATATGTAGAATGTAGAATGGTAGGATGTCTTCAATCTCTTGCTTGTAGATCTCTAACACCAATTCTTGAATGGTTTCTTGATTTAGAAGAGGCTTGGAAGAAGGTGAATGGAGAGATCACCAAAAGGGCACTATGTAGCTTGAATCCTTCAATGGCCTCCCATGGATCTCTTTGAATGCTTGAAGGCTTGATGGTGGATGAATCCTTGCTTCAAATCTTTCTTGATTTCTTGCTTGAATCTTCACTTGATGATGGTTCTCAACTGCTCAAGGATGCTTAGGCTTCAAAAGAGGACTTAGAGAAAATGAGGGGAGGAAGGCTCCCTTTTATATGAAATTAAGGCACAATCTTCTAAGGAGGCTGACATAGGAGAATAAAATTTCCATTAAAGCCTTTACCCTTAAGAGAGCACCTATATTAAATATAATTTAGGAATCGACGCTTCGGAACCCAAAACAACCGACCTGGAAGCGAGAAATACCTTTTGCAAAGACCGACATCCGGAAACTGCAAGACCCCAAAGTTTGAACCCTGGGTCAAGGTCGAGGTTGCCCTTGACCTAGGTCAAGGTCAAGGTCAACATAGACCAAAAAGGTTGACCTTGACCTTGAAGTCCAAAATCTCAGGTCTGCAGTCTAGAATGCAGAAATCAGGCTGGAAAGAAGTGGAAAGAGGGGCAGAACAGGGGGAAAGCCAGGTCTAACTCAGGAACCCATTCAAGGTGCTTGATATGACCCCAAACCACTTACTCAGAAGGCTAAACAAGTCTATAATGGAAGTGCTTCCATTTTCCAACTATACACCATGTTGTAGGCGTTGTCCTAGGACAGAAAGAAGGGCCTGTAGAGCATGTCATCTACTTCATAAGGAAAAATTTGCAGGGCACAAAGATAAACTACACAGTCACAGGAAAAGAACTGCTGGATGTGATATATGTGTTGAACAAGTTTCACCACTACATAACCGGTTACCCAATATTTGTGCATAGTGATCATACAGCCATCAAGTATTTGGTAAACAAGCCTGTTATCACAGGGAGTCTTGCCATATGGTTCTTGTTGCTACAATATTTCGACATCACGATAGTGGATAAACCAGGAAAAACAAATGTAGTTATTGATTTCCTCTCCAGATTATAGAATATCGATGACCCACATGTCATCGATGACAACTTTCTAGATGACCACCTATTTTCTATTTTTTCTCATACCCCCTGGTGTGCCAACATCGCCAATTATCTGGTTGCTCAAAAGGTACCACCACATTTTTCTCCCAAGGAAAAGAGGCTGTTAATTGAGAAAACTTTTAATTTTTCTTGGCTGGCCGACTGTCTCTTCTACACCAGACCCGATCAGATTCTAAGGTGTATTTGCGAGGAGGAGACATATGATATCATCCATTCCTTCCATTATGAACCTTGTGGCGGCCATTTTTCAACAAAACAAACAACCATGAAGATACTCACTACTGGCTATTACTGGCCAACTCTCCATAAGGATGCAACCATTTACACCCACAAGTGTGCTCGATGTCAGTGAATGGGAAGGCTAAGAAAGTCAGATGAAATGCCTCTATTACCTCAGGTAATAGTCACTCCATTTGATAAATTGAGGTTCAATTTTGTGGGCCCAATCAATCCCTTATCAAATGACAACTCTTACATTTTTGTTTGCACTGACTATGTAACCAAATGGGTAGAAGTGAGGGCTATAAAGCATGCTTAGGATAATAGGGTTTCTTAGTTTTATATGAGGAAATATTTACTAGGTATGGTGTTACACGGGAACTAGTCACAGATTGGGGAGCTCAGTTCACTTCTACTCTGATCACTGCACTTATGGAGGAGTACAACATTCACCACAGGAAGTCTAGTCCATATCATCCCCAGGAAAATGGTTAGGGAGAGATCACAAACAAAGAGATCGAAGCTATCCTGACCAAGACTGTTAAGCTACACAAAAAATACTGGAGTAGTAGATTGTAGGAAACTATGTGGGCTTATTGCACAACATGGAAAACCCCAATAGGTTTCACACCCTTTTAGTTGGTGTATGGAAAGACTATTGTAGTGCCTATCAAATTTGAGCATAAAACCTTACAAACAACATTACAACTCAACTTGGATCTTCCTACAATCCAACAAAAAAGACTCTTGCAGCTTAATAATCTAGATGAAATCTGAAAGGCATCTTTACAGAACATAGAGTTGCTTCAACTGCTATGTAATAAATGACATGATTCACATATACAAAATAAATGGTTTATTGCTGGTGACTGGGCACTTCTATATAATTCCTAGTTTCAAGAAAATCAAGGTAAGTTTACAACTCATTAGCTTGGTCCCTATGAGGTTTGTTGGTAAACAGATTGTTCTTTTGAATTTAACTCTAAAATACCCAAAATATTTAAGAACAATTGAATACCACAGTTGGAAAATTGTTATTGAAAAACCAATTTCCCTCTGAATTTGAAGGTACAACTCCCTTATATGAATTTTTTTTAGTGAATCTTGTTCTTTCCTAATCTAACAGAGGTATGTTCTTGACCCGAGAATAGAAGAGGTAAACCAAGCTAAACCCAGATGATAAATAGCTTAGGCAGGGTAAATTCAACTTTAAATCTAGCCAACTTTGAGATTTCATCAATCTGATTAACTCCCAAAATTGGTAATGCATGAACCTCTACTAAAAAATGCAAATGCAAAACTAGAGATTAATGATGAAAAGCTAAAGGATCAATCTATTTCATAGAAATGTTTCCCGACTCAGGATAACAATGGATCTTCCCCTAAATTAACTATATCAAATCATAATACATAAATCTGGTTTGAATACAGATTGCAAATCTAACTTCAAAGAAACATTCAAATTCAATAGAAAGACAAATGAAATGCAATGGAATAGTTAAAGAAATGGTATTTAGACACACACAATTGACTCAGCAAAATGTTATCTTTCACACCAAAATTTAGCCGACCTTTGCATTGATTTTGGAAAGAGTACATGTAGAGTCCCAGATTGGGCCGTTACAAAAAAAAGGGGGGGATAACCGAAACGGTTCAACTTCCCCAACCAGAAATGATAACCAAAGGTTTATCCATTACAACATCAATCAAAATTTGGTATAAAGAGAGAATCTATTCAAGCTTCAGTTTCATTCCCTTAGCCTAATTTATCCCTATAGGTAGTGGTAGCTGTGATAAATCTGATGAGCTCCTCATGTCTGTTGGCGTGGACATTGGTGTATCGGATGAGCCATCTGGAATGCTCCTTAGCCAGACTCTTAATGGCATCTGTCCAGTCCTTCAATTCTTCCATGGCCTTATAAATGCATCCACTCAACTGCTGGAGCTCTGGCACTTTGTCTAAATGGGTAGAAGATGGCTCTAACAGCTTGTCCACATAATCAGAAAATGATTTTTGCATATTGGCCAATACTATCATTTCTTTGCCTTGACCACTCGTCTGCGATTCTATTTGAAAAACCTTGAAGAATCTTAAAGTCTTTGCTCTATTCTTCCATGACCTTAACATCTACTTTATGCAGCCCCATCTTGGCCTAGATGATCATTTTGATTTTAAACTCTAGACTTTGAAGCCACTCAATTAGAGGTTCATCTCCCTTTTGCAGGATCTTGGCTTTCAATGCCTCTTTAGTCTTCATCTTTACTACTACATGGAGTGTCACTATGCACTCCTGACACTTCACTGTCTCAGATGCGAGAGTTTGCAAATTCTTCTCAATGTTATTCCTTTCCATCTCCAATCTCAAGAGAGCATTACCCAACTGCTTGACAACTGCCAATCCCTCAGATTTGAGTCTCTCAACCCATCCTTTGCCAATATGTGTGAAGTGCCTATCCTCTTGCAACTTGGCTAATATAGCTTGATTCTCCACCACACTAGGATCAAAGGTGGTTTGGGTGATGGGGACGCTTGCAATCGCAGTGAGGAGTTGTCTTATGAAATTGGTTAGCTCAGCCACTTTTGCCTTTAGTTGAACCTAGGCAGTCTTGAGATCCTCGAGTTCTTCCTCTATCACCACATTAGTATACTTCCACCAGTCCACCTTGGTGTCATGACAAGCCAAACCCATATCAAATGAATCCAACTGAAAGTCTGAAGCGGTCATATCCTCAAATCTTCCTTCCTTGGTTGGCTTGGCCACTTCCATAGTGAAGTGTCCAGTCTCAGGTTCACAACCCAGAGTAGACATCATCTTTACTTTCTTTTGTTTCCTCATAGTGGTCTTGGGCTGAAAGGCTCGTGATAGGGTGTCTTTGCTGGAAATTCCTTCTTCCGCCCTCTTCCTTTTGCATTCCAGAGTATTTTCTATCCATGACTCTACGCTGGTAACTTTGTTGGCAGAAACCAACTCCTCAATGAACAACTTCCTTATAACTGGGGGCGTAGCCTTTGGTCTAGAAGAAAATGGGTTTACTGAGGTAGGAGAAGAGGACACCAATTTGGCTACTGAAGGAACCTTCTTCTTTTTCCTGGCCTCTTCTTCTGATTCTGTGGTTGAAGGAGTATCTTCACCCACTTCCACTATGACAGGGGACCCTCACCTTAGAGAATCTTGGGTTGAAGTGCCAACTGGTACATCTATAGTGACTGCTTTAGCTGGCTACTCTAGTTCCACACCTTTGGTGGTTTCCTCTGTTGTTCCAATATTTGGAAGCAGACCTCCTCCACAAGTCTTCTTTGGTTGAACTTCTTTTTCTGGAGGTTCATCGCCTCCACCAGCTGGTTGAGATGAACTCTTGGTCATACTTGGGAGTACCACCGAAGAAGTTGTTGCAATGTTGGAAGTGTCCTTTATCGGGGTCCTTTGAGTGGGAGGCTTCCTTTTTGACCTCTTCCTTCTTCCTGTCGTCCATTCAACCCACTGCTCTATCCTCTTATAAATACCACTCATTAGAGTCTGCAAGTCACCTACTACTCGATCTAGCATGGGCTCAGAACAGATGGAGAGAGGTTTGATCTTCTCTAGAAAGGTATTATCATACATGTGCTAGCCGTCATCTATTAGCCCCTCAACTGCAAAATTGACCTTGAACTTTTTGATTTGTTCAATGGTTAATCTAGCATAAAATCTATCTTTTCTCTCCAGATCATCTCTACAATTGGCCCAGTAGTCTTCAATGTCATCTACAAGGTGGATAGCTTAACTCATTTGCAGGTAATCATGAGCATAATCAATTGGATCATATTGTGGCCTCAGAACATCATAGGTTTCCAAATAAAACCTCTTGGAGAATGCCTTTAGAACATTATTCACCTTAGACCGGGACGCACAACTATAGGCTCTGATAGTCACGGGGAAGTCGTAGCCTTTCTTCCTAGAATTGACACAGATCAAATTCACTTGCAGCACTTGCCTCATCACCTCCACCAGCATGATCATATCCATGGGATATCTGGGCAACTTCAAAGGGAAGTCATCAAAACCTGCAAGATGAAGGTATGAGAAATCTCTGAATTGAATAAAATAGCATCCAAATTGGCTTATAAAAGCCATGGCTTCGGGAGAGAATCTCCTCTCTAGATAGCCTTGTAGCTCCATGCACAATCTTATTGTAAGTGCATCATTAAATCAAAAATATTCTGCATAACTGTTGTGCAATTGCAAAGAGGGGAAAAATTCGTAACTCTTAACATCATTAGGAAATTCCTCTAATCTAGGAAGCCTTGGCCAAATTTGGATTGTTGCCAGAATATACAAAAGGACTAAAGAAATATAAAATTCATTCTGGCACTTAGCTCTATCTAGGGCCTCCGAGAGGTTTTCACTTACCATAAGGGCCCAATCAATGAAGTGGTGTTGGGAACAGATTACCTGAACCAGGAAGAAGTGATGATCAAGAAAATTGAGTGCCTCACTCTCACCTTTGATCCTGTGGAGTAGCACCATAATGTCTATGATCTCCAGCTTCATATTAGTTCCATATAGTGTCTTTGGCAGCTTCCCTTTTGCGTTTTTGGGCTCTTGAAACCATGCTTTCATTATCTCCTTCTTCCAAATTGACTTTTTGGCAATATATTCAGTCACCGCCTGACTGTATGTCATTTCTGAATACTCATCTTGCTCTGGGATGCGAAGTGAGTTCTGGAATGATTCTCTATTGATAGATAGCAACACCATATCATTGGGCAAGAGGATTTTCCTGGTGTCTGGGTTGTATTGAGCGATGCATTCCCAGATCAATTCTGGGGCTTGAACCACCACGGGAAAACCAGTGGCTTCAACTAATCTACTCTCCTTAAATTTCTCAATGATGGGATGCATCTGGTCCCCTTTCAGTCTGTTCTGAAAGTTCTGCATATCAAATAACTTTAGAGATGTATCTTAAATCTTATGCCATTCAAAAGTAATGTCGTTCATTCTGTCGAATCCCATGAATCTGGAAGCCATACTTCAAATAATTTGATTCAGGAATGAAGAATATCTCTCAAGAATGCAGGATCAAAGAAAAACCAATATCAAAGGCTTCGAGTTCAAAAAATTTGTTAAACAAACGGTAGCTCCTATTGGCAATCTCCAATTGATCTTATAACTTTTTAATTCTTACCATTTAACAGCCAACTTCCTGCGCCACACGAATGAAAAGACCTCAACATTAATGAAACAATTTGTTATGAAGTAAAATGACTTTATTTGAATTAATTACTTTGCTTTTACGGATCGTTAAGAAATGTCTTTTCACTTAACCGCAATGGTAACTTTTCTGAGGTAGCGGAAAATTACTTTTCTACTTCTCCTTTGAGCGGAGAAATGCTTTTGGAGTGCTCTCGGTTCAAAAATCTGCCCAAGGGGAAATTTGGTCTGTCAGGGTGCCAAAATGGCATGTGTTGACTTCATCTGCCTTCTTTATATCTTAGATTCTTTATGAGATACATTCTTCCTCGAAATCACTTCATTTTAATGGCTTGGCAAAAAACGTACTCCGTGGGTCGAAACCCGCCTGTTGGAGTAGTGGAGAAGCCATTTTCTGCTTTTTCACCTTTAGACTTATTTCTTAGATTTCTTTCTATTGAATCATTCCTCTTGACTTGTAGAGGTGTAGTTATGACACCACTTGGATCTAGTGGAGATGACATAACTGATCGGATGGATATATTTGGAGGAGATAGATATGATCGGTTTCAAAGATCTAGAGCTCAGTTGAGTACAAGTTACCGAATGGAGGTGTCCAATTTTTTAGGTACATTAAGACCCGAAGATCTGATTGATTGGATTAGTGATTTAGAAGACTACTTTACGTTGGAAGACATTTAAGATCTACTTAGAGTGAGATTGACACATACTAATTTGAAGGGACATGTCACTTTATGGTGGAAAGAGTTGTAGAGGTATATAGAAGAAGAAGGTGAGATGAAGATCAATCGGTGGACGTTGATGGTGATAAAGCTAAAGGCTAAGTTCATTCCCGCTGACTATGAACTTGAGTTATTTAAGAAATTGCAGAATCTAAAATAGAAGGAGATGACTGTGGAAGATTATACCAAGGAGCTCTACAAGTTGACTATTCGGTCTGGGCATAGATAAATTTCCAAGGAAAAGGTGGAGAGGTACATCGATGTTATGATATTCAATATCTAGGATGAGATTGGTATGTTGAAGATTGAATCGGTAGAAGATTCTTAACAATGTGCATTAAAGGCAGAAGATAGGTTGAAAATAAGACATCATGATAATTCCTGAGGGAAAGAGTAGCAAGAATAGTTGGTAAAAGATAAAGCGAAAGTTGAATATCAACGAAAACATGTTGAACAAGGAGAAGGATAGGTAGAGGTGTGATCAGAGGTACTTGTTACAACTATGGTGAAGGACATCGGTCATTCAAATGTCCCCATGCAGATAAGAAGGTTGGTAGTCATCTGAATATTGTGGTGAATGAGGTTACTGAGAATGAACCTGAGGTGGAGGGTGTGACTCACTTGCTTAGGAGAACATTGCTTGCCTCGAAGCAAGCTGATTCTTGTCAGAGGAAGAACTTGTTTAGGACTGTGTGTAAGTCTGGTGGTAAATGTTGTAAGGTGATTGTTGATGGAGGAAGCACTGACAACCTGGTTGTTGAGGAGATGACTCAGAAAATTGGTTTGAGAAGGTTGAGGCATCCTTGTCCTTATAGGATAAGTTGGTTACAAGATGGTCATGCAGTAGAGGTGAAAGAGAATTGCATGGAAATTTTTTACATTGGTACTTATAGAGATGAAGTATTATGTTACATTGTGGAGATGAGTTCTTGTCATGTATTACTCAGGAGACCCTTGCATGATGATAGAGAGGCTATTCATGACTGTAAAAGTAAATTTTTTACAATCCTAAAAGATGGACAAAAGTCTACTTTGATTCCTTTGATGAATGAAGGAAAAGAAAGGATGAACTTGAGCATTGGTAGCAAATCTAAGATGGTTGTAGGGGTTGGCGCAGACATTCAGATTCAGAAGTCTGAAGGTACATCAAAGAGTACTAGTAGAAGAAGGAAGCAAGATAATGTGTTGGTTGAGGACATGGATGACATGTATATCAAGAACTATTTTGCTATCTGTGTGTTGAATCCCAACATATGTTCATCTAGCTGCTGAGAAAATCTTTTCGCACCTAGGGTGTCTCATGCAGGAGCATCCGGGGGTACTTGGCAATCCTGTATCACCAAAAATATGTTTTGGTTTGATTTTGATTTGTTTCTTGGAAGCTTGGTAATTTGGTCGGTAAATGCCTTGGAGTTCCTTGTTGGAGTGCTTGGTTACCTGTTGGCTTGGTTACTTGTGGCTCAGTCTTGGTGACTTGTTTCTTGGTGGTGTCTATTTGGTAGAGCTCGGCTCGGTTGTGCCTCTCACCAAGTGGTCTATTTTCAGTGTTCTTGATCACCGAAAGGGTTTATGCTATTTGTTGGGCTGGCCAACTGGTGCATCTAATTTATGGTTGAGTGTGGGAGATGTGAGGACCTATATCTTGTTTGGTTCACTCTCCTATATAGATTTAATGACCATTGGAGGCTAATTGATGGATAACATGTTGGTTGTGTGTTCCTAATGTCGACTTGGGTTTATTTATGTTATTTAAATTGTAATGTCAACTTGTGGCAAGTTGTTATAAAAGAGAGTCTAGGTTGATGTTTAGAGGGGGGATGAGACAAAGAGAAGACCGGGGCATAGTAAGCTGATAAAATGAAAGGCTAAAAGTTGATGCAGATAGTTATAAGTGGGTAGATAGAAATTGCAGATTGCTAGGAGGCTTGCGAGCATAAGTTTAGATCTAGTTTCTTCCACTTATCTATAGAGTAGACTGGGAATAGTGGATCCTGCGAGATCTTGTTGATGCTATTGTTGTTTTGGCCCTAACTAGGAAGGCCTTACAACCCGACATGTTGCATGTAATTGAATCTGAAAATAAATATGAATTGATATAGTTTGTTATATCTCTAGTGTTGTTATGTTATGTGTCCGTTGTTGTCTTGTTGTTGGCTGGAAGTTTAGACAATCCTTTATTGGATCCTCCCAGCTTGACTGCATCACTTATGATGATATATGGTGTATTTTGTATTCAAGACCATTGACAATGTTATCAAGATGATTTTCTTGGACTCATTGTTATATTGAGCATTATATGTTGTTGGGTGTTTTAGTTGTGCACTCTCACTGATTTATACTATATTGTTGTAAAATGATTTATTTTAATACTTCAAATTTAAATGCAATGTTAAATTAAATGATATGATATTTACTCTATTTCTGCAAAATTGCTATGTATTTTTCTCTTTGCGTTGATATGAAGTGAGACAAATTCGTAGTTACCCCCTTTGTGAGGTCCACATGATGGTGTCATTCTCCTTCCTTATTTTATCATTTTATGCTTGTGCTTTGACTATTTATATTGTGAGAAACTACACTTGATGTTTGTGTGTATCAATGAATAGGGACCAGGCACATTCAACCTGAGTTGCATCATTTGAGTGTGTGCCTATGTCCCTGACAGTGACACCAAGAGATAATAGCTTTGGCCTTTCATACTGAGCCAATGTTGTCCCTGTATGGATGACACTTTCGTGTTATTTTATTATCCCTCTAGTACGTGTTGGTAAATATGGACTAATGATGCATATTGTGTTAGACTCGTGAGCAGGTTTGTGCTTCTATTGCTATTTAGTTTTTGTAGAAGGTTTTTTATTTCAATGTTGATTTTAAGGTTATGGGGATTTTTTAATATTTAATTTTATTTGTCGGCAAAATTTCCGCAGTTGGATTCCAAATGCCTAGATTGATTTATTTTATCTAGGGAAAGTTAGTTTGATTATTTAATTATTTAAATAATCCCTTTTTAATAAGTCACTTTGAAAGCTAGTTTGATTATTATGTGGAAAAGTGTGTTTTACACTCACTTCTCATATTGTGCTTTTGAGAAAAATTGGATCTTTGCTCCAAATCCTTAAGGAGAAAAATTGATTCTTGCTCGTTGTGAGAGATTCATGCATCAGATCCTCGTGAGGAGTGTCTCGTTGGAATCACATCACAAATGTCCAAATTCTTGTGGAGCCATTTGCATCTTCGTGAAGTCTTCTTCATTTTCTTCCATTTCTTGGTTTTTACCAACTGTGAGAGGTAGGGTTTTTTTATCTCTCAATTTACTCCATAGTTTTGCTTAAAATTGGTTGCTTTTGAACTGTGAGCTAAGAATTAGCATTCCCCCACACTTGTGTTTATTTTCATTGCCCAGTTGGATGGGTGCAAGTAATTATGTATTTTCTCATTGGATTTTGAAGTTTTTGCCTTGTTATGCTGCTGAAATTTGCATATGTGCCTGGATTTTGAATTTTATTATATTTTTGGAAGTTTGGACATGAAATAGGAAATGGATTTTAATTTTATTGATTTATGAGATGTTTGAATTTTGGGCATTTTAAAGGTTTTCCTTGTTTTCTGTCGCGCAGATTTGTCATTTGACTTGTTTAACATAATATGATTATTGGAGAGTGTTGTCCTCCATGTTTCCAACCATCCTATGGTTTTATTTTGCAAATTTCATATTTGTGGTCGAATCCATACTCCTGGAAAAGTGCCCAGTTGAGTGTGTCATGGGCACTTGTAATTCTTTTTTCTTTCCTTAGATTCTTCCTCCATGCTTGATTTGTGATCGGATTGGAACACACAATGTTGGTGTTTGAGACCACATCACAAGCACATTGTGTGTGCCATGATGGGATGCCATGGGTACTTGTGCTCTTGGTTGGGGCCAATAGAGCATAATTATATTTTCATCTCCCCCTAAGTTTGAGGTTTTGGTGTCTTGCATGCATCTTTGTATTTTGACCGGTAGGAGTGGAGTAGTGGGATGGAGTGGATCTCCAAGGAAGACTTGGACATAAAGTGGTCCTAGGGTAACCCTTGGGTGAGTTATCTTAATAAGTGATAACCTTTAAAATGAATGGGGAAAAACATAATAATAATAAGATAAATGTAATGTCCATCAACTGTCAGTTTGAGAGACGTGAGTCCGGACAGTTGTGAACCATCTATAGATGTTGATCTGACACAATAGTGGTCATCTTTTTGAGAGACATGTGTCAACACAGTAGAGATTCCTTGATGAGAGAAGGAACTTATCGAATCTATATGGGCATGTACGAGCCATGTGATGACACTCCATTCTTGAGTCTCAATACCGTACCCAGTCTAGCATGAGTAGTGATATTGACATACCTGCATTGCATTATTATATGTGAGTGTACTCAGACTATGGTCCCTTCTGTGAGTCATGCATTTTGTATGGCATGTGTGTAGCCCTCTTTGGTATGTGCGGTGCATTGTGGTTGTGGTCGGGTTACTATCTCCATGAGAATAGTGGGGTGGGCATGCGGGTTCCATGTGGTAGGGTGGCATTGCATTACTATGCTACTGATGGGGACTAGTGTACAGGGATGAACTTCCTCTAGCTAGAAGACTTGGGGGATTGAGAGAATATTCCACTATTTATTATCCTTTTATGCTTATGTATTATATTTGATGTTATTTCATTTAGCCTAGACGTTATGTTCTTCATTTATGTATTATTGATGCAATCAAGTGACTATGACGTTGATGTCCGTATATCTGATACTCCTTAGTGTGGAGCTAAACATTTATTAGTCATATATAGGTTTCATCTTAGGGGTAGACTTATTAATTCTTGCATTTTAGCCATGTTTTCCAAACTGACGTCTGTGCATACTTAATGTCTCTATCTGGAAACTGGCGTCTTCGCCTCTCTAGAGTGAAACTTTTTATCTCAGAGAGGATTTATTTCACAAATCAACATTTGTGTAGATCAGCATCTCCATTTGTAGTTTAGTGTCTGTGCCCTCACTCATCTAAGACTTTTCTTCTAGAAGTTCACCAGTCGCAGATCAACGTGTTCGCTTCCCGGTTGGCGTCTCTATCTGCCTTCAACGTATGGACCTAGTTTGGATTTGTATATAATTTTGTGAGATGGGAGTTGGATTTATGCTTTCGGGTTGGATTCCTGAGGGTCCTTGGAGGCCTTCCAGACCTTACTTATGGCTTTTGGTAGATGTTTGTTTAATTATTGTTTACGATCATGTTTAGAACGTATGAACTTGTATGGATAATCACTGTAGAAACTTTCGTTTTGGTTTAAAATGAACATATCTGTGTTATGGTATTGATTGTTATTGTTCTCCTTGTGTTAGCCATGAATGCTTGTTTTCTTATCCATTCGTGATCCATGGACGGATGTCTGAATCCTTGTAGGGAAATCTCAGGAATGTGTGTTATCTATTCCTAGGGTGTGTTGGGTTGACTAGGAACCTTTGGAAGAGTTTTTAAGTGTTCCACTTGTGTGTGAAAACATGGATGTTTATTATATTTCTTTGTATTGTTTTATTGGTTATGTTAGTCTTATAGGATGCACATTGTACATGTTGATTATTCTATGTTAGAAAAAAAAATTAAGTGCATATTTAACCTTGTGTTCCAAGGGTTCGTTAGCGGGGCATTACAACCTTCATGAGTGAATATTGAAATCACACATATTCTTGAGGATGCTTGTATGTTTCTTGAATTGTAGTACTTTAACCTTGGAATGTATAAATGAATCAAGGACGCCCTCACAAATGCATGGATCTATGAATATCGCTAGATCTTCAATATTGTTATTCTTGAGGAGCACTTGCTATGAAGGAAGAATGCATGTAGATGGACAATGGATCTTCTTGCTTGATTGAGAAGACCTCTAATTGGCCATATTGAGAGAGAAGCTTGCTAAAATTGACAAGATTACCTTCAAATTATGTTGGAGAGAAATGCTAGATCTTGGATGCTTTCCTTCAAATCTTGAATTTGCTTGATTCCTTGATTGTTTTTTTTATCATTATTGTTCTTGCCAAAATGAGGAGAGATAGGGGTTTATATACCTCTCACATATTTTGGGATTCAAGATTCACTAAGGATGACACGAGATCTAATTTCCCACTAAAATATCGTAATGGGGTCCGAATTCAAATTTGAGGCCAAACCTAGGGGAATACAACACCTTGGGCTTTGTGTTCCTAGGAACAAAATGCCTAGGGAATTATATACATAGGAGAAAACACCAAAATTGAAATGGGAGATCAGGAAGATAGGGTAGATGCCGAAACAAGGGGAGATAGGTAGTTGGAACAAGCATAATGGACTTGTAATATCAAAATCACCAAAATGGGACCTAACTAAGCATTTAATTATGGGTGCTAACTTTGTAGGATGGTACAATTAGGATTTGGGTTTAGAGCTAGCATTTATATCATGATTCGGATAAGGATTACAATTTATGAGTTAGAGTTTGTATTATGGTTAGGGTTAGGATTTACATCATGGTTAGTATTATGGTTAAGGTTAGGATTTTGTTTAGGGTTTAGGGTTAGGATTAGGATTATGGTTAGGATAAGGGTTTACATTAAAGTTAGTATTAATATTGCTAGGGTTAGGATTTGGGGTTTGGTTTGGATTATCATTATGGTGAGGGTTTATATCATGGTTAATATTATGGTTAGATTTAGGGTTTTAATCAGGGTTAGGATTAGGATTAGGATTAGGGTTGAGGGTTAAGGATTACAATTATCATTAGGGATAGGGTTTACAAAATGATTAATATTATGGTTAGAGTTAGGTTTTATTTAGGGCTAGGGTTTATAGTTATAACTTACATTATGGTTAGTATTATTGTTAGGGTTGGGGTTTAGGGTTAGGTTTATAATTTAGGATTAGGATTGTGGTCACATTTAGGGTCTATATCATGGTTGGAATTAGGGTTAGGGTTAGGAAAATAGTTTGGTTTTATGCCATGGTCAGGGTTAGGGTTGGGTTTAGGGTTTGGGTCATGATTTTCTCTAGGTTCAGAATTATGGTTAGGGTAAGGGTTTACATAATGGTTATTAGGGTTTATATTATGGTTGATATTATGGTTCAAGTTAGGGTTTTGATTTAGATTAGGCTCTAAGATTAGGGTTAGGATTAGTATTAGGGTTTAGAGTTTAAGATTAGGATTATAGATAGGATTATGGTTAGGGTGAGGTTTACATCGTGTCAAGGTTACAATTTAGGGTTAGGATTAGGGTTTAGTATTTAGGATTAGGTTTAGGGATTAGGGATTAGGACTAGGATTATGGTCAAGAATAGGGTTTATACTATGGTTGAAAATAGGGTTAGGATTATGAAAAGGGTCTAAATTTATGCCATGGTTAGTGTTGGGTTTAGGGTTTGGGTTAAAATATTCTTAAGGTTCAGGGTTATGGTTAAGGTAAGTGTTTACATCATGGTTAGTATAATAGTTAGGGTTAGGGTTAGTATTAGAATTAGGTTTTAAGGTATATGATTAAGATTAATGTTAGGGTTAGTGTTTATATGATGGTTAATATTATGATTATAGTTGGGGTTTTAATTAAGGTTAGGGTTCTTACCTCTCCTCAACTTTCAATCTTAGCTGCTCTCCTTTATAATAGTAGAGCCCACCCTGCAGTAGGGGTGGGAGGGAGGATTAAAGTTGGGATGGCCCTACCCACAATTTCAAGAGGGGGGCCTACCTATTTGAAGAAGAAGAGGTAGTGGATACTAAATACAAAACACCCTAGGGACCATATTTTTCTTCACCAACATGAGTTCTAGCCAAGTCTCGAACAAATTTGAGAATACTATTTTAAGGACTCCCACCCACCCCCAAACTAATTGATTGAGGTCAAGCCAGTGATTAAAGTCGGCCTCCCTCCATCATTTTACCTTAGTGATTTTCATGACTTGATTATTTATGAGGAGTCTTTTGTGGCTTTGGATTTGGATTTTATTTGGTTCTTTTGGTTGGAGCATTAGGGTTCCCTACTATTCTAAGGGGCATTGGTTGGGGAGAAACATATACTACATGTGAGGATCCTATAGGGGTAGGTGCACTAGTGGCCCTACTATTCTAAGGGGGATTAGCATTCCAATGTCTAGCAGTGGATTTGGTTGACCCCGATCCAGTCGATGATTTTTCCCACTATATATATACAATGGCGACAAGCTGGTTGTGTTTATGGCTTGGCCTTGGTGGGTCTTGCCTATATATAGAAGGGGGTGACTACTTAATCTGGACCTGGAACAACTTGTGCTACTATAGGATCAAGGTTTAGAGTTTAAGATAAGGATTATAGCTAGGAAAATGGTTAGGACCTAGGTTTAGGGTTTAGGACTGGGATTATGGTTTAATGTTTAGGATTAAGATTATAGTTAGGTTTAGGGTTTATTTTTTGTTGGAATTAGTGTTAGGGTTAGGGTTTTGATTAGGGTAAGGGTTTAGAGTTAGGGTTAAGAAAGGGGTTTAGTTATATGTCATGGTTAGGGATAGGGTTAGTTTTAGGGTTTGAGTTGTGACCTTGTTTAGGATTAGGACTATGCTTAAGGTTAGGACTAGGTTTTAGAATCAGGGTCAAGTTTAGGGAATAGTGTTTATGATTAAGATTATATTTAAGATTAGGATTATAGTTTATATCACAATTATTATTATGGTTATAATTAGGATTAGGGTTAGGAGCTGGGTTTATTATTTATGCTTAGGATTATGATCATGGCTAGTATTATTATTAGGGTTACAGTTTAGGAATGAAATTGAGGTTAGGTTTAGGATTTATAACTTAGTTAGAATTATTGTTAGGGCAAGGGTTTTTATTGATGTGGGATTGGAGTCTCATTGCTACTACAGAGTCATCTTGGCTCTTCTCTAAAATCTCTCTCCTAGATCTCTTAGGGTATTCACAACCCTAAACTAAGGTAAGTCACTATCAACTTTACCTCCCCTTCAAGACTCGATCCCCATCGACATATTATTCATCTTTCTCACTGAACCTACACAAATAGATTCATTTGAATCACTCAATCAATGTTTTCAAAACATTGCTTTCATTCTCTTCACTAGCTGGACTATTACCGAGCTCACCTAGGGTAAGATATCCAGACTCGTAACTGTTGCTTCTCCTACCAAAAACAAAAAGGAAACTATGTACAAGGGATCCTCTCGAGTTCCATCCTAACACATGATTTTCACCATGGACTCAGGAATCTCGAGGGGTCATTACTGTTTACAACCCAGAATGGGTGAAGAACTAAATACTTGTAAAACATAAATAAAGTAAACTAATCTACTTGCATGCAAAAGGAACAACAAAGCTTGATATTCACTAAACACACACTCTGCAACTTCTCATTTCTAGAAACAAAAATCAAAACACTACAATATTCTGCAACTCTATAACTTGTATGTAACTTCTTCTCCTTTGCAACCTCTCCTCTCCCTAAATGAAGGCTTGGGATGTCATTATTAACCATCCTATCATTGGAACAACCCTAACTACACACTCATTCACAAGCATCTCTTTAGGAACCGTTACAACTACCCATACTGTCCATTAAAGACAAGATCCACTTTTCACGGGTCGTTACGATAAAATTTACCGAGTAAGAGTAAAGCAAAACCGAGTGCCAGTGTTAACAAAGCTCTAGTGTTAACCGAGCGCCTGTGTTAACCGAGTGCCAATGTTAACCGAGCTCCAGTATTAACCGAGTGTCAGTGTTAATTGAGCGTCAGTGTTAACTGAGCACCAGTGTAAACCGAGCGCTAGTGTTAACCAAGCATCACTGTTAACCGAGCATCAGTGTTAACCAAGTATCAGTGTTAACCAAGCATCAATGTTAACCGAGCATCAATGTTAACCAAACATCAGTGTTAACCGAGCAACTTTATGAAAGGTTCCTGATGCCTTGGTTGGATTTCTAGAGGCTTACAAACTGCCTCACACACACACAACTAAAAGAAACCAACTAAGAAACTAGAGTGTTTGTTCATCAGCTTGACCCATTTTTCCACTCGGTCATTACAAGAGTGAATGAAAAAAACACTACAAACCAAAAATTAATCTAAGAGTTCTTAAGGATCTTTCACCCTAGTTCTTTAGGTGCTCCTGAACCATACTCCCCCAACAGAGAGAAATCAACTTGCAGGTGATTGGATCAGGTCGGGGTCAATGCCCAACTTCTTGAACTCGGTCTCTTGCACCCATGTGGCTTCAGAAATAGCTTCTCCTTGCCACTTGACTAGATTCTCCATGTATGTCTTTGTTCTAGTCTGCTTGGAAACTCTTGAATTTAGAATCTTCTCTTATCTTGGCTTTGGGGCTACTGGAAGTTTTAGTGCCTTGAGATCCTTTATTGTTATTGTTAAATCAAGATCTTCTTCTAGAATTGGTCCCTTGTAGAACACCAGATCTGCCACATTAAAGAGTGGAGATAAACCTATATTAGTAGGAAGGTCAACTTTGTAAGCATTAGACCCATACTTTGCCAAAATTGCACAAGGGCCTATCTTTCTCATCTGAAGCTTACTCGGGACACCTTTTTGCAACCGTGCTTTGTTTAGGTGCACCATGACCAATTCTCCAACTTGAAACTGAACATCTCTTTTCCTTTCATCTGCTTTCTGTTTGGTGTGAGTTGTACTCTCCACTAATGTCTTCTTCACAGTATCATGGACTTCTTTCATGGACTGAGAAAAATATTCAGTATAACCACTTTTTCTACATTGTTTCCAAGATCCCTGAGTTCACATATACCCCTCGGATGAATCCCATATACTATTGCAAAAGGGATTTTTCCCGTGGATCTATTGACTGCATCATTATAGGAAAACTCTGCCTGTGCAAGTAACTGATCCAATGACTATCCATATTCTTTTGTGAGACATCTCAAAATATTTCCTAAACTTTGATTCACCACTTCAGTTTGACCGTCGGTTTGTGGGTGATGTGCCAAGCTAAAGGAAAGATTTGTACTGAGCTTCTGCCATAAGGTTTTCCAGAAATTACTCATAAACTTAGAGTCTCAGTCTGATATAATACTCAAAGGTAATCCATGTATCCTCACTGCTTCCCTGAAGAAAATATGTGCTATATAGCATGCATAATGTGTGGTCTTGCATGGCACAAAGTGAGCCATCTTGCTGAATCTATCCACAATCACAAAAAAATTGTCCATTCCTAGCTTGGTCTTAGGTAGTCCAGCCACAAAATCCACCCTGACACACTCCCAAGGTCGGTTTGGGATTGGAAGTGGTTGATATAATCCTACATTTGATGAAGTACCCTTGGCCTTTTGACAAACTATGCAGGTCTCTACATACTTCTGAACATCTTTTCTCATTCTTGGCCAATAGTAGTACCGCTGCACCAATTCTAAGGTTTTGTGCACCCCAAAATTTCCACTCATTGAACCATTATGCTTCTCTTGTAATAAGTTCTCCCTCGTTGAACCTTTTGGTACACAAAGTTTTCCTCCTTTAAATAGAAGACCTTCTTGTAGGGTGAAATTAGAATACTCACTATGAAAATGATTCTGAAAATCTTGACATACTTAGTATGCTGCTGAAAAATCTTCATCTGCTGAATACAGATCCTTGAATTTGTCTATAACAATGATTCTTAACTAAATTTCTTGCACCATGAGCAGCCTTCTACTCAATGCATCTACTACCTTGTTCTGTACTCCCTTCTTGTGCTTGATGGTGAAGGTGTAGGCTTGAATGTACTCTACCTGTTTCATATGCTTATGGCTTACTTTGTCTTGAGAATTCAGAAAACTTAAAGCCTGATTGTCGGTAAAGACTACAAATTGTCAGTAAAGATTATGTTTTTTTTAAAGATTAGGATTAGGATTAGGGTTAGGGTTCAGTGTTCGGGCTAGGGTTATCATTAAGGTTTAGAGTTTACCAATAGGATTATGGATATGGTCAGTGTTAGGGCTTATATTTCATTATCAGTATTATGGTCAGGATTAGGATTTTTTAAGGGTTAGAGTTAGAATTGGTGTTAGGATTCATATTATGGTTAGTAACCATTTTTGTGAGAAAGGAGGGAGGATTGAAAATATTATATAATTTGGCTTTAAATCTATGAATTGCATTTTCTTGGAAGTCTCTAAAGCCTTTACAAGAAGCTGATTTTGAGTAGGCAGCCTAGAGAAGGCTCAATAGTAGGAGTATGATGTAGAAATTCTACACAAGGCTCACACATATAACACAATAATGGGTTTAGGATTTTGATTCTGGTTAGGGATACAATTAGGGTTACTACTATAAGGATAGTGCTTTAGGTAAGGGTTCACATGCAACTACAATTAGTGTAAGGGCGAGGGCTAGGGTTTAATCAAGAATAGGGTTACCATTACAATTCAGTTACGATTTTATTAGCATTAGAGTTAGTGTTAGGATTCAAATAGGGCTAGAGTTAAATTATAGTTACATCGTGGTTCAAGTTATAGGTAGGGTTTAATTCTAAGGTTAGAGTTAAGTTTATGGTAATATTAGATTTAGGGTTAAGGTAGACTACAATTATGTTTGTTATTGTAGGATAATGCATTCATAACACTTATTATCATTTCCTCATAAAATATTAAAAAAATCTTCATTATTATTTACTTTTCTTGTGACTTTTTCTCCCTTATTTAAATATTTGTATGAAACAAATACCTTCAAACTTTATTCTAATAAAATTAAGACAAAAATAGATAGAATTAATTTTCATGAATTATCATTTATGACATGTGTGTGTGTATATATATATATATATATATATATATATATATATTACCATTCTTTTAACCTTTTAAATTTTAAGAATTTTACTTAAAAATCTATAGAAAACTATTTTAATAGAACTAATTTTTTAATTTTTAATAATATGTTTTAAATAAAAAAATTCAATCTTAACTAAGAGCTAAATAAGAAATAAATAGAAAAATCTCATCTATATGATAAATTTGAAAAACTTTTATTTATAAATAATTTTTATATATTTTTAAAACTAACTTTAATTTTTTGAATTTAGAATGATTAAAATTTAGAAACATAAAAGTCATTTATGATCTTTCTAAATTTAAAATAATTTTAAAAATTATGTATTATTTTTTAAATATGTTTTATGTATAGAACTTTGATTTTTGAATTTAGAAATATAAAAATTCTTTTTGGTCTTTTTAAAATAAAAAATAAAAAATTACATATTATTTTAAAAATATTGGTACAAGCATGTAATCTTGTTTTTGAAATTTAGAAACATTATATTTTTATATTTAAGATTTAGAAATAGTAGTTGACATTCTTTTAAGATGCCAAAGATGCCATGAGATATACAACAATCCACAATTTTTAGATATTCTTATTGCATGTAATATATTTATTGATTTTCAATTTGTTTTGAAGAAAGAGTTTGGTATTTAAAAATTCAATGAAATGTTTTTACCCATCCCAAACTATTTGAGCTTGTTTTGGTATAAACAAAATATTTTTTTTGTATTAGATTAGGCTTTAAAATAAGAGTCTGTTACAATAAATTTTAAAAAGAATAGAAAAAGCGAGAGGGCTTGATCATGTAGTCAAATATCAATACATAAGTAATTGTGTAGCATCTCTTCTTATTAATGAATGAGAGTGAAACAATTCTAATAACAATTCTTTTTTGGTTATTTATAAGCCAATTTCTCAACAACACTATGCTAATCTAGAACACACATAAAGAAAAAAAAACTTCTGCTAATTCTTTATAGTGGAGATGGTTGATATTTGTGCATTCTTTGATGTATACCTATTTCCCTTTCATGGAGTGATACATACATTCCCATCAATGACCACTTTAAAGAAGAATTTGATTCACTGCATGCAATATCTATTTTAATCTAAAGAAATCACCACCTGCAATTAACCCTTCAACATTTCTTATTCACTGTAATACAAATAAATGAATTTGTTGCTTATATAACTACAATCTAATATAAAAAGGTGTATAATTACATCTCTCTCGCCTCTTTAATCAATGGGTTTAATGATATCATGTACTATTTTCATATGTTGTTTGGGTAGTCATCACACATATATACATGTGCAATATCTATGAAATTGAGTAACAAAAGGCAGTCATAAAAACCCACGATATGACAAACACGTCTTGTAAAGGATTGTTGAAATAATCTTTGAAATTAACATGTCGAGGATTTCATCTAAATTTTAATAAGGGCCTTGAAATGTATCCAAGCATATGGAGATTTAAAAATCAACCCAAGCTCATAAATATTGAGCTATAAGTAGTTAAGGTGTAACATAAAACAAGAGGATTCACTATTAAAAGAAACACAATCAATTACCATCTATGAATACAGATTAGCTTAAGAGGTCGAAAGGGAAGACTATATCAAAACCAGAAGAATTAGCTTTGTCCAAAAATCCATGCTAGTTTAGAGATGGAGAATATAGAAGCTTCAAATTGCAGGTACAAAGCTTCCAAGGTTTAACCAAAGACAAATAGACATACCCTACAATCACTATAGTTAGTATTGTGTATGTAAGTGACTCTTCATAGTTTTTTAAATTGATTGAGAAAAAAGTTGTTTCATATGCCAAAATTATTAATTTCTCATGTCTACCAATATTAATTCTATTTTTAATTGGCAAAGTTGTGCCATCAATTTCTCATTTCTACCCTTGCCAACTCATCTCATAAGACATGCAAATGCCCATCAAAATTTCTCAATATTGGAAATATTTACCTATACCTTTGCTGCCACTATAGGAAGTCTCTTGACTTAATTAATTATGTTTAAGTAGGTTTCAAGATAGAATTCAATTGAGGTTGGTGTTCAATTAGGATTAGGGTTAAGGTTTAATTAGGGTTTGTGTTATGTTAGGATCATGGGTCAATTGGGGTTAGGGTTTAATCAATTATATAGTTTATATTGATTATGTTACAACAAAAGTGCATATCTTAATAATATTGGACATGATGTGTATTGTAATTTCTTAGATACCATTGGTTTGTAACCCAGATAGAGCCTATTGGATATTAATTCAAAGAATGAACAAAACCATCCAAGTTTTTGAGAGTTCCATGATGTGATGTCCTTCTTGTTGGGTGAATAGTTATTTGGTGTACTGTTATTATTTAAAACTTCACGATTTTCTATCTTTCACAATCATAAACATTTTGACAAAGAATATGTTGGAATTTCAATCATAAACAAAAGAAAATATTTAAAATTTTGTTCAAATGTTCTACCAAATGATCGTTGTTGTAAATAACTCAAATCTTTGGAATAACTTCCATACAAATCATATTAGCAACAATCAAATACAATAAATCATTTAGGTATAACATTTATGTGAACATGAGCAAAACATATGGGTTTAATGTTGCATAACAGGGGATCAAATGCATTTCTTCTTTTAATTTTTTTTTGTTGTAGACCCCTCATGCACTTATAAAGCTATTTTCATTACTTTAAATATTGTACAATCAAGTTGAGAGTTAGGATTAGAGTTAAGTTTAGAATTATAAATAGTATTACCTTTAGATACAAGATTAGGTTTAAGGTTAAAGTTACACTTTATTTAGAATTAGTGTTAGTTTAATGGTTGGGTTTAGTGTTAGAGTTAAAGTTACAATCATTGTTAGTGTTGAAATTATAAATAATGTTAGTGTCAGTTTTGTAACCACCTGAATTTGGTCTGTCGCAACTATGGACCCTATTTGCCCTAAATGTGATCATACCCTTGATTTATGTCCAAACGACCCTGTTACTGCTTGGCATAATTCTTTTAATCAATTTAATATCCGAGGTGATTTTTATCACTGATTTACATTAACTATTATAGCCATACAATTCAAATCAATTTCGACCAATCAAATCAAATCAAAATCAAACATGGCTATAGTATTTAATTATAAAGGAATTAAATAAATC
>MU223745.1:1125500-1168848 GCA_018584345.1 Thuja plicata
TTCTAGTTAGAAGGCAATAGGCCGATATTAGTGGTTTTACATGTTTTGACTAACCTTTCAAGCTAATGCAATGACCTATTGAGTGTTTGTGTCATTTTCAACAGGTACCCATTTACACACACACAAGTTTTAGGGTTAGTTGTGGACCTAGGGTTGGAGTTACTGACCGAGTTACAATTAGGAATCTAGATTTAGAGATAGAATCACAGTTAGTGTTAATGTTATAAGTATTGTAAATATATAATTAGTGCTAAAGTTAGATTTACAAATTAATTTTAGTTCAGGGTTAAAGTTACAATAGTAATTATTATTAGAGTAAGGTTTAGGATTAAAGTTTTAGTTGAGGCTAAAACTACAATTAGTGTCACTTTAGAAATAAGGTTAGGATTAGGGTTAAATTCACATTTAATATTAGTAACTATTTGGATTATTACAATCATAAACAAAATGTGCAGAGGGCCTCTAGATGGAGGTGACACACAATAAAAAGAAACATGATGAACCTAACCTAGGGATGCCCTTAGGAGGAGTTATAACTAGAGCTATGAGAGCTGATATGGGAACGCCTAAGTCTAACATAGGTAGAAGACCAAATAGAATCACGAGAGAACAAGAAAGTAGACAAAGTATTGCAGATGGGCGACAGTGTACCATCCAAGAATGCTCCCAGGGTAAGAAATAAAGATAATCTCTTGGAACATGAGGGGATTGAATAGCCCCCACAAACATGACCTTTTGAGAAATTTTTCTAGGGATCAAAAGCATGATATCATTCTTATCCAGGAAACTAAAATGGCTAGAGATAAAGTAGAAAAGATTAAATTGTTTAAGAACTGTGGTGTTGTGGGCTCTAGTTTTGAAGGGCCTATGGGGGAACTGCCTTCTTCTGGAACCTTAATACTATTCATGGTGATATCATAAAATCTAAAGGTAATATCTCTAATATCAGTTTTAACCATATTAGAGATGGCTCCAACTAGGTTCTCTCTAATATCTATGCGCCCAACTTTAAAAGTGGTAGAGATAAGTTTTGGCGTAAGATGGAAGTTGAGAGAAGTAATTTTAGGAATGAATGTTGGATGGTGGTTGGAGAGTTCAATAATCCCCTCAGCGACTCTAAAAAATTTGGGGGAATCTCATCCCAGAATGATAGTGTTGTGGTTCTGATGAATTTTATAAATAATCAATCCCTTATGGATCTTGATCTCAAAGGTGAGACCTACACTTGGTCTAAT
The DNA here is from genome assembly GCA_018584345.1 of Thuja plicata. Classification (NCBI taxonomy): domain Eukaryota; kingdom Viridiplantae; phylum Streptophyta; class Pinopsida; order Cupressales; family Cupressaceae; genus Thuja; species Thuja plicata. Next base: position 1,126,736 of record MU223745.1, read on the forward strand.
CAAAGAATAGGGGGATGACTTGATTCAAGTTTGTCTAGATCAGGCCCTGATATCCATGGATTGGATCCTTTTTATGCCTGATTAATGTCTAATCTACACTGTATAGGGTCTGATCATTCGCCTATAGCCCTTCAAGCTAATCCTTTAACTGGTAAAAGAAACCCCCTTTTCATATTTTAGAGAAAATGTGGATGCAACATCCCGACCTAGAAAGGAACACTGCTGATTGGTGGAATGTCCATGTGGAGGGTACGACTATGTATAGAGTGGTCCAAAAACTTAAGAGGATCAAAAAAAAATTTGAAGTGTGGAATAAAGAAGTGTTTGGGGACATCTTCAAAGCAAAAATTTCTATTCAATCTGACCTTCGGGAATTGCAAGATACTATCTAATTGGAGGGCTTGAATGAGGAGAATAAACTAAAGGAAAATAGAATTCAAGCTAACTTTCACAATATCATCTCTAAAGAAGAAGCGTTCTGGAGACAAATATCCAGAGCTCTCTGGCTAAGAGTTGGGGACAAGAATACTCGCTTCTTCCATATGACAACACAAAAATACAAGGCGGCCAAAATAATTGACTATCTCAATAATCCAAAAGGTAAGTTGTTTAAGGATGAGGACATCAAAAAAGAATTCTTAGATTATTTTGCTTCTCTTCTCATGGTTGATCCCTCCCTCTCCTCTGAAAATTAGAATCTTTTGCTTGATTATATTTTGTGTATCTTAGATAGGGAAGCAAATGATTTGTTGTGTAAGATTCCTTCCAACAAAGAAATTAAAGATGTTGTTTTTTCCTTTGAGAGAGAAAAGTCTCTTGGACCTGACGGGTTTCCCCCTTCTTCTTCCAATATTTTTGGCACATTGTTTAAAAATATATCTCAGATGTTGTCAAAGAATTCTTTGGAGTTGGTTCTCTTCGAAAGGAAGCTAATTCTACATTTTTTGTCCTTATTCTTAAGAAACTAGGTGCTGATTCGGTGGATAGCTTTAGACCGATGAATTTTTGCAATACTTTCTATAAGATCATATCCAAAGTCCTCACAGTGAGAATTATAGTGCTTCTCCCAACAATTATTCCCCCCAGAAAAATGGCTTTGTCCCGAGGTGGCAGATCTTATATTCTATCATCTTTGTTCATGAGAATATCCATTAACTAGAGGTTTCAAAGAAGCAAGGGTTAGTTATGAAGGTTGACCTTTTTAAAGCCTATTTCAGAGTGGACTGGGCCTTCCTCTGTAAATTTCTCTTGGCCTTTGGTTTCTTTGAGAAAGTTGTTAACCTCATCTAGCAACTTATCTCCACTCCTTCTGTTTCAGTGTTGGTTAATGGATCTACTTCCAAACACTTCTTCCCTTCTCGTGGCCTCCGGAAAGGGGATCCCATCTCCCCTATCCTCTTTTCTATTATGGATGAGTTTCTTGGGAGATTGTTCTCCGAATGGGTCCATGTTGGATTAATTCAGGGTCTTCTCCCCTCTTTAGTTTCCAGCCTTGCTCTCATGAACAATTTTTTGATGATACTGTCCTTATGGGTTCGTCCTTGATTAAAGAAGCTAGAACTATGAAGCAGGCTCTGAACTCATATTCTTCTGCTACGGGTCAACTAATCAACTGGGAGAAAATATCTCTCTTCTTTGTCAATACTCTCCTTCCCAGACAACAGAAAATGGAAACCATCCTTGGTTGTAATATCTCCTCCTTCCCTTCTAGCTACCTGGGTCTGCTTAAGACCACTCTCCAGAATCTTCCAGTTTATGCTTTGAGTCTCTTCAGAATCCCCTCTAAGATTGTTGACTATTGAGAGATTGTAGAAAAGATTCTTGTGGTCTGGCACTGAGGAGAAAAATAGGACCCATCTTGTGTCTTGGGAGAATGTGTGCAAACCTATTAAATATGGTGGTCTTGGCATCAGGAAAATTAAGGATATCAATCAGGCCCCGTAGGCTAAGAAAATTTGGAGGATTTTCGAAGAGAAAAAGTTTGGAATAAAATTCTCAAATCTAAATATCTTTTTCCACCCCTACCATTAAATATTTCCTTTCCCCCCCACAATGTTCATGGGTCTACTATATGGAATAGTATTTTGAAAGCTAAAACTCTTGTTGCTAAAGGTGCTAGGTGGAGAGTTGGTAATGGAATGAAAATCAATTTTTGGGAAGATCCTTGGTTTAGGGACAAACCCCTCATCCAGTCTAATGAAGTGGCCCACCTTGCTGACATTTGTCCTAGAAGTATTGGGATAAAAGTCTCAGATTATTGGAGAGACAATAAATGGATTAATCTTAGTGACATTGATCCCCTTCTAAACAAGGTTAATCTTGACCTGACCCCCCGGGTGATCAAAGAGAACTGTAACGACCAGCTCATCTAGTCCCCTAATCCTAGTGGCATCTTCACGTTGGCTTCAGCCTACTCCTTATCTTCTTCTTATGATTCAAAGCCCTTTTGGGCTAAGGTTTGGTCTCCTTCCCTTATACCCAAAATTAACTTCTTTTTCTGGTTGTTTTCTCAGGACAAAGTTCTTACAACTGAGAACCTGGCTAAGAGAGTCTGGATGCTTCCTAATAGATGTTACCTATGCATGCAAGATGCAGAATCTTCTTCCCACCTGCTCCTTCGCTGCCAATTTACTAGGGAGGTCTGGATGGTTGTGATGCATCACTGGAATATAAGTTGGGTGTTCCCTAACACTATTAAGGAGTTCATAATCCAATGGTTCCCTCCTTTTTCTCATAAATTGGGGAGAATGATTTGGAATTACACTGCCCCTATGTTATTTGGAGGATATCAAAAGAAAGAAACAACAAGATTTTCAGAAACAATCAATCATGCATTTGTTGATTGGCTCTAAAGCTATTAGAAGTATTGCTAAAAACATGAAACTGGCTTGTGAACAAGGCCTAAACTTATGGAAGGAATTACTAACAAGGACATCCTTAATCATTGGAATTTCTCTTCTATTTCTAAGTCTACTACCAGTAATCGTGATGGAGCTGTTTGGCACTCTCCTCCTCCTGACTGGCACAATGTTAATTTTGATGGCTCTGCGAAGGGTAACCCAGGCAGTGGTGGATGTGGGAGAATTTTAAGAAATCCTAAAGGTTATTGTGTGGCTGCTAGTGCTATACCTATTGGCTCCCAAACTAGCCATGTTGCTGAGGCTATGGCTTCCCATTTCGCTTGCAAGCTTGCTAAAAGTCAGAATTGTACTAAATTGCGGCTGGAAGGTGATTCCATGAATATCATCAACTGTATTAATGCTAATCATAAACCATCATGGAATATGAGTCACATCATAATCTAGATTAGAAGGCACTTATTAGACTTTGAGGACACACATGTCACCCATGTGTTCAAAGAATCGAACGATGTGGCTGAAAACTTGGTGAATGTGGGAGCTTGCAGTGATGATGTCAGATGCTAGAAAGGCAATCGAGGCTTGAATATTGAAGTCCTTAGTCTCATAAGGTATGACCAAATCCACCAAAATCCTGGATTAATTACAAGTTATGATGATAACAAAGGATAATTTGTGAAAAATTCCTTACAAAAGCGCCTCACTCGCTTCAAGGGCAATGTAGTAATAAAAAAAAATGTGGGAATTGGTTTGTCAATTACTTTAAAGTGGCGATTGTCATCATTAATCTCTTTCTCTGTATTTCTTTCTGCAATTTTGGCAATTTGAATTTTCCCGTGACAAATTCTGGTGTATGGGTTTCTGATAAAATGGGTGGCAAACTGAAACGTGAAGAGTCGACCGTTTGTAAGTGAAAGAAAAATGATAAAGTCTGGAAAAAGATCAAGGAGGGTGGGGTCACTTCTTACATGGAGAGATTACATGGATATGACAAAGACATCTCCAAATATTTTGCTGACAGTTGGGATAACGTTAAAGTTACCCTTTGTGATAAGACCTTTTTTGTTACTGAGAAGCTTATTTCTGAGATTACGGGCTTAGATATGTCTGGTTTGTAGTATTATAGAGGTAGGGTTATGGCCCAGAACATTGGTAGAATGTACCCTAAGATGCTTGGGAAAGATCCCTCCTCATGAAACAATTTGGGGATTTTGTTCTTCACAAGCATATGAAGCTTCTTTGGGGAAAACTTGTCAAAGCCCTTATGTAGTATTTTACACTTGAGGGTTGCTATACTAGGGTTTATAACTTCCATTTTATGCTTGTGAATAATTTTTGTTACAAGAGGAAAATTTATTTCCCCTATCTCTTGCTTCAATCTCTTAGCACTAATATTATGGAAAAAAGGAAAACACGATGGTCTTATTCTTCTCATTTTTGAGAATGCCAAGTTTAAGCTCCATGATTGCACCCATGTCTCTAGGAAGAATAAGGAGAAGAAGGGTAAAAGATCCATCATGACTAATAGTAGCACTTCTAGAAAGAAAAAGAAGGTCAATCCCACTGAAGAGGCCAAAATCCTAACGGAGGATACTAGTATGGACACTGAAGATGATACTGAGGTTAAGAAGGAAGGTAAAGATCTTGACATGGCTGAAGAGGCTAAATTCCTCTCTTAGGAGGTTGGTATGGAAACATAAGATGACATGGAAGTCCATGATGAGGATAAAAACCTTAGCAACTACCATGACGATGAGGATCAGGACCCTCAAGATAATGTCAGAGATCCCTCTTCGGAAATAGAGAGTGACAAAGCCAGCAATGCCAATTCTGACGATATGGATATTGAAGGCCTAGAGGACAATTATGCCCACAAAGAGAAGATTAAAGTGGGGGCTAAATCCCCTATGATGGTTGAGACTGAGCCTCTAATTCCCATGGCACACATTGAGATGTAAAACAATCCCCAGAATTCTCCTGTTCTGGTGAACTATGAAGATACGTCGTCTAAGGAGGGCATGAACTCAAGGGTTATTTTTGAGAAGACCAAAGAGAATAAGGAAGAGGACATTGACAAGAATATTAAAGGTAAGGAGGATTCTGGGGGTGGCCAGGAGGATAAGACTGAGAAGGGCCAAGAGAAAAAAAGGTTCATGCAGGTGGCCAAAGAGCGCGCTAAGATGGAAATTTAGATGAATTCTCAGCTGTATGAATAAATCAAGGACATCAATATCAAATACTCAGAGCTCAAGGACAAAGTGAACAAAATTTCTTTGTTGCTCGCCAAGCCTTTGAATACTGGTAGAAGTGATGCTGAGACTCAAGCTAAAGAAGAAGACAAAAGGCTGATGGAGAAGCTTGAACTAAAGATAAATGTTGTGGTCAATTTTTGCATGCAGACTACCTCCAGCCGCATCCAAGGTATCGAAGACACCTTCAGTAGAATTATGAAGAATAAATTTGAGGGCATGAAGGTGACTACCAACAACATGCAGGATCTTCTCTCTGTGCTCGAAGGGAACCCTGCTCCCATTGTCATGGAAGATGAAGTTGCTAAAGACATAAGCTCTGCTGACGACTCTCGTACTAGGGAAAGCACAAAAAATTAAAAAGTTGCCAACTCCAAGGAAATCATGGATCTTCGGGATGCCATCCAACAATATGAATTTTTGAAGGAAGACACAACGAAGTTTATGGAAAAAATGTCTTAGCTGTGTTGTTTCTCATTTTTTCGTGTTTTTTTTTTGTCTATTTTGTAGCTTTTTGCCAGTTGGTTGTGCTGGGGGGTTTCTAAAGTCTCCTTCCTTTTCTCCAGCTGCTTCTTTTTTCTATGATACTTATCTACCTATCTTTTCTTGTGATGTAAAGGGTTACGGTTCCCTTCAAAAACTATTTTAACCTCAATCGAAAACTATTTGTATTATAATTATTTTATTATATTATTACTTTTTATTATTAAAATTAATAATAATAATTATTTATATTATTTAATTAATACAATGGCTCTGCAAAATACAAATCACAATGTGAATTCATCTGTCTCTTATTATGGAAAAACTAAATACGCAACACCCTTCATTTTGTCGATCTCAAATAGCTTTGATAGCTTGAACCAAACTCTAGCCCTTCCCCTGATAGGCAAGAAAGCACATGAAGGTCAGTTTTTAGAAAATGGCTGTACATTGTCTGTCTCATTGGAGAATCAAAAAGAGTTATTCCAAAAAACTAAATATTCTAGAAATGGAAGAGTGGGTATGGTAGCATTGACAAATTCAAAGTTTCTCTCCACTTTGCATGGATCAAGAAAACTACAACAAACAAAGAATGAAGTCAGGCAGGTATGCTCAAAACAATCTCAACAAGAATATTGGATTACCATTGTTAATAAAAGGAAGCACAAGAAGGAAGCCCTAAATTCCTCAATATCTCAAACCTACCCTTGACTAAACTTCAAATCAGATGTGAATAGGGCATCAATAAAAACCAATATCAAAGGCAAGAACGAAGCTAAAATCAAAGGCAAAATTGAGGGCTCAATATTCAACAATACATCACAGATTCATCACAACAATATATCTACATCGTCGTTATGGAAGAAAATGAGGTATTTTAATCTCACATCACAAAGTATGCCATATATTCCTCCACACAGAAAATCTCCAGTAAGTGTTGGCTTCAAACCTTGTTCCCAATTTTTCTCTGAAACAGGAAATCTAGGTCATAACATTTCACCAAAAAAGAATGTTGACACAAACCTAAAAGCCCTGTCTGAGGATTTGGACACAAGTAAAGTATTTTATTGCATAAAATTAAATCCTTCCAACAGTGATACTACAAAAAGCAAGTAGGAAGTTTGGATAAAATTGAGACCACCATATTACAGATCAATTGCCCTCTTTTCTGATAAACAAACCCACTCGTATTTTGACCACAAGAAATTTCTTATCATTAGTGATGATATCAACAAAAATAGATGGCATGAGTTCCATTATTTTGGTATCTTTTCTTATTGGAATGGTCCCAAATGCAAAAATCCCAAATTAGGTGAATGGTTGAAATCCTTGAAATGGGAACAAGTAAGTATTCTCTCACTCTCTTCGAATCTAGTCTACTAACATTGTGTTAATGAATTAGTTAGGAAAGAATTTATTTTATCTCATATTTGTTTCTATAAAGGCTGTACAGTAATTTTTTTTTACCTTGGAGCCCTAACTTCAATGAGCACATAGCCAACACATTAAACCTACCCACTTGGTTAACCTTTAAAGATTTTTTTGTTGAAATTCTCCACTCTCAAATACTGGAAAAGATTGGATCTTACTTAGGAGAATACTTACAAATATATCTAGATCATAATGCTAAGAAAGAAATCAGATTACTAGATAAATTGAAACCTGATTTTATGTCTGAAGATAAAATTAAAATCACAACAAATAGATCATTCTATGATCTGGAATTCACAAAATTTGAAGGTCACATTAAGAATATATCTACAATAAAAAAGAATCAGAATAAGGGAACAATAGAAACAAATTACACATCAACACACAAAAATACAAGATTAGATCAAATATTTCCTAACCTAATAAGAACATAAAAACAAAGCACATAGAAATAAAACTTAATAACATAGTTTCCACATAACAATTAAAGATCTTTCAACATCATATTTCAAGTATAATATGCAACAAAATAGCAGACAGGGAAGAAGGAGAAATAACAGAGGAAGAAGAAAAATCAAAGCCATAAAATAATTTTTTTCTACAGATCATTCATCAAAGAGCATAAAGGAAGAAGATATAGAGGATAACAGATAGATAGGAGTTTCAGAGAATATTATGGAAGAAGGACTCACAATTTTGAGCAATAATATCGAGAAAGAAGTAAGAAAACGTCAACAATATGTGTATTGTATAAATCAAAGCCTATCTATTAATGATATTAAAGAAAACTTGAAGAACTATAGACAGCTAATCAATGAATTCCTCTTGATCCACAATGACATAGGAGATCAACTCATCCTTTGGTAAGAAGCCCATAAGGACCATCTTGGGGAAAAATTAGAAATGTAAAAATCAAAGGAAACATCTAATGTTTGGCAAAAACTAGATCAAGAGCCTCAGGAAATACAAAAAGTAACTGAGGCTATTCATGAAGAAAAGAACATAGAGGATATAAATAACCTAAGAGTGACATGCATTAACCTTCAAAACTCACATGATAACAAGAAGATGGATTATTTAGTTTCTAATATTGACAAGAGTACATCACAGGATCAAGTCTATAATATTTTCAATGATAAAGAAGCACAAGTTTTAGATACATGTATTCAACATATTTCAAAAGGGGGTAATGATCTAATCCATGTAGAACCAGTCATGATACCTCCCCATACCAAACAAGGTGTGCTAAATAAGGATATAGAAGATATACAATATTATATGAATTTAAGAGGAGTCCTAAGTTCTTATACAGAGGAAGAAATAGGTAAAGAAGGTTTTGATACGAAGAAAGATCACAAAGATCAAGAAGATAGTTGTATAAATAAAGAATGGGTGACAAGCCTGGCAGCTGAGACTATCAAGAATCCCACAGAAGAAACCTCTATCTATAAAGACAAATATGGAGCAGCTACAATAGAGAAAAGTAAAATCAATCACAAGAAAAGATCATCAAAGGACAGAAAGCAAAACCACTACAAATTTTGGCAAACCTCGATAAATGGTAAAAATATATTTGAAGATTCATTAATAGAAACCCCTCCTCATGTTGAAAATAATTCAAAGGGGAACATCACAGTCAACAATCCTATTGAAGTAAACACAATATTAAGCAAATGCATTTTTAATAATTCAGAAGACTCATAACAGAAACTAATAGATGATATTCAAATTTGGGAAGAATTTGGGGTACAACGCTCAGCATGTCGGATACCGAATAATAATATTGTTGATGAAAGAAGTGAAAAAAATGAAGATGAAATTGTTACGGTTATGGATGAAGGAAATGATAACCACCAGTTAAGTGAACTCCTGATAGAAGAAATAAGAGATGAAGAAGAAGAAAAAGCGAATATAGCAATAGCTGCCAGTATAAAAAAATGCACACAAAATTTTAGATAAATTAGGAATATCTACTAACTTGGAGGGTATAGGCAAGAAAGTGTGGAAGAATCAACAAGAAAAGGGGTAGAAAAAGCCTTGCTGAACTAAGAACTTCCACAGGTCAGGCTGAAAATCAAACACAAATTAATGAAATCCTAAACACAGGGAAGGGGAAGAACCTTCCCACATAATCATGAAGCTTATCTCGTGGAATGTTAGGGGCATAAATGCCCATAACAAGAAGCGCTCTCTCAAGCAAAATTTAACTCTTTTTGAATCAGAAATTATCTTAGCACAGGAAACAAAACTTAATAAAGAAGAAGGAGAAAGGTTTTAAAAAAAATTGGGTTATTGGAAATGTGAATTAATAGAATCTACAAGAGACTCAAGTGGTTTGGGTATCATTTGGGACCCAAGAAAGGTGGATTTCAAGCTGTTAACAACCAATATTAACTAGATGGCTGGCAGTATTAAAAGCTTTAGAAACAACATTCAATTCAACATTATAAATGTATATAGTCCCACTCAAACAACAAGAAAAAAGGTTGTCTAGACAAAGATAAGTAACTACATGGACTTAGAATCACATTCAAATTATATTTTGGGAGGTGACTTTAATGCTATATTAATTATAAAAGAAAAATATGGAGGTTTGCAAACAGAATCACAAGTCATTATTGATTTAAAAAATTGGTTTATGAGAAACTCATTTTTAGTCATCCCTACATCAAACAAAGTTTATACTTGGAACAACAGAAGGAAATGAATTTGTTATATCACAGAAAGGCTGGATAGATTTATAATTAAAGGTGAAATTAGTTCTATTAACCTATCAATGAAGGCTACAATATTTCCATATATAGGATCAGATCATTTTCCTATACAACTAGAAATACATGAGCGTCAGAAACCAATAAGAAGCCCTTTTAAATGTGAACATATGTGGTTTCTAGATGACAGTTTCCTAGAGAAAGTTAAGCAGTGGTGGAAAGAAGAGGACTTTGAAGGATCTAGAATGTTCTGTTTTGTGGCAAAATTAAAAACATTAAAAGAAAAAATAATTAAACGGAACAATGAAAATTTTAAAAATATATTTAAGGAAAAGCTAGAAAATGAAGAAGAAATCACAAAATCAAATAAAAAAGTTATAGAAAATGGAATGTATGACTAAAAACTTATTAAAGAAAAAGAATAACTAAATAAACAAGAATCTATTCTGGTTAAAGAAGAAATATTCTGGAAACAAAAATTGCGAGAGACTTGGTTAAATGCTGGAGATAGAAACACACAATTCTTTCATGCTAGTACAATAAATAGACGCAATATAAACAAAATCACCAAAATTTGTGATAATATGGGATTAAACATCGAAAATCTGAATCAAATTGCTGAATTTTTTGTCAATTATTATTCAGACATACTAAATAATTACGAATATTATGATCTAGATGCTCAAAATAAAATGTTAAGATCAAATCCTAGAGTTTTGACCAACGAAGACAACAAATACCTCGTAACAAATTCACTATGGAAGAAATTAAAGAATTAAAGAAGCATTATTTTCGCTTTATCCCGAGAAATCTCCTGGACCATATGGCTTCCAGGCTTTTTTCTTCCAAAAGTGTTGGGATATTATTGGGAAATAATTATGGGAAGCTATAGAAGCAACCATGAATTCAGGCACATTGCTATCAGAAATCAATAATACCTTCTTAGCATTGATCCCTAAAAAATTAAATATAGAATCTCCAGGCGACTTTAGGCCAATCACGCTTTGCAATACTATTTATTAATTTTTATCAAAAGCACTGGCAAATAGACTCAAAAAGGTAATTCACAAGCTAATTTCAGAAGAACAAACAAGCTATGTTCCGAATAGATCAATTTACGATGGAATAATCATCATACAAGAATTAATTCACTTAGCACAAACAACCAAAGACCCTTGTATGTTGATGAAATTTGATATCCGTAAAGCATATGACAAGGTGGATTGGAGGTTATTATGTAAGACCATGAGCTCATTTGGTTTCTCACATCAATGGGTCAACCTAATCTTTAATTGCATTTCAACACCAAAATCTCATTATTAATCAATGAGACTCTAGAAGGTTTTTTTAATATATCCAGAGGAATTAGGCAAGGGGGTCCTATATCCCCATTTCTCTTTATAATAATGGCTGAATCATTTGGTAGGACAATAAAGTTGGCACAGATAGAAGGGAAAATCAAAGGTGTAAAAGTTACAGAAGATGTAGATAATGTTACGCACCAACAATTTGCGGATGATACTATCCTACCTGGAGAATGATCTAGGAATGAAGCACTTCAATTTAAGGAAATCATCAAAACTTATATGAACGCATATGGCCAAGAAGGGAATGCTGAGAAATCTAAAATATTTTTCCTTAACACCCATTCAGATTTAGAAAGAAGCATTTGTAATATTATGGGCTATAAAAAAGGGGAATTCCCATGTAAATACCTTGGTATACATTTGGAAAAAGGATCAAGAGCAAACAAATCTTGGAACTCAATTGCAGATAGAATAGATTTGAAAATGGAAAGCTGGAAGGGGAAGTATTTAAATAAGGCATGTAGAGCCACAATGATCAAATTTGTACTCTCAACTATCCCCACATTCTAAATGTCTTGCCTACCTCTACCTAAAGGTGTCAGTAATCAATTAAACCAAAAATTAAGATACTTTTTCTGGCAAGGTACAGAAGAAAAAATAATCTGTCTTTGATAAAATGGGACCAAATTGTAAACTCAAAGAATAGAAAGGACTAGGCATTAAAAACTTAAGTTGGCAAAATAAGGCTCTAGGAGCCAAACTAGTATGGAGAATGTATTAGGAAAATGATAGAAAATGGGAAAAATTCTTATACCACAAGTATTTAAATAATTCTGAACCAACCACCATTTTTTGTACAAAAAACCCACCTAAAGGTTCAAAAATATGGAACTTTATGATGCAAAACAAAGAATTAATATTAAATAATCTCACTTGGGACATAGGTAATGGACAAGGGGCCCTCTTTTGGGAAGATTCTTGGGATGGGATCCCACCTTTGGATAGAACAAATTTATCTGTCAATATCAAGAATATTCTTATACAGCATTGGGGCCCCTTCTTTAAGGATTATGTAGAGGATACCCAGGAAGGATGGCAATGGGAAAAAGTTGTGAACACAACCCTATCCCAAGAGGATAAAAAATAATTTGAAAATTTATTGCAAACTAGAAAATTAAATCATAAAGAAAGAAATGATAGACTAATTTGGGGCGCTTCTAAGAATGTTAAATACAATGTTAAGAAATGTTACGAGATTCTTATAAACTCTCAAGGATGGGATAAAATAGATATCCCTCTTAATTTGTGTTGGGACTCAACATGTCTACCCAAGGCATGTATTTTATTATGGGAAGTAATACAAGATAGAATTTTAGCATCCGATAGGTTTACTAAATTAGGATTCGAAGGACCTTCAAGATGTGTTTTGTGTGAAAAGGCATATGAAACCATAGGACACCTACTTTATGATTGTCCTTACTCTAACCATTGCTGGAAGTGGCTATGAAGTAAGCTAAATTGGTCTTCAGCTTTCAATGACAACCTCTAGAATTCCCTGAGGAGTTGGCCACAAAATGGATCCAAAGTTTACAACAAAATTTGGAGAATTGCCCCATCTATCCTTCTTTGGGAAATTTTGAAAGAAATAAATAGAAGAGTCTTTACGGATGTAAAAATGGACATAGACTCATTGATTAATAAGATATAAGCTAGCATTCTAGAAGTCACCAATAATCATTTAAGGAACTCCTACAGAGAAGAAGGCTCATTTTCAGATTAGGATGTCGATATGAGAAAAAACTGGCATAATTTAATCATCCCTCAGATGATGCATACTAAAGGTAATAAGTTAGCCAGAACACTATGTAAATGGGAACCCCCTCCAAGTGGATGGATGAAATTGAATTTCGATGGAGCCTCACGAGGTAATCTAGGGAATGCTGGTCTTAGATTCTTAATATAGAATGAATCTGGTGAATGACTGGTCAAAAGGGTAATGCTCTTAGGTATAACTTCCAATAGCATAGTAGAACTCGAAGCGCTAAAAGAAGGCTTGAAATTGAGTCTAAAGGCTGGAATTCAAACCTAACCATTGAAGGGGATTCCCAAGTAATCCTTAATGCATCCAGAAAGAGAAGTACACCTAACTGGGTCTTAAACTCCAAATTAGTTGAAGTAATCAAAGTATTGGACAAATTTAAGGAAACCAAAATAGAGCATATCTTTAGAGAAGGTAATAAAGATGTGAATACCTTGGAAAATAAAGGAGTAGAAGGTGATAATTTTACTTTGGTTATTTTAGACTTAAGCTAGATTTCTTCTTCGAGTTCATGACACTTTCAATTTAGTCATTTAAATAATGGCCAACATATCTTTAGGTGGATGCAACATTATTCTCATCTTCACTAGCCCTTTACATTGACATTCCACGCCTTCTAGATTGTATTTGTTTTTTCAATCAAATTCGAGACCTTTTAAAAGCCTAACATAAACTTCTTTAAAAAGGGACCATTTCACCTAAAACTTAAGTGATAAATAAGCCTCAAAAGCTCTGAAGATAGGGATCAAAACTTTATATGCTTTCGAAAACTTTGATATAGGAGCTAAACCTTACTTAATTCTCCCTTGTATCCTTCGGTGTTGAACTATATATACCTTATGAGCATAGACTTTCTAGATACTTCTTCCTGTCCTCATGATCTTATAATTGACCTTACCAGCCCATCATTATTGGCAATCATTATGAGGCCAGTCCTACGAGATTAACAAGAATTGTCCCGCACTATCTAGAAACTTCCCAATTTTATAGGTGTAGCATCTAGTCTCCCCTGCTATGTTAGCTGATTTTTAAGGTAACCCTACCACTACAAACCTATCTCTTCAACTTCAAATCGACTTAAACTTTCTAATGGAGACCACAATTTCCCTGTATTATAGGTATAAAGAACGCACTATGGTGTTTGTTGGTCATATCAAACCAGAGTGTTGGGGGACCATTCTGAAAAAGATTGACGATATCTCAAGACTGGCGGTAAAGAAAATCACCGAGGAAAGATATATGGATTATAGCAGGAGTTAGAGTATAAACAAATATGTTATAGGGATCTCCATTGCTGTTGCATTTTAGGATAGGATCAAATATTGGCATATTAAAGATCCGTGTCTTACTCTTTTTGAAGATACATGGTTAAAAGGCCTCAAAAATGTGGTAGAGAGCATCAATCATTGACTGGAAATCCCCCACCCTAAATACTACATGACTTGACCTGTGGGTAGCCTTAAATTTCTCAATATACCTAAAAGGCCAATTTTATATATCAAGGATGAAGCTGTCTTTGAGAAATTATGGACTGAGTTGCTTAAATACTTGCAATTTCTATTAAGGTGGTACAATATTATAGAGGACAATGCCAACTGGGCAAAGGTTTTCTTCAATTATGTAGGGGTAGAGGCTTCTGCAGCTATGGAGTACCATGACCGTTGACAATATGCAGTTCTTCTATCATTCCTTCACAAAGCTACTAGGCCCAAACACAACAAACCCCCTAGGTTTGAAAAAGAGGAAGCACTCCGGGACTTGGACTCGAAATCAGATGAGGATATTATAGTTATAGAACCACACAACTAGAAGAATCAAATGTTATTTTTCTCTTTATTATAGTTTTTTGCAAACTCGATATGAAGGTGCTCTTAGATGTTAGGTATTGATTAGGGTTAATTTATAGAAAAAAATTTAGTCATAAGTAACTGGTCTTTGATCCTTTTCAGATAAATTGGCAAGTATCATTTTGTCTGCTTTAGGTATATCTGCGTAAATCTATCCTCATAGTTAGCATTCGTAGCTTCCTTTTGTAGATCGACACTATAACCCTCTCAGTATGGTAACTGTGTATAGTTTTTTCAGTGGAAGAATGACAAAATAGAATTTGTACACAGAGAAGAAGTTTTTTTTTTGTAAAAGACAATGGGGTATAGATATTTTATAATATTATGTATGTTTTAGAGTAAATATAAAGTGTTCTCCTATTTTACTATCTTGATTATTAAACAAAATATGAATAATGGTATTAAACGAAATTCAGAATACTCAAATTTATAATAACAAACATATTTAAATAAACAAGATTTAAAATAACAAACAGATTTAAATAAATAAGATTTAAAATAACAAACAGATTTAAATCTTGGATTAGAGAAAAATAAGATGGACACTTTAAAAGAAAGCCAAAATATAAATAGAAAGATCCCTTACAAAGAAATTAAAATAGTCAAAAAATAAAATAGGATACATAAACTCATAAACCAATATGTGATAATAGATGAACAGTCTAAGACAAATAATAGAATTAATTGTTGTTATTTGGACTATTCAATGTTCTAACAAATATGCGAAAAGGTAAATGTAAAATTTTCTTTTAAAATTTAAAATTTTATTCTTATTGTTTTATCATAATACGAATGGAATATTCAAAGGACAACTAACAATGATCCCACCTAAGAAGAATTGTGTGCAGCTTTTGATACCAAGTGGGATGATCTAAGCCTGAATTCATTAACAATGTTGAAAGATCAATTTCACCAAGACACAATGAAAAGGTCAAACAAAGCAAGACCTTCTTTTATGTAAAATTCAAAATGAAATTTGTAATTAAAAATTATTCATAAGGAAGGTATGCCTTTCTAAAGTCCTCAAAATTTTGGGGCATTTGTATTTAAAAAGCAGAGAACTTATGGAAAGGGTTCATCCTCAATTAAAACTTAGAAACTGGGGTATGCCCCTTTCAACTTGTAAATTTTTAAAATGAATAGGACTTATGCCCCAGGCTAGACTGGAGTTTTTCTTCTCCATTCTTTCCTACCAGTGCCCATGTGAACGGAGACCTCTCTTTGTACTTATCTTATTCTATGTAATATATATGGCCTTGGCCTTTTACCGACCAAAAAAGATAATAATAATTATTTATTTTATGCAATTCAATTAGAGTTAGTGAGCATTTAACATTAGGGTTATAGTTAGACTTATTCTAAATGATTGTCATTTTATTAATATAATACACTTTTTAGTATTATTATATTATATTATGAGTGCGAATATCTCTTGAACTTATTTTATATAAATTATTAAATATATCTTAGCAATATTTTAATGGTAATTATACATGAATAAGAGTTAAAACATATTGGGTAGAAATATATTACTATAAACATATTAAACTTGATAGTATTGATAGTATGAAATGCAGAATTATAATAATATTTGAGGTATGATAATTACTATGTATGAATGAAGATGATGATCATCCTGTTCCACAAGGATTCATTCATTCATTTGTAATCACAATCTTTTGTGCATCAATACAATTCTCAAGTTATTGAGAAAATCTATCTTGTTTGGTTTCTATTTGTGATAGGTGTTTTTCTTGTAGGTGATTCATGGGCTTATGGGGTTGAACAAATAACTCCAATATTTGATAATCTCAGTACATCACAAATTTGTAATGAACTTATTTTAATATTTCAAAAACAACTTTATAGTAGACAATCTACCTTTTTTTTTTTGAAAAAAGAGGAGTAAAAATTTATTAATCAACAAAGACCAATACAAAGTAGCATAGACCAGTATGCCCAAAAATAGAACAAAAACTTAAAGAAAATAAACAATCAATCAAGGCTCTCTCAAAACCCCCAAATAATCACTCATGTCCTCCATAACAAGCTCCTCTAATACCCATGAATAATATGTGGACAAGTGTCCCCAATCCTTGACATTCCCCATCCTCATATGCTTACAAGCCCATTTTTCCAAACAATATGCCATCTTGTTCCATTTACGAGGGATGTAACATCTAAGGTAACATAATTAAAGAGCTATAGAGTCTTACAAATTGTTTGACCACCTATAACATCATAAATTACATGCCCATACAATTTCACGCTTGCTTAGGCCTCGTTTTGGTGAATCTAGTCACCCAAGCCTGATCATGTTCAATTTTGCTCGCATTGGCCCAAAAAACAACATCTCCACTACATTATATATCTCTGGTTATCTTAATCTAATTGCAGGCTTGACACACTATTTTCCTAACATATAATTATACAAGTTAGAATACTAACCTAGATTATATATGCTAGGTTATGTTATGAATACATTAAAACATAGATGAACATGTTGTTTCAAAACTTGGATGGTTCGACTTCTAATCTTGAGATAGATAAGTTGAGATATGTCTTAGACACATTGAGGCCTATATGAATACATTTTTCAAAAGTTTGGATATTTTGGATTGTTGAGTCAAAGATGAACATGCTTGAATATGTCGTGAATATGTTGATTCATAAAATGATGTATTTTTTCATGGTCTAATATTTAAGACTACTAAATATGACATTAATCTTTTAGGCAAATAGATTGGGATATGTCTTATATATGTTGATGCATAGATGAATATGTTGTTTTGAGAGTCTAGGGTTTAGAAAATGGCAATTCAAGTACTTTTCAAACAATAAAACACATGTTGGACTTAAAAATAATTTATACTGTGGAAATATATTGGTTTAACACGTGAAGATACATGAAATAAAAAGACTATATCCTAGTATTATTCAAGTAGACATGTCACCTTTTATGGGCCCACATTTATACTATTATCAAAAGGTGTGGGTAAGTAGAGAATGCAAGATAATGGACCACTTATGTACCCCTTACCTGGGAGGATTAAAATAATTTCCAAGGTTGACTTTACCTTTGTTTTTCAAAAGTATGATGTGAGTAACTTCTCATCCCTAACCAATATTTAATGCAACACATAGTTGAATTCCTTAAACTATGATACACATGCTCTCCAAGGCATCATCTAAATACCAAAATCCTACATGAAGCTCAAATATATGAACAAGAGCCCATCTATTAGCATGTGATAAGTCAATGCCACTTTACCAATAGAAAGTTTTCAAAAATATAATTTTTTGATAAAATAGGGGCAACAAGGCTATGTGAGACATGATGATGACTTTATTTAGTTACAATTTATCTCATCCCTTTATATACCCCATTAGATTTATATGGTTGAGTTTGTCCTTGGGGTGATAAAATTTCCAAGTAGGCTTCCTGATGGGGAATTTATGTTAGGAGCTTCATGATATGTTCCTTGTTGTGTATATCTCTTGTAGTCTTGTATTTTGATTCCTATTGTCCTTATATACTATAATTATACTTGTGATGATCCTTATCATACTCATATCTCCTATATCTTATTTGTGCTCACATTATTGTTATATAAGATTTATTGTTGTTTTTACCTTATCATTTACCAATATTAGCTAAAATATTGGATGAATTTGACTTTCCTTTCCGACACATACCTGCGTGATTATGTCTCTACTAATGCATTAAGGTGTTTTTCATATGATGATGTCTTTTACTATGTCAAATGCCTTATTGTGTTTACATATTTTTGTCCTCTCATCGAATTCCTTGCATCTTTTGTATGCAACCAATTGGAGGGGTCAGATATGTCACTAATTTTCCTTGGAAAGAATGTAGTGACAAGTACAAGGCATTTCTATTTCCAAGGAAGCTTTTATCAATTTTGTCTACATTGCCAAATTTTATTTTGCATTGTAGTTTTTAATATTTTTTGTGAAGGTAGAATCTCTTAACTTTCACTCCACTTCTTTTTTTCAAGGCTAGTTTCTTTTTAAGAAAGTTATGGGTAGCGCCCATACTAAATGTGTGATATTAGCACTTTACTCATTGAACATTTTTATTTCATTTTGTAGGTTCTAATGGAGTGCCATTATAAAAATAATTTAAAAATAATATACTACTATATAAACTCTTGTAACCTTTTGATCATTTAAAAACTAGTTGATTACCATTTTTCTTTGACATGCGCCCAATTAGTTGTTAGATGCACAATAAAGTGGGGGTAAAATGTAATGATGAAAATTACATACCATTGCCTCCTTCCATTATATTTTTAGATCCACTTTGATTAGAGTGTCTTGAATGTAATATTCATCACATGAGTGACACATTATTGTGAGAAGTTGGTCAATGACATCACACATCTCAATCCCCTTCATCAATAATTTACATATATTTATTTGATGCCTATATTTGTATTTATCATCTTTTTTCATATTTGTATTCATGGATTTGACCCAAATCACTTATAGATCATAGATCTAAACTTTAACTTTTTAAAATTAAAAAGTTAAAACCAACACTATTTTAACCACTTCACTAGTATTACAAGTCAACTTAGTACACACTTCATTAATTTGTATTCTTGGTTGTTGTAATTAGGGACATTTATTCATTCATTTGAAATCATGTTAGAGATAATCTAAGAGTTATGCAAGGACTTGCCATTGAATGTTTAAGAGAACAACATGGTAGTATTTATCAGAGCACATAATCTTAAGTACATTCAAATCTTGCAATTGTGCATTCTAGTAGTATTTATCATTGTACATCATACTAATTCTATTGAATAACTATTGGAATTGGTTCATGATGTTGTTTTTGGCATTCATGTTTTGTCACTGATGTCAACATATGATTCTATGGAGGCAGAACAGACTAG
Source organism: Thuja plicata (assembly GCA_018584345.1). Lineage (NCBI taxonomy): Eukaryota > Viridiplantae > Streptophyta > Pinopsida > Cupressales > Cupressaceae > Thuja > Thuja plicata. Next base: position 1,146,363 of record MU223745.1, read on the forward strand.
TTATTATTGTTGCTTAGTTGACTGATAGAAGTGTACGGGTATTGTACAGTTGATTCAGAATGTGCAAAGATAATGATGTGTAATGGGATGTGTTGTGATATTATGTCTAAGGTTGTGTGGCTTAATATATCAGATTGAGTGAGTTACATATGTTTTAGTGAAGACTGGGTACTGGATTGTGACAGTGGTCTATGACAAAGTAAGTCTCTGGGTTTTGAGCATAAATTGTGTGCAATATGGATTCATGATATGAGAGCTTGGGGAATGACAAAAGACATGTTGAGGAATGTGTTTTATGATTCTTGGGCTGGAGGACTCTTGGTGACGTCAGCTGCGACGTGTGTTTTGGAGGAGACCTATTTGGGGTCGACTTTCAGAGATGAAGCGTGTATTATAGAATGTGAGGGTGGATTACAGATCTTGGATTATATTTGATGAATTATAATTTATGTTTACTTATTATAGGTACTGTGTGTTTCTTAGCAAGGGGTTAAGTAATTATTTGTGCATTGGGGAAGTCTTATTTGGCCTACCTAGTTGCTTATTATAAATCTGTATAAAAGAAAGTTGTTTTCTTTTATGAAGCATGTGGTAATAGGGAAGTGTGGAAGTCGTGAGCTTGTTTGTGTGAAGTCTACTGGATGTAGAGCAGAGGTTGTGATTGAGAGAATTCATTGGAACTAATCAAGCAAGATAGTTGCTATTAGACAGTTCATTGGATTGTATATTTATTATACACTTTTATTTCAGACATTAAGTCCTGAAGGTGGATTTAACCTTCTTTAGGCAGTGTGCCTGGGTAGTGAGCCTACTGTTACTCTTCACTCCTAACAGGGTTCGTCCTTTAACATGGACTATGTACTGTAATGCATTAATAAGCTCTTAACATGGCTAAATCTTTTAGCAGGGATACTATACTCTCAATACACTATTTGTGGGTGCTAATTTCCACTGGGGTTTTACCTTTAACAGGTTTTCCTTGACAACAAAGGATTGTATTATGGTGTTTCATTTATTGTGTTATCATTTGGATTAAAGTTTTGGTTTATAATGTTTAATTTTTAATAATTTGTCTCACAACTGATTCACCCCCCTCTAAGTTGTGTTGGTGGACTGTTATTCCTAACAATTGGTATCAGAGCTTTTGGTCCTTATAGAGAAAGCTTAACAACTTGAGGCGATCCTGAAAATGGCATACTACAGGAAGGATAGTTTGAAGTTTGATCCTGAAAAATTTGACAGTTGGAAGAACAAAATGAGAACTCATTTGCTGTGTTTGGGAATTAATTATTGGATGATTACAAAGAAAGATGAGCCGATCAAGAATGAAGATGAACTGGATAAAGCTACTGATGATGAAAATAATTTTTTTTCTTATAACATAGTTGCAAGAGAAGCACTGATTAGTGCACTCTCTGAAGGTTAATTCATAGAGGTTAAAGATTTGGATTCTACACATTAAATTTAGTCAAGATTGAAAGCACTATATGAAGGAGACAAGTTTACTAAGCATGTGAAGTTGCAGAACTGGAAGACAAGGATGGAAAATATGAAAATGAAAGATGATGAGACCATTAGAGCATATGTACAGAGAGTTACAAAGGTTGTTATTGGCATTAGAAACTCTAAAGGAACATATAATGAAGATGAAGTGATTGCAAATATTCTTAGATCTTTGACACCTGTTTACAAAACAAAAGTGCAAGCTATAGAGGAGATCATACCTTTGACGGTGAACTTCAATAGAGAGATGTTGATTGCAAAATTAACTACTTTTGAGGCCGCAAAGCTGGGAGATTCATTACCTAAGGTTGAGACAACATTCAAGGCGACTGTGCATAAAAATAAAAAGACTATCAGGAACTGCGAGCACCAACAAAATTGACTTGAGAGAAGAGCTTGGTGAATACACTGATGTCTGGGAACAAATATAGGAAGAAGAAAGGAAGTTAGATTAACTTGTGGCCCTGATTGCTAGAGGAGAAAAGAGAGGTAAGGGTAATTTTGAAGGAAAGTTACCTCTGAAATGTTTTTCATGCAACAACATAGTTCATTTTGTATCTAGATGTCCTACAAGGGTTCCAAAGCATAAATCTAAGTTTTACAGACCTAAGTATTCCAAGGATAATGAATGTTACTATGCTAATGAAGGTGTTTCTGATGATGATGCTATTGATTATGATGAGATTGGATTTATTGCTATCAAGGATGATGAACCTATTCATGAAGAGAGAGCCCTAGTGTCACATGTTGAAAAGAAATCTGAATGGGTCATAGACAGTGGTTGTTCACACCATAAGACTGGATATAGAAATAAATTTGTTAAGCTAGCCAAGATGATGGCAGTGTTGTGAGATTTGGTGACAACACTCCCAAGCTTATCATTGGATTTAGATCTATTGCTTTGGATGGAAAGACTAATACTGACGATGTGTTACTTCTTGATAGACTTAAGCATAATTTGTTGAGCATTGGACAACTGGTGGACAACAAGGCTCAGTGAGACATGATGATGAATTTCTTTAGGTACAATTTATCTCCTCCCTTTATATACCCCATTAGATTTATATGGTTGAGTTTGTCCTTGGGGTGATAAAATTTCCAAGTAGGCTTCCTAATGGGGAATTAATGTTAGGAGTTTCATGATATGTTCCTTGTTGTGTATATGTCTTGTAGTCTTGTATTATGATTCCTATTGTTCTTATATACTATAATTATACTTGTGATGATCCTTATCATGTTCATATCTCCTATATCTTATTTGTGCTCACATTATTGTTATATAAGATTTATTATTGTTTTTACTTTACCATTTACCAATATTAGCTAAAATATTGGATGAATTTGGCTTTCCTTTCTGACACATACCTGCATGATTGTATCTCTACTTATGCATTAAGGTGTTTGTCATATGATGATGTCTTTTACTATGTCAAATGCCTTATTATGTTTACATATTTTTTCCTCTCATCAAATTCCTTGTAGCTTTTGTATGCAACCAATTGGAGGGGTCATATACGTCACTAATTTTCCTTGGAAAGAATGTAGTGATAGGTTCAAGTTATTTCTATTTCCAAGGAAGCTTTTATCATTTGTCTACATTGCCAAATTTTATTTTGCATTGTAGCTTTTAATATTTTTTTGTGAAGGTAGAATCTCTTAACTTTCGCTCCACTTCTTTTTTTCAAGGCTAGTTTCTTTTTAAGCAAGTTATGTGTAGCGCCCATACTAAATGTGTGATATAAGCACTTTACCCATTGAACATTTTTATTTTATTTTGTTCGTTCTAATGGAGTGCCATTACAAAAATAACTTAAAAATGATATACTAGTATATAAACTCTTGTAACCTTTTGATCATTTAAAAACTAGTTGATTACCGATTTTCTTTGACATGCGCCCATTTAGTTTTTAGATGCACAATAAAGTGAGGGTAAAATGTAATGATGAAAATTACATACCATTGCCTCCTTCCATTATATTTTTAGAACCACTCTGTTTAAATTTTTTTGAATGCAATATTCATCACATGAGTGACACATTATTGTGAGAAGTTGGTTAATGACATCACACATCTCAACCCCCTTCATCATTAATTTACATATATTTATTTGATGCCTATATTTATAGTTTATCATCTTGTTTCATATTTGCAGTCATGGATTTGACCCAAATCACATACAGATCATAGATCTAAACTTTAACTTTTTAAAATTCAAAATTAAAACCAACACTATTTTAACCACTTCACTAGTTATTACAAGTCAACTTAGTACACACTTCATTAATTTGCATTCTTGATTGTTGTAATTAGGAACATTTATTCACTCATTTGAAATCATGTTAGAGATAATCTAAGAGTTATGCAAGGACTTGCCATTGAATGTTTAAGAGAACAACATGGTAGTATTTATTAGAGCACATCATCTTAAGTACATTCAAATCTTGCAATTGAGCATTCTAGTAGTATTTATCATTGTACATCATCCCAAGTCTATTACAGAACTTGCCATTGGACATTCTAGTTGCATTTAGTAGAGCACATCATCCTAACTCCATTGCACATTTGCTCATTGTCTTTTATCTCTCACACAAAACCATGAAGCTAGTTTGTTACGAGTCCCAACTCATCTTATCTAAATAATTATTTGTTGATTGATTGTATTTATTTATAAAAAGAGATTCTCAAAATATACATGAATATACTAACATTACCAACTCAATTCAAATTTATATAGAAAATATAGGAATCCATCTTGCAATATCGGATTATTTATCCAATTAATTGTCTCTTAAATTACACACACACACACACACACACACACACACACACACACACACACACACACACACACACACACACACACACACACACACACACACACACACGTATGTATGTATGTATACTATAAAAGAGATTTCTCAAAATAAATACGAATAAATTAACATTACTAACTTAATTCAAATTTTTACATTCAAATCTTGGAATTGAGCATTCTAGTAGTATTTATCATAGTACATCATCCTAAGTGTATCGTAGAACTTGCCATTGGACATACTAGTAGCATTTAGTAGGGCACATTATCCTAACTCTACTGCACATTTGCTTATTGTCTTTAATCTTCCACACAAGACCATAAAGCTAGTTTGTTACTAGTCCCAACTCATTTTTGTCTAATTAATTATTTGTTGATTTATTGTATTTATTTAATTAACCTAAATTTGTTTATAAAAAGAGATTTCTCAAAATATACATGAATAGACTAACATTACCAACTTAATTCAAATTTCTACATAAATATAAGAACCCATCTTGCAATATTGTATTATTTATCCAATTAATTGTCTCTTAATTGATTGCATTCATTTAATTAATATATATATATATATATATATATATTTTATAAAAAGAGATTTCACAAAATATATATGAATAGACTAACATTACCAACTTAACTCAAATTTCTACATTCAAATCTTGAAATTGAACATTCTAGTAGTATTTATCATACTACATCATCCTAAGTATATTATATAACTTGCCTTCAAACAAAACATTCTAGTAGCATTTAGTAGGACACATCATCCTAACTCCATTGTACATTTGCTTATTGTGTTTAATCTTCCACACTAGACCATAAAGCTAGTTTGCTACTAGTCCCAACGCATTTTATCTAATTAATTGTTTGATGATTGAATATATTTATTTAATTAACCTAAATTTGTTTATAAAAAGAGATTTTTCAAAATATACATGAATAGACTAACATTACCAACTTAATTCAAATTTTTACATAGAATATAAGAATACTTCAACATTACATAAATCAAACTTTTTTAATAAATCAACACAAAATTTTAGTGTATGAGACGGTCTTTCCCATAGACTATCTTTAGCGTCGCAGACCTTAAAACTATTTTCTTTTCTTTCTTTCACAATCTCTAGAGTTTTTTTAAAAACCTATACCCAAGCTAAGAAAGGAATAAAGGTTGCTATCTAAAATTAGAAATTAATAAAAAATAAAAAAGTTAGAAGTTAAAAGTTAAAAGTAGAGAAGTCACATGTGGAAAGAACCAAAGTCCATTATTCTTTGCTTTCATCCCCAACTTGCTATCATTCTCATTGGGAGGACTGTCTTCCTTTTAAACGACCCAAATGAAATGAAGGTGTAAATACATTGTATGCTTTTGCTGACGTGCACTTCCCTGACCCAATGCAATCATCGCTCTTTACCAGCTTTCATGCACTCAAATACAGGTGTCCAACATTACAATACACTCCGCCTTTCGGCGCAACGGCTCCATGGATTCTCATTCTCATTCTCCTGCTCATTCCCCACCTGTGACTGTAGGCCACAGGTCGCGGTTTCAAATCTCACCGTCACCACTCCACAACACTAACAACAACAACAGCATCATTAACATTACTAAATCTTCGTCAGGCCGATTTGAATTCGGTGCGGCCGGCAGAGAGACACCCACTGCTGATCAACCAACAGGGGCTGGTACAAATGACTTTCCCCTTTCTTCTTCTTCTTCTTCTTCTATATCGTCTTTAAATACAAGTAAATCGCCTGTGCCCTCTAGCCCTCTGTCCTTTGATGCCTTGATGTTCGAGGCCATGGACAAAAACAGTGGTAATAGTAACGATAGTGGTAGTAGTAGAAGTAGTAAAGTTAGCAAGATCAGGCAGGGTAAGACTGGAAGAAGATCGTCCGGGAGAGTCTTGCCTAAGGAGGTTGTCCATAGTGATCCATTTCAGTCGGCGGATCAACCTGCCAATTTTGATCAATTTCTCTTTGATCGCTCGAAATCTTCTGTATACAAACACACCTACCAGAAAGATAGTGATCATGTGGTCTTCGATCGGTTCTCTAAATTGGAGCCTTTTCGGGCAAAGATTGATGGAGTTGACAGCTTTGTAAGCATCAGTAGGCATAGCGATGATGACGATAGAGAGGTTTCGTCAAGTGAGGGTCATGGTGTGAGAGCTCAGACGAAATTTTTTGATAGTGTGGGGCGTGGAATTCGTGGCATTGGGTCCAAGAGTTGTAATGGTCGATTGAATGCTGGTGGAGATGCATCAGAGGTAGGAGATTTGGGTTCGTACAAGGCATCATTGTTTAGTGCACAGGAAGCGAAACTTAGTGTTGTTGCAGAGAACCCTGGGGTTTATGGAGAATCTGAGGCACTCGATGATGATCATAGAGCTGCTGGAAAGCCTGCTTTCGAGCATCGGACCGTGGCATCTGGGAGTAATTTGATTCCGGTATATAACATACAGGTTCCCTCCATGTCTCCTTCTAGTTTAAGAGCGAGGTCTGATTCCAAGGCTGTTGAGAAGGAAAGTTTGATGAAGGATTCTTTATTTGGACAGTCTGATACCTTTGGTTCCACCCGTTCAGCCACATCCTTGACGAAACTTGGGGTGTCTTTTAAGGATGTTAACAAACAGACTGCAACAGAAGGACAGCGTAACGGAGGAGGAACTAGTTCAGCATCATCACCTCGAAGCTCCTCCGTAATTGGGGATTCGCCATTGCAAAGAAGTGAGTCCTTGCATTCCTCGGAGAATTTGTCTCCTACTTCAAATTATACATTTCAGTTTGGAGCGAAGAAGGGAGGAACTAAGGCTCAGCATGGGAGGAGAAAAGTGGAGGACAACAATGTGCCAAATTCTGTTTTGGTGGAGAATCAATCTGACAATCTTGGAGCGAGGTTGAGGGAAGATGCTCCATTCAAATGTGATAACACAACATACTTTGAACGTTCTTCTATGCATTGTGCTAGTCCTTTTCACTCCGGAGAAACAAATCAGCACAACTTGCACCAGTCTGATAGAGGAATAAAAGCCAAAGAGGCAATGTCTACAAACACGAACTTACAGATTGATCTAGATGAACACACAAATGCTGCAAATATTTGCAACCGAGAGTCACCCAGTTTAGAAGGACATCAGTTCCGGTTTGGCAGCAAAGGTGGGAGAGAATATACTGATCCCGCTAGAAGTTCCACATGGATATCTCCGTCCTTCAATCAACAAGTGCCTGTTTCAAACTCTTCAAATGGTGGTTTAAACCATATATTTGAGAAGGTTATAACTGACAAGTGTGAGAGCCGCAGTGATAATGCCCCTGCAATAGTTGATGGAAGCATCCAGAGAAGGCGCTCTGCCTCTAAGCCATCGTACGGGCAAAGTTCTTCGGCATCTGGACACGCGAGAAAAAGTCACCGGTCTTCAATTGAAGTAAATACAAAATCGAGAACTCCCATCGAGAAATTCGAGTCATCTCCTTTTGCTTTGCGACCCCTGGTTTTTCAAACTGATGCAATACAAAGTTATGCATCAAGTTTAAAAGGGGATTCATTCGATTCAAATCAATTAGCTAATGAAGAAAAAAACACACTTGGATCCTGTGACAGACATACAACTGTAGCTCCAGAGTCACGTGCAAAAAGTGATCCACCAGCTATTTCCATGGTTGTGAAGAATGCAGCATTAGAGCAGGCATGTGAAAGTTGGCGGCACAGGTATATCACTTAATCCATCGTTATCCTATTTTCATTAACTCTAGATAATTTTCCACCTGCTCTGAGTTCTAACTGGAAATTTTCTGAGTAAGTTCGGTCTACCATAAAATTGAGTTGATTCCAAGTTTATCACACAATATTCAAGGTTATAAAATACATGTAGGTTTGGGTTATGTTCACAATGACGTGTTGTGTTAATTCTTCCAAGTGACAACTGATAAATTCGGTGGTTGCATTCATCATTCAAACAGGGGAAATCAAGCATACTCTGAAGGGGATTTTTCCAAAGCTGATGAATATTATTCGCGTGGCATAAGCTGTGTCTCTCCAAACGAATCATCTGAGAGTTGTGTCAAAGCATTAGTGCTATGCTATAGCAACCGTGCAGCCACTCGGATGGCTATTAGCAGGGTCAGAGCAGCACTGTTGGATTGCATGCAAGCCCTGAAACTTGATCCTAACTTTATGAAAGCTCGAATTAGAGCTGCAAGGTGAGATACCTTGCTCCACTATGACAGTCTTCAACAACATTTTGAATTATTGATTGCACTGTTTTTTTTTATGATTGAATCCCAGATACATTTGCTTAGTTGTTTAAAATCCGACATTGATGAAAGAGCAAAGATGCTTGTCTAAATCCATCAAAAGTACTCTAGGTAAATTAGTAATTGACGAAAGAGCAAAGATGTTCACTTAAATCTATCAAAAGGTGCATTGTATCTTGGTAAAAATTCATCCACTTTTAACTAGCATTTTGTTTGGTGAGGATTTGACCATTGAATTTTGTTTTCGCTAGATTGTGTTAGTTGCATATCTGCTATAATAAACAAGTCCATGATCAGCTTCCAAGGGGCACATAGTTTCAAATAAATGTAAAAACCAGCCATAGGAGCCAACAATTTTTTTCACTAGTGAAAGTAAATACAAATACCATTTTAATCAGCAGCCAGTATTGGCTTAGTATGATAGTTTAGTTGTGGTGGCTGTGTTCATGCCATCAAGTTTCAAAACCCATTGGGTTGTCATTGTTGAATATTTATATTGGGGCTAAGGTCCCTTGTTTGTGACCTCACCAATTCATAGCTTTGGGTCAAAAGAGTTTACCCCTTACCAAAAAAAAGAAGAAAAACATAAATAACAATGTGTCCTTGTTCATATTCATACAGCAATGTATCATTAGAAACAGAGTACAATGCTCATAACTTGGAGTATTTGGAGAGTTACAAGTGGGTGTTGTCATGCTTAGCAATTAGATGCTTGGGTTTTTGATTCCCCAACTCAAGGGTGCAACAAACCCAACCACATTGGCCATTGCCCCCTCCACCCGAACCAAGTGGACTTAGCAAGTTATCTTGGTGAACAATCCCAAAGCTACAATCAAGGCCAAAGGCTTAGGGAAGAGTGGGTGGAATCTGGATTCTCAAAGAAGAGGATTGGGAAGAGGACTTCGGTGCATCCCATACTACATTTGGGGTCCATCCTCAGCCCAATGGGTTCAATGCTTGCCATTGGACAACTTGGAAGAGAACCTTAGTGCATTCCATACTACATTGAGGGTCCATCCTCAATCCCAAAATGGTCATGTAGGCTAAAAGGAGATTTCCACTAGTGATGAACCTATCCAAGATGGTGGATTCCAACCTCTATCAACCCTAGGCCATTGGTGACACGTTTGTCCACCTAGGAAGGGAGTAGTACTAGACATATATCACTACATGACCTTGATGATATTGTTGACTAACCCCTTTGCAATATCGATATCACCTAGCATTGATCTCCTCCGTGCTATTGGTGATAGATGGCTAATTCCCTTGACACAATGGTCAGCTTTGAGTCTTCATTACCTGCACAGTACTAGTAACAACTGGCTAAATGTTTCTAGCATCACACTAGGATAGCTCTTGGCACTATCACCCAATCACTCTTATCCTTAGTCACATGATCAAGCATATTGAAGGGTAGGGGTTGTCTTCCCAATATCACCTGGGACAAGACCAAAATTGTGGGGGTCACACTTAGGAGTTTCCTCCAACATTGAATGCTCTATTGAACCACCGAAAGTAGAGCTAGAGGAGATCAACTTAGTCTGTCTCTCCAATGATCGGGAGGACACCTTTTGAACTAGGATTGTATCCACCCAATAATGATGAAGCTTTGCACCTGACACCAAGTAGCATTCTTTTTATTGTGTTGTTTTGAACTACTAGAAGCCCTTCTTAGATAGTGAGTGGAAAATTGATCAAACACAACAACTCCTCATTCACACAACTGATCTCTTCACAATGTTCTTACAGACATCCTCATTTGGCACTTCAAGGCTATCAACTCAACATGAAACTATATCAAACTAACTTTACTATCATGAGGCAGACTTCACACCATGTTTCTATGACAAACTCCATTCCCACAACACCCCTCAAATAGTACAAACTCTCTAACAAATCAGCTTTCCCTCATAAGGTGACCTATTGGCTAGTAGCCCTCACCACCCACTATTTTGACAGTAACTCTCCTTAACCCCTTCAAAACCACAAACAAACTTACTTTTCAAATACCCATTTGGATGCTTCAAAACATATCTCATTTTCAAATGCACTTGTTTTGGGACATGTCTTTCAAAAAAGGACTGATACACTAATTTCTAGGCCTAATTAGCCCTCCATGACAAAGCCAACTTCAAAACACTAACCTACATTCCAAGGGTTAGGATAGATCTAAAATCAAATGAAACAACAATCTCCATGATTTGGAAGGGCCATTTTATCACTATAGTCTATTTTCATAAACCCTCATCACTGCACAGTGAACGTGAACAAAAAACATACAGTCTGTCTGCCTAGGGCATCACCATATCAAGAGAAAACTTCAACATTTATGCCTGCAACCTCCAAATACATAAAAGTATACTTCACAAACCTTCAATCCACCGATTTGTAGAGGATTTGGAAGGTGGAAATGAAAGATATGATGTTTTTTTTCAAAAACTGGAAACCCTGATTTTGTAACAGACCTGTCTTCACCAAAAATGGTACAACTACCATAAATCTCAATAAAATCGACTGAAACCAATTCAATTTGAAACTAGAAACATAGGAGTAACTTTTCCAATTGGTTTTAAGGGTGTATCTATCCATACAAATCCGTACCATGTGTTTCTTTCAGACTGTACTTTCCAGGAAGAATGAAGTTACAGACCTATCCTCACTAAAAATGTCACAACTCTTCGAAAACTCAACCAAATTGCATGAAACAAAAAGGAAATGAAAGCTAACTCAATGTTCTACCTTCTACTAATGAGTGCAGGTCGAAATACCATCTCACAAGATCATATAATTCACTGCAACAGTCACAGGGAGGCCAAAAATGTGTAAAATCAGTATTCTTATTTGAGTCTTTCTCATAAAAAACAATTACAAACTGACCACCACCTTGATTTCGACCATACAAGGCTTTTTAAAGCAATTCCAACTATCTACAGCCGACTTCAACCACTTTTTGAACTATACGACCGTGGGACACACCCTTTTTTGCTTTTTTATTGCACTTTTTCATTTTGACAAGTTTTCCTTATAGCAACTTTTTGCAACTTTTATACCTTATTGACAAAACTGACTCTACATGACTCCTAACCCCTAAAACATTTTCAAGGAGGCTAAATGACCCTTGTTCCATGATTTCATACAATGTAACTCACATTTGATAATCATTGACCATACGATGACAACACTTGACAATATTTCTTGAAACTTAGCAATTTTTCACCATATGACCTTATTGGCCTTTATAAACCTCATTACATCTTGAGATGTCTTACATGACCCTATTACAATGCCAAAATGGCTTACATTCTTCAATTGACCCTGTTTGACAATTAGGGCTAGGTGTTCAAAACATCTTTGACACCTGAAGGGTATATTAACATAACTAAGTACTCGAGAGTAGAAAAGATTAACTTTGGAAGATGCTTATCTAAATCTATTACAATGTAGATTTCAACAATGATAGTGCAAAAATGAGCTTGAGTGTCATTAGCCGTGTGCACGTATTTACCTAACAAATTACCAATCTATTGCAACCTAGAGTCTTGCCAAAATTATATGGAAGGTAAGGGAGGCATATCCACATAGGGATCATGACAAAGGTCTCTATTAGGTTTGGAATAAGGATATTAGGGTTTTAAATATAGACATTGTTAATCTCATAAGGGAGTGTCATGTCCCCGTTATGATGAATCCCTAAAACTATCAGAAAATCGTCTTATTTCGTAAGACCTCATGATTTTCTGAAAATCTCAATCCATAAAATGCATGCTAAGACAAAACTTCTGCAAACAATACAAGTCTTCATGCTGTGATGATAGGCAGAAGTACGTTATTGAAGGGACCAGAATCATATGCAAGTTTCCTTAGACTGAAGTGTTTCTCAAAATATGATGATCAACTCATTAGAAGAGCATATAATCAGCAATCACTGTTAGAATGACAGCGGTTAATATCATTATAGCCAAAGCCTAACGGTTAATAAAGCAGCGATATAATTGTCTCCCAAAAGGTGTGAATTAATCAATGCTAACAAAGAGTACAATCTAGGAAGAGATGTGATTTAGCAAGGTGAAGGGATGCAATATTGGAAAAGACATGATTCTTCCGTCTCAAGGAAGAGATATGTGTGTGCATGTGTCAAAGAATAGAACTCAAGGGCATCGAATAGACAGCAGCAGCAATCATATATACAGCAGAGCAATCTATGTTATAATCTTTTAATTTATTGTGGTATGAAGTAGTAGTTATACTCATGTATTATGTTGATTATATATAGATGTGTATGCATATATTTATGCCATATTATATGTAATCAAAGAATGCTCAATTCTAAATATCTATTCCTTTATCAATATGAATTTCTGCAATGATCGATCATGTGGAGAAGGGAGTGCAAGGAGGGGGAAAGATGGAAGATCCCTCACTAGGTATGCCACCTCATAAAGATGGTTAAGGACCATGAGGCCAAAAGGACGAGGTCCTGCTCTTGGGCCTAGGGTTGAGGGTCATTTTAATGTCACCCTATTGCAGCCGGCCCTACCAACCCCATACTGATCATTGTTGAAGTGAACTAGAGGGAATCCTCACTCATAAGAGCTAAAGAATCGACATGATAGAGGAGTACAACGTACAAACCTCACTAGGTACAACACCTTATAAAGATGGTTAAGGACCACATGAGGCCAAAGAGGGCAGGGTCCTTGTCTTGGGCCTGGGGTAGAGGATATTTGGGGCACCTCATCATGTCTTCCATTCCAACCCTTGTTATTGTTGAACCCACACATAATCATTTAGATTTGTTATGTGAATTTACATATTTCTTAACCCAAGAATTGGATGTATCTCATGAGTTATATCTACATTATTGTCTAACTTGGTTGTGCGATTCCTAAACAGGCTTATCTCATCTTATTCTTGAGTAAGGACTATATCTCTAACTATACTATGCTCTTTATGTATTTGGGATTTGTGAATCTAGGCAAAGTACAAAGTGAACCAAGCAAAGGCCATATCCCTAGAAACACTAAAAATAACTAACAAGAATAAGACAAAGGCGAACCCTTGAGGAATATATCACCGAATTCCAAAGGCTAGTTGTTATGGTCCCCAAAATATTTGGGGAGAGACCTGTTCATAGAAGGATTATCAGACTCATTCCATGGCCTTGTAAGGTGCCTTTGACCTAACCACACTTAAGGAAGCAATTCAAAATGCCACGTGACTTAACATCAAAACAAGGGACGAGGGCTACTCAAAAGGGGAAGATAAGCACTTCTATGATAAACAAAAAGGACCATTTCTTTCCAAAGGCACCCAAGCAGAACTCCGAAGAAAAAACCTATGCTATGATTGCAAGGAAAGATGGGAGCCCAGACATATATGTAAGCAAAAGGAAGGCCAAGAGGAAAAGATACGTGTTAGGTGCAAAAATCCATGGGCACCTAGACATAAATGTAACATGAAGGATCATGAAAGGAAGAACTTATGTCATAGGTGCAAAGAAAAGTGAGAGCCAAGACATATATGTGGAAAAAGAAGCAAAGCCCACAAAATAGAGGCGATACCTGACATGGAAACAAAAGGAACCCCAAACAAGAAAACAAAGCATGATGAAGGAGATCTTGAGAGCATCCAATCAAAAAATGAAGGGCAATAAACCAATGGAGTTTTTTGGAGTAGCAGCTCTAGCAGTTACAACATTAGAATCTAAAAATAAATTATCCAACCAATCTCCACAATAAAAATTGTAATATGTCCAATTAAAATCTCTCCAAGGTTCCTTTGGAGGAACATCTTCATGGAACATTGCATAAATGTAATCTCCATCTTAGTATATATATTACAAGGAAATATCTTGGATATTGTGCAAATGTGGGTCAATCTAAAATGGTCTTTAGATGATGAGAGAAAGCTTGTCTTAAATGACAAACCTAGCAGAATTCCTATACCTTCAACTTAATATAATTAGAATAGTACAGCTTGAATCACCCTATTATCAATCATTGCTCGAGGTCAAGTAATCTCAAGGAGGAGAGGACTGTCATGTCCCTGTTGTGATGAATCCCTAAAACTATAAAAAAATTATCTTATTTCATAAGACCCCACAATTTTCTAAAAACCCCGATCCATAAAATAACATGCTAAGACAAAAGTTCTGCAAACAATTCAAGTCTTTATGCTGCGATGATAGGCAGAAGTACATTATTTAAGGGACCAGAATCATATGAAAGTTTCGATAGACTAAAGCATTTCCCAAATATGATGATCAATTTATTAGAAGAGCATATAATCAGCAATTGCTGTTAGAATGACAGCGATTAATATCATTATAGCGAAACACTAATGGTCAATGAAGTAGCGATATAATTGTCAACCAAAAGGTGTGAATTAATCAATGCTAACAAAGAGTACGATCTAGTAAGAGATTTGATTTAACAAGGTGAAGGGATGCACCAAAATTCTGAAGGGGATGCGATATTGGAAAAGACAACTCTTCTGTCTCAAGGAAGTCACAGCAACAATTGTATATACAGCAGAGCAATCTATGTGATAATCTTTTCATTTATTGTGGTATGAAGTAGTAGTTATACTCATCTATATTTGTCGATCACACACACATACACACAACACACACACACACACACACACACATGCTAGATTGTATGCAATCAAAGAACGCTTGAATCTACATATATGCGCATTTATCAATATGAATTTTTGCAACAATCGATCATGTGGAGAAAGGAGTGCAAGGAGGGGGAAGCGACGAAAGATCCCTCACTAGGCATACCACCTAATAAAGATGGTTAAGGACCATGAGGCAAAAGAGGACAAGGTCTTGCTCTTGGGCCTGGGGTTGAGGGTCATTTTAATGGCACCCTATTGCAGCCTCTGATCAATTGTTGAAGTGAACCAGAGGGGATTCTCAATCCTAAGAGGTAAAGAGGTCAACATGATAGAGGACAACATGAGGCCAAAAAGGACAAGGTCTTGCTCTTGGGCTTAGGGTAGAGGATATTTGAGGCACCTCATCTTGTCTTCCATCCCAACCTTCATTTAGATTTGTTATGTGAATTTATATAGTTCTTAACCCTAGAATTGGATGAATCTCATGAGTTATATCTACATTATTGTCGAACTTGATTGCAAGATTCCTAAACAGGCTTATTTAATCTTATTCTAAAGTAAGGACTATATCTCTAACTATATTATGTTCTTTATCTTGTTGGGATCTATGAATCTGGGGCAAAGCACAAGGTGATCCAAGAAAGGGAGATTACAGGGAGGCCCAAATTCCAATATTGCATCCTTGTTTTCTGCTGACTTGTAGTAGATAATGAAGAAGCCCTTTGTGTAGGGGATTGAATCAATTTTTCCATTCCATGGCCGCTAATTCATGTAGAGCTTTCAATCTAGGCAATAAGCCATTAAACTTGCTAGTGATAGCCCACTGCTTCAAACAATTTTCAATAGTTTGAACACCGAAATTCATGTAAAGATTTATTTGTAGAAGGTGATCAGTCCTTTTTGCAAAAATATTTGTCCTAAGATGTGGCTCACCAAAGGAACACCCATGGGAGTTATTTAGATGATAGGTCATAGCAATCTTTTGTTCTCTTGTAGCCCCAAAGTCCTTGACACCCACATGCTTCTAGGATGCTTTTAATTGAGAGTTTGAGTTTGTAAGGATGTCCTTGAAAGATTTGGG
The DNA here is from genome assembly GCA_018584345.1 of Thuja plicata. Classification (NCBI taxonomy): domain Eukaryota; kingdom Viridiplantae; phylum Streptophyta; class Pinopsida; order Cupressales; family Cupressaceae; genus Thuja; species Thuja plicata. Next base: position 1,162,643 of record MU223745.1, read on the forward strand.
CATAGTGTGAGGGACCTATTGATGTGAGTTTCGTTCCACTACAACATGCAAAATCAAACATCCAATGTTTTTGAATGAAACACTAAATACTCAATCCTCTCTTGAATAAGGTCATCTCTCATGCTAAGCTTGCAAAGTAAGATCATGAAATGACTTCAAGGTTCCTTCTATTGTGGATACTCGCTCAGTGCTGTTCATTCAATGGATATCAACCTTCTTGCACTTCTAAAAATTTAGCTTCACAATGTGTAATGAAAATATAGTTTTGCTTTTCCAATTTCCACTTCAACTTAAACTTAAACTAGCTAACTTCAACTACTTCTAATGCTACTTCTACCTCTAATTGTGAATGCAAGGAATCATGGATGGACTTGGATTCTACTATATGTGGTTTTATCAACGATTTCCACCCACCTATTGCAAGCTTCTAAGGAACACTCAAATGGTTTTCACATCAATATCCCCTCTTCAATCCCATCAAATGGATGCAAACTAAAGATTGAATATCAATTGAAGTTAAGTGCTTTCAATCATCGACTTACCAGACAAGGCACACCTACAATCAACAAGAGGCTAGTGAGCCGGATTCGTTGAGTCAATCAAGTAAACATCCACAATTACTCTCATTCAACTAACTACTTCAACATGAAAAGAAATCTACTCCAAGTGAAAGATTGAAGAAACCATGCAACACTTCAAAGCAACATTAAGTAATCCACCATGAAATACCAACAATGAATTATCAATTACTTTGATAGCATCATAGCAACAATTTGATCAAGCCTCTCCCTTAGCTAGCCTACTCTACTTCTAGCTATCTAGTGCTTCTCTTCTAATCTAATGCATTACAAATGAGAAGGCCTTGGCCTTTTATAGATGATCCAATACAATGAAGGACCAAGATCGATTGAAGATCAAGGGCCAAGATTCATCCCTACAAACCCTAATTAGGGTTGCCAAATTTGCAACCAATTACATGAAGGCACCAAATCATGGGCGAATAAGAAAATTACAAAGTATTTGATAGCCAATGAGAATATTGGGCACTTGGCATGATTTGATTGAGTGTGCTTGAAACTGGAATTTTCTGATTGGAGAAGACAACTAGGTGCCACCTCATCATCCTTATCCTGTAGATCTATTTAATCCTTTGATGAAGAGAAAATATCTCTTGATACTCAACATTTTTAACTTTGATTAACTCTTCCGAAACTATCAAAATCTCGTGAATGAATGGGATACCTCATATTCCCAAATTGCTTCATCTTTCAGTTCATCTCCATCCTCTGAAAATCCTCATGATTTCAATTCGGATTGGCATCTTGGATCTTGAATTTGATTGCACTTTTGATAATTGATCCTCATCTCCAAACTTAATTTAGGCAACTTGATTTGAAACTTCTTCTCATCTGAATGTCTTTGAGTTTGAATTTGAAGCAGCCACTTGCTTGAAATTTTGAGTTTGAGCAACCTCCCTGCGTCTACTTGAAGTCTTGAAGTTTCCCCTCCACCAACGATCACCTTGCAAAACATGAAAGAAAAGGTATTAAGCTCTCGGAACGATACTCAAACATCAAACAAATCCTCAAAAGCTTCATAAAATGTAATCATATTAGCATCAACAAGAATGAATTTTCAGTATGAGCTTGATCTTATAACTTGAAATCTGGAAACGATTTAGTCTTCTAATCAAAACAAGTCCTAGATTTCATGCTTCCTAACACCCTTCATCTCTGATTTTCTGGGAGTAATCTGCCTTGAAAAACTCAGAATTTCGCTTCCTCAACTCGGTGAAATTATTCTATGCAATCACTGCCTCGTATGAAGGAAGAATTCAAATGACAATTTATGAGAAATTCTTCTCCAATCAATAATACTTTGCTGCTCCTCTAGGATTGCATTGGTGTGAAAATGAATTGCTGCTCCTCTATGATTACATTGGTGTGAAAATGACTGATTATGCAGAGAGAAATTTGGTTTTACATTGGTGTGAAAATGAATTGCATCGAGCTTCCTTATATAGGTAGTCTAAACTTGAAGGGGGGCGAATCCCTAAGCAGGCCGATTTGTATTCGGAGGAAATTCGAATTTCATTAAAGTCTGGAAATATATGAATCTTGGAGGGAAACATTCTAGGCGGGATTCCTCAAGTTAGAGGAATTCCGCCATGTTTACTATGCTCGAACTCACTCTATTTGACCTCCGTTTAATCGTGCTCATGAGTTGGACAAATTGTATCTATAGTTATGCTGGACGGGTTGTCTTGATTGAGGAAATTGTGGGTCGGGATTCCTCAAGTTTGAGGAATCCCGACCAGCCTCTCATGGTCTTTGCCCTCTTTCAACTCAAAACACTCCCCTGCTTGCCCTTTCATCAATTCGTCTTCCTCACTAACTTAGGCACTTCTTAACTCCTTTTCCGCTTGGGCACTCAAATCCTTATCAGATTTCAATGTTTATATTGGGCGGAATTTCATGGTCTTGGAGAATTTCTAAGGCGGGATTCCTCAAATGAGAGGAATCCGACCAACTATACTAGCTCATCATTGCCTTCGCTTGAAAAAACATTTCTCTCAACTTAGCCATTTCATCGATTTACTTGCCTTCCTATCAATTCGTTTCTTATTTTTTCTCTTCTCACTTATTTGGGCACCTTGATTACAATCGAAATCGTGACCATCTCATGGGCGGAAATTCACAGGTTAGAGGAAAAGATGAGAGGAATCCCGACTAGATTCCTCTCATACTTGTTTTCTTTTTCTTGTATTTGTTCATCGCTCACCCCAATCTTGGTCATCATTCAAACCTCTCACAAACTCTCCTCATCTCGGTGAAGTGTTGAAAATGGAATTCAATGTAGGAGTGAGATTTCTCAGGTTGGAGGAATGATTGTGGTGGGATTCCTCAAATGAGAGGAATCCCAACCAGGTTGAATGCTCGAAATATTTACCTCAATAAACCGCATTGCTTAGATCACATTGCTTAGATCGCATTACTTAGCATTTTGATTTTGTGGACTTCATGTTGGGCAACACATAAGGGGATAGGGGAATGCATTAGGGCAAGATTCCTCAAATGAGAGGAATCCCGACCAGACCTTCTGCTCCTAGACTTGTCTCAAAAAGTATCCCCAAATTCCACCATTTCATGACTTCGATCCTCAATTTTCGCTCTCCACCCTTGGTCATATCGATTTTCACCAAAATCTAGGACCCTATGCTAGGCAGATTTTTCAAGTTTTGAGGATTTTTCATGGTGGGATCCCTCTAACCAAAGGAATTTCGCCATATTTTATCATGCCTAAAACCTTCCTCTTCACTAAGTCCCTCAAATTTGACTAATCCCAATCTCTCCGTCTTCATCAAACTTCAACTCTAAGACTGGAGACTCGAAACTGCTACCACCTAAGACCCCTGGACCACTACTGCTACAACATAAACAAAAAGAAGGGGTCCCCATTTGTAATGGGGCGATGGTGCGAAAACCTCACAACAGGACCTAAGTTGTACACCAAAGAATCTTGGGAGTAAGAGATACTAGAAGGAAACAAAACAACATTTCTTGAGAGTGAAAGTCAGGGAGGAGTTTTGTGGTCTTTGCTCTTGGTAGGAATATTTTGCCTTGGGGTTAGAGTTTGGATCTATGCCTTGCATAGAGTTCTTTTTGTCAAGGAGGCCATTAACATAGTTATTTTTAGGTTTAGAAGCTTAAATTGCAAGGGAATGCATTAGGGTTCAGAAGGCTGAAGGTCTTTTAAGAGTAATAGTTTCTTCCTAAATTTAGGGAATAAAGTCCTAGTAAAAATCAATCAAACCTAAATTTAAAAAACTTAATTAAAAATAATGGAAAGGAATACGTGAATAGGGAATTTGATGAATTTTGCACTTCTTGTGGGATTTAGTGAGGGACTCCCTATTCCTCTCAATAACATGGCATTGCACAAGGGAAAAATTGAACCATAATGGAAATGGTTATGTCCATGACGCATTCCACTAATCTACCTGAATTCTTATGGGCTGAAGCAATGGATTCAGCTGTTCACATTCTTATTGGGTACTTTCAAAGGCATTAGGACTTTCAGCACCCATTGGAATGTTGGGAAAAATGAAACTTGTTGTTTCGCACTTAAGAATATTTGGAAGTTTTGATTTTGTATCTCAAAGTCAAAAGGAGCAAACTTGATCCAACTTCCTTCAAATGTATCTTTGTAGGATACGGGGGAAGAATGAAAGGTCTAAGATCATGATATTTTCAAAAGAGAGGTCATATTAAGTAAAAATGTTCATATTATTGAAAAACCTATATCTCTCATCCAATCAAATTGACACCTGTGAAGAATCTTCAAATTTAGACCAAGACAATCAAATTCAAAATGATGAAATTGAAAGGGAGGAGGAGAATTTTGATAAACTTAACCTACAAGACTTAAATGGGATCAAACCCTAATTTGATTAGTTACCCTAGAAAGTCCCTCATAAAAAATGTCTAGGAGTCAACATTCATATTATACTTTAATGACTTTCTATAAAGTGAACCTCAAACATTTGAAGAAGCTAATAGAGATAAGAAGTGGGGACAAGACTTGGGATCTAGTTTCTCCATCTTCATAAAGAAACAATGTTGATTGCTGTTGGCTCTCTAAAATCAAATACAACTCCAATAATGAAAGGCAACATTTGCCCTAGTTGCAAAAATGATCACCATTAGGATGCTTCTTGCCCTTGCCGCTCATAATGCTTGGGAAATGCACTAGATGGATGTCAAAAATGCATTCCTAGATGGTGATCTTCAAGAGGATATTTATATGTCTTAACCAAAAGTTTTTGAACCACCTTTTTTTGTTTTAAATGTATGTAAACTCATAAAGTCTCTGTATGATAAAGTTCCCAGATCTTGGTATACAAAGATCAATAATTTCTTTGAATCTCTTGGATTCTCTATCTGCTACTCTGATAATGATCTTTTTATTAAAGTTGAAGATGGCTAATTATTATAGTCTTGTATGTGAATGAAGTACTAATTATAAGTAGTCTCAAAGAGTGTTGTAAGCCTAAAACGTGGTGCAAACTTGGACTTGACATGCTAACTGTTAACCTGGATTGGGATTCAGTGCTTAGACTCCGCAAAGACTCAGTAAATTGAAAAAACTGTGAAATATGGAGATGGTTCTAGAAGAGGAGTGCATGCTTGAGCTTAGAGTTGGTAGATGAAGGTGCTTCTAAAGCAAATTTATCACATAACAGTGCCATGCCTTCTCAAACTTAACTTGGGCACATAAGAAGCAAAGATGGTAATTACATGACATTCTTGTTAAGGCAATTTCCATATTGATCAAAGGTGGCAACTCCTAAGAATGGCAACAATGCCAACAGTTGATGAGGAGAGTATGTTGAAAATTCATGGCAGGGGCAATATAGGCACATTCTCTTCAGCTTGAGAGATACTTGCAGGTCAATGAGAAAGGAGATAATGGTGGGATGCAGTGGCTGTCTTGAAATCGAGTCAGCTTGTAGGAATGAAGACATTTAAACCTCGAGAGTGTTATCGACCAAAGATCCTAGATCATATGAAACAGGTTTATAATGATCTTTGCTTCTTCTATCTTCTTAAGGCCTTTATCACAAAACACCATGGGTGAATGAGAGACGAGATCTATCATAATTAGTCTGCTAAATATAACTGATAGCAACTTGGAATGGGTGTGTTGCCACACGATTATAAGCAATGATTCTGTTGGCTAAATATTTTGCAAGTCACTAAGACTACAATTTGCAAAATGTGTATTTTAGGCAGCAGTGTGTGAGATTACTCTCCTCTCAGCAATAGGGGAGGCTTCCTTCTTACCGCAGGTGGCTTCAAGTAGAACTGAACTGTAGCACATATAGTTCGCTTTGCAACAGTAATATCGGTGGCTCGGTAATCGACTTAAGAACAATTAACTGAGATAGCGATGAATTTATCTAAAGATGGAATAACACAAGAGCTCAAAGTCTCTTGTCCTTACCCCAAATACGTACTCTATTTATCTAATTTCCAATACTGAAGCCCAAAGTCTTCAATCCTTGGAGTATTATAGCCACTACTCTCTATAGTAACCCCGATCTCCTGAAGCACAAAGTCTTCAGAAAACTTGGATTAAAGATGCTCCAATGAAATAAACAAGTTAACTATTCAATCTAAATTAAGGATTAACAAATGCTACATAAG